>JARHVA010000536.1:1175000-1722500 GCA_037957365.1 Torreya grandis | reverse complement strand
CTGGTGGTAAAATTGATGATGATAAGTTGATTTCCATCTCATTAAATGGTCTTAATTTTTCACATGCCAATTTTTTTAAAATGCTACAGCTTTGTGATAAGCTTAATGGTGCCACATTTGACTCTATTTGTGAGTTATTAACTTAGCATGAGAGATAATTTCCAAGGAAGAAGAGTACATCCATGGAGGAGGCCCACTATACCAAAATAGGTAATCCATTATATGAACATAACAAAAAAAAATATTTGAATCACTTTTAGAGATAGAAACACTATCCGTGGCACACTTCCAAATAGAAGCATCATTCTAGGTATAGGGATCAATCTGGTTCTCTGAAGCATGGACATCACTCTGATTCTCAGAAGCATAAGCATCACCACAAAAATTCACATGGACACAAACACAAGCATAGTCATTCTTCTTCATGTGGCTATTCTTCCTTTAGTTGTAGTGGATGTGAGAGAATATGATACAATTGTGGTAGTATAAGACATCTCTCTATAGAGGGCCCCTCTAAAAAGAGGTCCTTTTGACATCGACAAAAGGTAGAAGCAAACATTGCTAGTCATTCCAGTCACTCTGGTCACTCATCTAGTTATTCTTTTGCATATTTTTCTGATGGATGGGATGACTATGAAGTTGTTTACTCCACAGTTTATGACTATATATTTTTAGATGGTAACACACCATCTTGTGCGAGCTACTAGTCTCGAGATTGGAATTTGATGTAATAGCATTTTTTAGCTTGTGTACTTTCCTTTCATAGATCTAGTGTCGATATGATATTTGGTGTGGAGCATTTTAGTGGTTTATACTTGGTTTATTATTTGCAGAACTTCTCACCTCTAACCTAATAAAAGGAGAAGATATTGCATATTGGATTTTGATCAGTCATCGATGGTTGCGATACTGTTAGCATTGAGTTTCTAGCAATTTTAGTACTGAGCAAAGGCCTATGGGAGATGATGGTGATTGTTGGGCATTAATTTGAGATGTGCCATACACAATAATAGGGCAATCATTTATTAGAAATATTATGTGTGAGAATTGATGTAGTTAGATAGATCATGATATTGTTTTGCTTTAGTGTGAGGATGATCAGGGTGTTGATCAATCTAGGATGCATGATGTACTTGTTACAGTTAGAATAGAGTCTACTTGAATGACTCACAGTTCATTGCTTCAGTATTTTTATACCCCTTTAGATCAGAGGGGAGTTTTTTTGGATCTTTTTTGATCTAATGTAATTATTTTATTATATTTTTGTTTTTATTTATTATGGGTTGGTTCACCTGTTGGTTAGTTTTTATAACCAACTCTTTTTGTAAGCTTTTAAGCTTACCATTATACAAAAATAATATATGAGATTTTACATTGCACTTTCCTAAATATATTTTCTACTTTAATTACTCCTTAATAAAACCTATCACCATGCCCATATGACATGCCACCACTCAATCTAATAAATGATATAAGTACCATATACTGAATAAGTGTGGAGAACATGCTTCCAAAGCACACCCCTACTAAATCTGAGAACTATGACAAGTGTGGATAACATGTCTCTATGACATGTCACCACTAATATGCCTCTATTTGAGGTGAAGTAAATATATGACATGATAGTTATGTCACCTCAAAAAATAAGACAACTGTATAATCTATGAATATAACCATGTAGCATATAGAAGGAACATGTCTAGGTAGATATAACATTGAATTGCATAGAACCAATGTGATCACATGTAGGCCTCAGATGCATTATAAAGATCATGGTAACATATAGATAGTAAAAATACAAGCTCAAAAAGCAAACAAGCACACACAGAATAGCACTCAAAAGCAAGTCAAAATGTAATGATCTAAGGAGAATGCAAACAAGGGGCATGTTCAAATGTTGCACAATCAAAGGGACATGACCTAGTCAAATGTCCATAAAGGCAAGGATGACATATTCAAATGTATATACAATAAGCAATGACATATGAAAATGCCAATGAAAGCATACAGAGGCATGGGGGCCAGAAGCAAAGGAACATATTCAAATGGTCAAAAAAGCAAGACAATATTAAGGCAAGATCTTAATGAAGTGCATAAAGTAAATAATAAGAAACCAATATAAACATGTCATAGTATCCCATGTATCAAATGTGTTAATAAAAAATGTCAAGTGTATATCATATCATGTACCCTGTGTAAGATATAATAATGCATAAAGGTATGTGTAAGTACATATGTAAGCTCAAACATGATAATGAAATGTGATCATTGAATTATATAACTTGTGTGTATCAATATCAAAGAAACAAATGCCCCTAATGTATACATGACATGAGTAGAGGGAAGGCCCAACATCTAAAATAGAAATAGATCATGTATCTATGTATGCCTGTATCACCCTCAAGTAGAAGTGTGATACAAATGTGTATGTAGGAGTAACTGAGTATGCCACTCATCAACACAGAACTAACACATAGATGCCAAGGAGCTAATAGAACATGTAGGTGCCTAAAATGTTTTTGGATTTTTGAATTTTGTTTTTGTATTTTTGGAATTTTTGAGGAGGAAAGATCATCCTATGATGCCATCCAATGGATGATCATAGATATCTCCCCACTGTGAACCTCACAACCTTAAGTTGGATCTTTTTCATTATTTGCATCATGATTAGATAAGTTGAAAATGTACATAACATGTACCTATTCATGTTTTTTATGTGTAGTAAAATAACTTGTATTATCATTTGGAATATGTATTAATTTGCCTTCATTGGGAAAGGAAATTTCTTGTTGATTTAAATCAATTTTTACTTCCATTTGGTATAGCCAAAGAGTTCCTATTGTAAATGCATATGGAGATGTGGTAGGCATAACCCAAACCTATGTTTAAATTACTTTAGAACCACAAATTATTGATATTATTATGTTTCCCAAGGAGTCTTTCCAACCTCCTTTGTTTTGTAAGTTTTTTAGATCGAAGCCAGTTTGTTGTAAACATCTTAAATTATAGGTAGTTTTTACTTGTGTAGGATTAATATGGTTATGCCAAAAATAAGTACCACCCATGTATAAGGTAATTGTTAAATATTGTTAGTGTGGATGATTTTTGTATTGTTTACCTTGGGATTCTTGTATAGGACATGAATTATCCCCATGTTAAGTAAAATTTAAAAATTGGTCATATAGAGATTAGGAATACCACATTTTTGTTCATAATATTCCTAAGGTAATTTATCTCCTTTTTTGTGAGGTATAAAACTTTTATATTTGGAGGGAGGTATGTTAAGTTCCTTTGTATGAGTAATTATGAAGGAAGCATATCTATGCACATCCACATATAAATGTGTAAATGACTCATAGTTTTTATGCAATGCTCATTCCTTTAATGGTTAAAAAATCCCTCCACTAAAAATAAATTACAATTCCAAATATGAGGGTTTATATGGTAGTTTATATGATGTACTTTTAAATCAAATAGTATAGTGTTGAAGGGATCCATCATCATGTTGTTTAAAATTGTGCAAATGTTCTAATGTACATTTTGGCACCTTATGGATATTGAAATCCATCAAGAAAACATATTCCAATTGGCAACAAGTCGTTAAGAATCCTATTGGTAGTCTATAGAACCAATTTTTAGCTTCATCAAAAATGCTCATATGGAATACTTTTAGCAACAATTTGTCATCTTGTCCCCATTGACCAAAATAATGTATATATCTAATCATGTGGTCAAATGGGTCCTTGTGTCTAAGAAGAGAGGTAAATTTGGTAATTCAAAATATTGTGGATAAGGATATTCAAGTATACAATTTGCAAGAGATTTATTGTTGAATGAGGTTACATGTGCATTATCATTATGGAAATCCATTTGCATTTAAAGTATATAAACTTGATTTTGAAAATCCCCAATAGTGATCATCATAGACATTAAATATTCTTTGGGAATAGTGGTATTTGTAATGGGTGCTATTGTTGGTTCCAATTCACCACCTTTTTTCAATATAGGCATATGAGTATCATATCATCATCCTCATGTATAACAAGTGCAAGTTCATGATCACTAAATTTAAAATATTTTCATAATGGTATGGGATATTTGAACTTTGGTATATAATTTGAATAACATGTACCATTTGAAGTTTTTTTTTCATTTTTATTTGGTAAGGTTATAACAATTTTATCTTGGGAAAAATTTGGTAAGGACACCTTTTTGATATAGATTTTGTTTTAAATGAAGGTAGGAAAAAACCGCCACCTTGAATAGAGGGATATTTTTTGGGAATGTAGGAATTTTTGGGGTTTTAATCAGTTTGCTTGAAGACATGTCCCCCTTATTAATTGTTTATAAATAATCCATAATATCTATAAGTAGTTGTCAAAAAATTTAATGATCAAATGAAGAAACCTCTTGGTCATATGGACCCACTTTTTTGGTAAAATTTACATGTTTAGTTGACTTGAATGGTTGGTAACTCAAGGATGTCTTTTAAAACCCCAAACCTTGCCTATTTGCATTGTTATGTTTAAGAGATATAGGGTGGGTTATACCTTGTTCATGTTTGCCCAATCCTTGGCCTTAGTATCCATAATTTTGAAATTATTGAATGTTAAAGTTATTTAATGGTGGTGTAGGAAGTATGGCTATATGATTTTTATCTTCCTTAAGATATATCAACTCATCTCTTAAAATGGTTGGAGCATGTACCTAATTAGAAGGATAAAAATTACCAACATTCAAGTATTTTATACTTCATGCTTTAGTATTGGGAATAATGCAAGATTAGTCAATTTTAAATCTTTCCTTGAGGGAGAGTTGGATAGTTTCATAGTCATAATCATCAAAGAAATAGATATCATTCATGATAAGAGAATTGAAAAACATAAATGTAATGACAAAGTAGGTAATAAACATCCTATAGGGTATGCTTAGGAAAAATAGTATTCAAAGATTAAGTTCACTAAATGTTTAACCTTGAATTGATCTAGGTGATCTTATTGTTAACCCTAGATTTGATTGAAGGGGTATATATAAATGAAATGGCACAAGGGTGATAATTATATCTATAACATGCCAATTAGATACTAAAATCAAATATAGTCATATGATTAATTCATAAGAATGAGATAGTCTAAATACAAATAATATAACTAAGCTACGTATGGAAATAACAAGGAAGTAATATACATAATTAATTTTAATGCTAACATATTGTTGGATCTAAACATATAAGAAGAAGGCTAGAATATTGTTTTGGAATAGTCATCAAATTCTATATTTAATGCTTTTAGTGTTATGGACACTAATGTCAACCTTGAATAATTATTTTAATGTTACTATCTAGGTTTGATGTAAGTGTTCTATATGGAATACTTAATGGAAAATAATGTGACCACCTGGATGCTTCTAGGTTTTAATACACCTTTGCCCTTGTGCATTCAAGTCTATGACATGGAATATCACTCCTAATGAATTTACAAAACCCTAGTTCTTCATCTTCATCATGACCTTGGGGGAAAATGGGTTAGTAGGTATATGGTGTCAAGCTGACCCCAAAGACCTCATTATTAGAGGGCATGACTTACATAGTCATTACTTTGAAGAGGGCCTCAGACTGATGTAGTTATCCCCTATGTGTTGTCTTGTGTTTAAAACATGTAATATATGGAAAGCAAGTACCATAATGACCTAGCTTATAACTTGGAAAATTGACCTCTTGGGCTACTCTTTTAGTACTTCAAACCTCTAGATGCATTGTACCTATGACTGGTATAGAATAAGGAAACTTTATTCAATTGAATGCTCTTTGGTAAGAATACGTATTATTGTTCCTATGTTGCTAGGTGATGAATGAATGAGGGTTGATATTGTATTTATATCAAATTCCTTTAGAGTAATAACTCCATTAAATAACTTTTTCCAACAATTAGGATACGTTTCATTTACAAATTAGATGACTTTAGGGCACTGATACTTACATCAGGTCAGGAAACTAACATCATTGCTAGTGTATGTCCTAGACATTAGTGTCTAAGGAGCAAAGGAATAGGTTTCAGGCTTATAACTTATAGAGGTGGAAGATAAGTATATTTTAAGCATTCTGGCAAATAAAGAAGGTCTATGCAATCAACATAAGACTGGTCAAACTAAGAGATATGCCAAAGGGCATAAGATAGAGTAGATGCAAGACTTGTAGAAGCAAAAAAGGTATAAAATTTAGAGGAATAACCAAGGTTTGTGTTTTCCAAGTCTATAATATTGAGGTGCTATATAATCATAAAATAATGTTTATAATAAGTATGATTGGGTTATATAGTTGAGCTAGCCCAACAACCAGGTGGTAATCCATCTTTGATATAAGGTTAGGGGAATGAGCCCTCCTCTCTCTCTTCTCTCTCCCCTTATATATATGCACTTTCTAGATTTATATTTGTGTTAATCTCAATTTCAGTGATTAATAATGATTCATCTTTCAAACCAAGTTTCCAATAGGTAAGACGGTTACATTGATACACATGTGTACTCCTAAACCTTCCTATTTTTAATTTAAATCATTTTAATACTTTTAATTTTAGATTATATGCACTAATTATATACTATAACATGATCTTGGTTACAGGTTAGTCACTAGCAAAGGACTCAAGTTGGATTCAAGCAAAGACAAGGTGTGTTTTACACACACATGTATGCATTCCTTTCTTTTAAAGTAGAACTTTCATTACTTTATTAAAGGGGAGGGAGGAAATTTAGAACTATTTTTGAATGATATAGCACCTCAGTGTTGTATACTTTGAAAACTTAGATATTGGTTGTTCCTCTTAGTTATAGACCTTTCATACTTTTGAAAGTCTTGAATCTACTCTCTCTTTTGACCTTTGGCCTATCTCTTAGTCTGACCAATCTTATGTTGATGACCCAGGCCTTCTATCTTTCCTAGAATGCTTAAAACTTGCTTATCTTATGCCTTTACAAGTTTTGAGCATGTACCTATTTTCTTGCTCCCTAAACATTTATGTCCTCGAGGACCACTTATGTTGACACATGTGTCCTACTTTAACATAAGTGTTTAGTGCCCTAAAAGTTTTCTAATTTTAAAATGAAACACATCCTAATGGTTGGCCTAAGTACTATTATGCAATATATTCTCCAAAGAGATTTGGTATAAATATAATATCAACCCTCATTTATTCCTAACCTAGAAAATTCTTACCTACTCACTAGGAAACTTATCAAAATCATTCAATCAAGCACTTAAGTGAGAAAAGCTTCCCTATTTTCTCCTATTGCCATATCATTCATAAGGAATACATGTTTACAATTTTGAAGTACTGAAGGAGCAGTCCAAGAGCTATATTTAATGAGTTACAAGCTAGGTCACTATTGTACTTATCACACATTATATGAATCACACACAAGCTAACACATAAGGTAGAACTACATAAGTCTAAGGCCCTCTTAAAATTATTGGATATGTAGGAAACACTCATTGATAAATGGGTCTTTGGGAAAACTCAACATCGTGTGCCCACTGACCCATTTTTTCCATAATTAATATGAAGATGAAGAACTAGGGTTTGATCATTTGACAAGGAGTGACAGTCCATGATCTAGATCTAAATGCACTAGAGTGGAAGAGAAAAAAACCCAAAAGCATCTAGGTGGTCACATCCTATTTTAAAAGTTATTCCATACATGACACTTGCATCTGACCCAAACACTAGTATCAATGCAACCATCCTAGGTTGATGCAAGTGTCTATGGCTACATATGCACAAAATCTAGAATTCGATGATTTTTCTAGAATACTCTTCCAATTTCTTCCTACTTGTTCTATATCTAAATCTATATTAACATCATAACCAACTAAGTATCTTATTTATTTGTCATCAAAATATCTAACATAGATGTACTTTTTATTTTATCATATCTCAATATAATAAATTTAATATATGTTTTCTTTGTGTTTTATAATTAATTAGTCTAATATAGATTTGTTTATCACCCTTGTGTTTATTAATTTCTATATTCTTAACCCTATCTATCCTAATAGGATCCACATCCATAAATTTAGGGTTAAACAATGTTGTAAGTTTTATAAGAGGTTGTTCAACAAAATCATTTGGTTATTGAGATGTAGTAGCGTGTTCATAGTTATATTATTATTATTAATCCATAAATAGTAAAGAATCAATGTCATCAGGATGAGTTTTAAGGTATTGACTGAACTCTTTTGCATCCATAGGATTGAAACTACTATTATTATCAACCTTAGATTCATGGGTTTTATCACTTTCTATGGTCTTGATAGTTCTATAAAGAGGGTGTAAGGCAAATAGTATGACATTTGAAATATATGAACACTCTTATGTCCATGTTATATTTGAATTAGCAAAATTTTGCATTAATGAAACTTGTGTAGAGAGTTAGACAATTATTCTATCATAATCATAAAAAATATCTCTATCACCATGACAAAAGTATTTCAAACAATAACAAAATATGAAATGAAATCCTAGGAAATAAATTTTGAAACACTAGAAGGTTGAAACCCTGAGGAAGACTTAGGTTTTGGAAAATATTATTCAATACATAGGTTCATCAAATGTTTTATTTGGAAATGGAAATAATTTGTGAACTAATCCTAATTTTGATAAATAAAATATAATAAATCAAGGTGTTATAAATGCACTTTAAAACAACAAATTGAATGTAAATGATTGGAGTTGATGAAATGAAATGATTGTAAACAAGGCTAATTATGCAAATGAAAGATAGACTTAGATATATTATTTGTTTAATTAACTACATTGACTAACAAAATGCAAAACCAAAAAAATAAGAACAAACTCATAATCTACCATAGGTTGCATCTGAGGTTATACAAGGATAGGAACACTAAGTAAGCACAAGAATGCTACTCAATATTGACCCTATTAGGAAATTTTGACCATTTTTAGAAAGTTAGAAATTAGGATATCGTTAACTATGAAAATTTAAATTAAATATGTGCAATGATTGACCTTCAAGAGTGTGTGAAATATTAACAAATAGCTTTTGAAAGGTTAAACACCTAATGGGCATGCAATGGTTTGAAGACCTAAAAGTAGAAAATAAAAGGAGTGTATTTGGGCTGATCTAATCCCAGTCACCCCCACAATGACTAAACATTGCCTACATATTTGATACTCCAAGGAGGGAAATCAAGCCCAAAGCAGTTCTCCCACCTAAAGTGATTTATGTAATTGTCCTCCTTTGACTATATAAATGCATCTAGAATTATATTGAATAGTTGATCATGCTTGACTTAGATCTACTTCAAATAGGCTTGTGATTTGGTTGAAGACTGCTTGAAAATATTAGACTCTAAATTAGGTTGAATAGGGAACTTTTGCTCAATGTGCACTTGTGTAAATAAGCCTCTATATTAAATTTTCCAATTGAATTAATAAGTGACTTGTGTGTGTCTTTATAGCAATTCAAAAGGATGACCACACACTATAAAGTCTAAAAACATAGAAGATGACCTAAGGGATGGTTTAATTTGAAAATTTGACTATTGGCAAGTGTGGACATGCAAATTTGGTCAAAGTAACACAAATACTAGTTTTTTTTGTGACTTTACATCTTGAAGGTCCTAATATTGAATAAGAATCTATTGCCACATATTGTATTGGTCTCATGTCTTTCTCTTGTCTTTCATATTGACATTTTCATTTAGATTTCATAAATATTGTCTTTTAATTTAAATTCTTATGTGTGTCACAAGGATATTTGGTCTATCACTTGTTTAAATCTTATTGTTTTATTACTTTCAGCCAAAATCGCTCTTTTCAGACGAACACACCTTGCATAATTGTCCATAAATCATGGTCTTTTCCCAATGTCTTTTAGGGTCCTTATTTCAAGTCACAGTTCATTTAGTTCTATTTTTATGATCATTTTATTCCTTTTGAGTCATTTTTACATGCCAATAAGTTTTCAAATTCAAATTATAAGTCTTCTACTTAAAAATACCTCAAAGGCATTTACATCTAACACTTAATGACATAAAAAACACAATATAATAAAGAGACATCACAATAATATATACATAGTAATTCTAATATTTGAAGTTTATATTGTTATATATACTTTGCATGCTTAGACCAAAGGAGGACCTAGGTGAAAGAGCATTTTGATTTACAGTGCATATGATCCTGTCACACACACACATTAAGGGATAACTACACTGGCATAGGGCCTATTTGGGACATACAGACAACACTTAGTTATAGTGGGTTTCTAAGGTTAGCTCAACTATTCCTTTAACCATAAATCTCCATTTTCTGTTTGACTTTTACTTGATTTATATGCATTACCTTGCTAGGGTTTTTTGAAGGAGGAGAATGTAAAATATAGGTCATAACACAATCAAATATATTTATTGTGATGAAAAGCATGTACAAGTAGGGTCACATTATTTTATGATTTATATATTTATTCCATAGTGAATGCAAAAATAACCACTCCCTAGGGACAAAGTCATAAACCGTGGTAATCTAATTCTATTGGTCATGTCTCGATTAATGAAAATAGTCAATCCTATATATCAAAATGGCATCTTAGTCAGTGTCATAGTCAAATCATAATCATATACAAACATGTATATCCAAAGTACAAATAATTTCTCATCTTAGTTTCATGTCTTTTGATTTAAACCCTGAATGTACATATGTTTACAAATTATATTTGTGTGCGAATTCTTATTGAATCACAATTTTGATTTACCCCACCTTTCATTGTAATTAGTTTAATATTGTGGAATGTGGAGCCCATTTCAACACCCCTAGGGTTAAAATAAAATTAATGGGGCATTTTTAAGATGTAATTTTTTACTTTCACAAATGGTGGGGCATAATTTTGAGTATGCTAACCACTTCCCACATTTGTGGCATATTTTATGGAGAAGTGGGTAAGGTGTTGAGAGAATTAGGGGATTATGTTTATCTCAGGGGTTTGTAACCTCCCTTATTTGGTGGGGATATGGTTATATCCATGGTATGGCACATTTTTCAAGGGATTTTAGATAGTATAAATAGGGGTGAGGGGAAACACATTAAGCATTACATTTTGCATCTCATTTTGAACTTTGTATTCTCTCCTTGATCGGTGTGATCGGGTTTGAGGTGTAGTTTAGCATCTCAAGAATTCTGGTGTGAATTTAGGTTAGTGAAAATTATCTCTATGAGAGGTTTATTATTGAGAGTTGTTTTTTTACTCTTGTTTATAATATTATAGAGAGCTTTTTGGTGGATGTAGCCCACATTGGGTGAACCATGTTATATCGATGTTATGTGTGTATTTGGTTAGATCTAAATTTTCTTTCATATGTCTCTACTACTGTGATTGTGAGGAATGAATTCCATGTTGCATGTTATTCATAATTAATTAATCACTTATTCATAACAATTGGTATTAGAGCTAGCTTTAGTAGTTTTGCTAAAGTGGTGAATCACATGGAAATATATTAGCTTGAGTGGGAGTTATGGCAATTAATGGTAGATCTAGAGTTGAAAAATTTAATGGATAAAATTTTAGATTATGGAAGATGTAGATGGAGGATTACTTGTTTTAGAAGGATCTTCATCACCCTTTGATGGGGAAAGTAGGCTAAACTTAGGGTATGGATCAGACAGATTGGAATTTGCTCGATAAGAAAGCACTAGGAGCTATATGTTTGTGCCTTGCATCTTTGGTTGCATTCAATATTTTAGAGGAGATGACCATATTTGGTTTGATGAAGAAATTAGGGGAGTTATATGAAAAAACCTCTACCTCTAATAAAATATTTTTTATGAAAAGGTTATTTAATATGAAAATGTCTAAAAATGGTTTTGATCATTTGAATGATTTTAACATGGTTGTCAGTATGCGAACTTCTGTTGGTATTAAATTTGAAGATGAAGTTAAGGCTTTGTTGGTTTTATGGATAGTTGGGATAGCTTGGTTATGGTTGTGAGTAATTCCATCCTTGCTAAGGGATGTTTAAAGTTTGAGGATGTTATAGGTGTGATTTTTAGTGAGGAAATACAAAGGAAGAACACTAGGGAATCATCTTTAGGGAATGCTTTGATGATGGAAACTAGATGGAAACAAAAGGGCAAAATAAAAGGAAACCATGGAAAGGCAAAGAGTTAGGGAAGATCTAAATCTAGAGCCAAGATGGTGTGCTTGCATTGTGGGAAAAGTGGACACACAAAGAAGGAATGTTGGGAACTTTGAGATAAGAAGACCAAACATGAGGAGACCAAGGAGGTAAATATGATAATAGGTAATGTTACTCAGGATGATTTAATTCTTTCCTTGGATAATGTTTTTGAATCTTGGGTATTAGATTTAGGGGCTTCTTTTCATGCCACCCCACATAGGCTTCATTTTATTGATTATGTTCGAGGAGATTTTGGACATGTTTATCTTGGTGATGATGAACCATGCAGTATAGTAGGGAAAGGTTGTATTTAGGTGAATATTTAGAATGAGAACACATGGATACTAAAGGATATTAGACATGTCAAAAAGTTAAGGCAAAATTTAATATCAACATTTGCAATTGGATAGTGAGGGCTATTCGGTGATGTTTATAGTAGACTCTTGGAAAGTTACCAAGGGTGATCTTGTGGTTACAAGAGGTAAGAAAGTTGGCACTTTGTATTAGAATAGTAGTCTTGATCACTATAATTTAGTTGCTATAGATGGGGATATAACTTTTTGGTACTACAAGCTCAGTCATATGAGCCAAAAAGGCATGGATATCTTGAAGGATAAGTTGCCTATATTGAAACAGATTGATTTGGACTTCTATGATGATTGTGTGTATGGGAAGCATAAGCAAGTTAATTTCCTGAGGGTTGGACCTACAGATAAGGAGAATAAGCTAGAGTTGGTTCACTCAAATGTATGGGGGCCAACTTAGGTATCTTCTATTGGTGGTACAAATTATTATGTTACATTTATTGACGATACAACTAGGAAAGTTTGGGTTTATTGCATTAAGAATTAATCTGATGTGTTTGAAACATTCAAGAGATGAGAAGCTTTGGTTGAGAATGAAATAGGTCTCAAGTTAGAATATCTTAGGTCAGATAATGATGGTGAATATTGTAGCAAAGTATTTGATGATTATTATTCACATAATGAAATTCATAGGCAAATAATGGTTCTAGGGATACCATAAGAGAGTAGAGTGTTAGAGAGGATGAAAAAGATAATCATGGAGTATGCTAGGAGCATGAGGTTACATATAGGGCTGCCCCTAATGTTTTGGGTAGAATCAGTTAACATAGTGGTATATTTGATTAACAAAGGACCTTCAATACCTTTGGATGGAGGCATACCCAAGGAAGCTTGGTCTGGAAAGAAAGTTAATTATTCTTTTCTTAGAGTCTTTGGATGTGAGGCATTTATTCATGTTTACAAGAAATATAGGACCAACTTAGAGGCTAAGTCTTAGAGATGCACCTTTATTGGTTATGGTGAGGATGAATTTGGTTTCCAGGTTTGAAGTCATAGAGACTAGAAAATATTCTGGTATAGGGATGTTGTATTTAAAGAAAATTTCATGTATAAGGATTAGTTGTAGGAATAAGAACAAAAGGAGTACATAGTGTTGGATGATATTATGAATGGTAAGGTATCCAAGGAGACAGTTCAGGAACCTCCTACACATGAACCTCAAACTCCTATAGTAAGAAGGTATTCTTGGGTAAGAAAAGATCCTAAACAATTCCTCCCCATCTTTGAGTTATTTTCTACTTACTAACAATGGAAAACTAAAATGTTTTGAGGAAGCAATGCAGACAAATGCCATGAAGAAGTGGGAACAAGCCATGAAAAAGGAACATAGTTCTCTCATGGAAAACCAAACATGGGATTTGGTGAATCTACCCAAGGGCAAGAGAACATTGAAAAACAAGTGGGTATATAAAATCAAAGAAGAGGATGGAGGAAGGAAAAGGTACAAGGCCTGGTTAGTGGTTAAGGGGTTTGCATAGAAGAAAGGTATTGATTTTGATGAGATTTTTTCTCTTATTGTTAAGAAGACTTCTATTAGAATTGTGCTTGGTATAGTTGTAGTAGAGGATTTGCACTTAGAACAATTAGATGTGAAGACTGCATTCTTTCATGGTGATTTGGAGGAGGAATTATATATGGAGCAGCCATAGGGTTATAAGGTTGAAAGAAAGGAAAAATTGGTGTGCAGACTAAAGAAGAGCTTGTATGGCCTGAAACAAGATCCACAACAATAGCATAAGAAGTTTGATAGTTTTATGTTAGAACAGGGTTAATCCAGGTTTCATTCTAACCATTATGTCTATGTAAAGATATTTGATGATGGTAATTATATTATCCTATGCTTGTATGTATATGACATGTTGGTTATAGGAAAGAACATGCAATAGATTCAAGTACTCAAGAAGCAACTTTGTGATTCCTTTTCTATGAAGGATTTGGGTGAAGCAAAGCAAATCCTTGTTATGCAGGTAACTTGGGATAGGAAGGAGAGGAAGCTAATCTTATCCTAGGAAGAGTATGTGAAGAAAGTTTTGGAGAGGTTTGGTATACAGGATGCTAAGTTGGTTTTGACTCCTTTGGTAGGCCATTTTAGATTATCAAAGGAGAAGTGTCCCAAGATAGAAGAAGAAAAGCTAAAGATGTCCAAGGCACCTTAATCATTGATAGTTTTTAGCTTGATGTATGCTATGGTTTGTACTAGGCTAGATATTACCCATGTAGTGGGAGTAGTAAGTAGGTACATGAGTAATCCAAGTTATGAACATTAACAAGCAGTAAAGTGGATTCTTCAATATTTGAGAGGAACTATGGGTACAACATTGTGTTTTGGTGATCAAATACCACTTTGCATGGTTATGTGGACTTGGATATGGTTGGGGATGTTGATAACATGATGAGTATTACATGTTATGTATTTACTATAAGGAATACATTGGTTAGTTGGATTTCTTGGATATAGAAGGTTGTGGCTTTATCAACCACAAAGGTTGAGTATGTTACTGCTATAGAGGCTAGCAAGGAGATAATTTGGTTACAATAGTTACTTAATGATTTAGGGCATAATAAAGAAGTTGGGGGATTACATGCTGATAGTTAGAGTGTTATACATTTAGCCAAGAACTTTGCTTCCCAATCAAGGATGAATCATATACATTTGTAGTATCATTTCATCAGGATAGCTTTGGAGGAAAACATGGTGAGCTAGAGAAGATACATATGAGCTAAAATATTTTAGATATGATGACCAAAGTAGTCACATTGGAGAAGTTGAGGTTATGTTCATCTTTTGTTGGTCTTCATGAAGATCATGGAGGAGTGTTAAATTTTGTTCAAGGAGAAATGAACTTCAAGTGGGAGATTGTTGAATGTAGAGCTTTATTCAACACCCCTAAGGTTAAAATAAAATTAACAGGGCATTTTTAACATGTAATTTTTTACTTGCACAAATGGTGGGGTGTAATTTTGAGTATGCTAACCACTTCCCACATTTATGGCACATTTTATGGATAAGTGGGTAAGGTGTTGTGATAATTAGGGGATTATGTTTATCCCAAGTGGTTGTAACCTCCCTTATTTGGTGGGGATATGGTTATCTCCATGGTATGGTAAATTTTTCAAGGGGTTTTGGAAAGTATAAATAGGGGTGAGGGGAAACACATTAAGCATTTCATTTTGCATCTCATTTTGAGCTTTGTATTCTCTCTTTGGTTGGTGTGATCAGGTCTGAGGTGTAGCTTAGCATCTCAGGAATTTTGGTGTGAATTCGGGTTGGAAAAAGTTCTCTATGAGAGGTTTCTTGTTAAGAGTTATATTTTTACTCTTGTTTATTATAATATTAGAGAGAGATTCTTGGTGGACGTATCCCAAATTGGGTAAATGATGTTATATCAGTGTTATGTGTGTATTTACTTAGATCTAAATTTTATTCCATATGTCTATGCTAATATGATTTTGAGGAATGAATTATATGTTGCATGTTATTGCATAATTAATTAATCACTTATTACTAATAAATACCTCTCAATATCCAATTTAAATAAAACATATTGGTGAACCCACTTTATTTGTTGAATATTACAAACCCCAATTTTCCTTGGCATTTCCTTCGTCTTTTTTTATCATTTCCTTCTTATATTGGATTTTTTTACCAACATTGGTTTGTCTCTCTCCACTTCTTATCATTTTAGAGTGTGGAAATTTTAAAATGGCTTGAAAAGAATCTCTTCCTCCTCATCTTGTTGATGAATTCTTAATCATTCCTTGTAATTATAATAAAAAATGAACTAACTATCAGGATTATGTGTTAGATGATAATGAAAACAATGACTATGTGTAATGACTATTTTTGTAATGATAATAATGAAGAATAATATTCAAGTGATGATAAATTTTCCAAATATAGTAATGTAGATGAATGCTATTCTTTTACCTCCTCTATTATTTCTCTTAAAATCCATGTGAAAGAAACTAATAACATAATTCCAAATGAACCCTTTATTGGTGATGCATTCTTTGATGATACTCCTAGGTTATCACAATATTCCATGACTTTTTTTCACATTTTGAAATACAAAGCAATGAAAATTAAGATCCATTACATAATGAAAATGAAAACTGTGTATATCATGAGTTACATCCTAGCTACACTAATATTCCTTTTACATATGATGATGTTTTGAATAAAATACAGTTTTGAAATGCATATCTTACTCCTTCCTCTTGTTAAAATGAAAATGTTGCACATTTCAAATTTTAATGATGTTTTGAATAAAATATAAAGTGAAAATACATATTCTACCTCTTCTTATGAAAATAAAAATGTTGTTTGTTCAAATTTTGATTCTGAAAGTGAGAAAGATAATGATCATAACAAGGATTGGAATGATAATGATTCTTATGTGTATAGTGAAGAGGATAATGTTTATACCAACCTTGGTATATTTTCTTCCTCACCTTCCCTTCATATAGATGATGATTATATGCTACATGATAAATCAAATGATAGTTCACTTAGTGATAATGTTAATGCATATTATGATGATGTTCCTATTTCCCCTTCAAAAGGAAAAATGTGTAAACATGTTGATTATAGTGATGATAAAACTAGTGTTATTTCTTATATTTCAGTAGACTATAATATGCCTTTTCCACCTAATGATATAATAAATGCTAATGAATCTCCAAAGCCTACCAATCTTAAGGAAGAATTTATTCCTAAGCCTTCTTCTCCTATCTAAAATAATTTATTAATGGCTAATATTAATAATAAAATTCAGTTATTAGATGATTCCATTAAATATCTTAATATGCTTGATGAGTCCAAACTATGACTCATTATTACTATCAATTTTCTTCCATAACCTCTCCTCTAGACTAAACAACACAAGGATCTTAGGCTTGTATCTAATTCTAGTGTAGTAAATAGATGATTTATCTTACTTAATGTAATAAAGTCTAAATTACTAATTTTGTCATTAAAATCTAACTCTTTACATGTTTACTATCTCATTTTTGTGTATATACAAATGATATAATAGTCTATAAGGAATAATGACCTTTTTGATGATCTTCTGAGGCAACCTATATGAAATATTTTAACATTTGGCAAGCTATGAACTCATTGGACACACTATCAATTCACTCATGTCATCTATAGACCGAGCTATGAACTTGTCGAGTAGCTACAGACTCACACAATCCACAACTATAGACTCATTAAATATCTGATTTCATTCTTCACTAAAGCATGTTATCTTTCATACAATCTTAGCAACCTTGCTATAAACTTCTTCATCATCTAGGTTCCTTGAGGCAAGTTAATACAAAATTCACCAGGCTTTCATAGAAATAACTCTATACTCTTGCAGAGTTGCTCCAAACTCTGCCAAAACTACTCCAGACTCTTCCAGTCCAACTTTTGAGCTTGAAAAACTAAAAGATCCATACTTTCCATCTTCATCAATGCACATAAATATTTTTTTTGTCACTTATTATGTATAGGATTATTATAAATAATATATATATATATATATGAATAGACTTTCTATATATATCAGTCAATGTAAATATGTCACAGAGTCTTTATAAGGCAAATCGATCTAGTAAATCTAGGAAGTCATTCTTAGTAGATCTGTAGTGGAATTTGTAACATATGGATATTCCTATTTCAAACCTTCAATCACCTATTTTTAAGAATCACTTAAATTAGGAGATTTGTCTTGATAACATAAGATTGGCTACTAAGGTTTGGGGATCTTCAGTTATAACATTATATATGTAGATCTTCATGTCTTAATAGGATAAAAGAAAAATAATATATTGTTGTTTAGTTAATATTCTATAAAAATTATATCTATATTCATATAATCTATTTTGATTAATTAATGAAGATATCTCTAATTTATAAGTACTCAATTTTCTTTCATTACTATTTCCAAGGCAAGCAAGGGCCCACTCTCCTCAGGAACTAGGAACATATTTATGTATGGTATTTTATGTATTTATAATTTTTAGTAATTATAAATATATTTCATTTTCATAATGGTAATTATAAATATAATTCATAACCTATAGGAAATCATCTTTCAGTTCTAAGAGTTAATTCAAGATTACAAATCAGTGTGTTTACTTTCAATAAATTGTTTACATTCAGTAAGTGTGTTTACTTTCAACAAATTGTTTACTTTCATCAAGTGTGCTTCCTTTCAACAAAGTGTTTATTTTATACAAGTGTATTTATTTCAATAAATTAGATTATAGAGAGTTTTAATTATGCAAGCGTGTTTCTTTATTGCATAATCAAATCCTTTCTAGAATAGATTAGATTAGACATTTATAAAGGACAACAACCCCCCAAATCATATCTATAAGACCTATAACTATACACCTTACTATAGATAACTTTAGATGCTTCCCCTAGTTTGAATTACATCAACATATAAAGTTGACTAAATGAATGGATTAATGACACCAATCAATGCCTTCACAATAATTTCTTCCTTGAATGTACATCATTGGTGATTTACAATATAAAGTACTCACCTAGGAAAGTAAGACCTATGATTCTTGGGTTGATTCTAATACTATATATGGTAACTCTATAGTGCACAATATCTTATATGCACCATTACCACATGGTTTTAAAATACCAACAGTTTATAAGTTTGATAGAAGTGGGAATCCTTATTTACATCTAAGAATTTACATAAAAGTATAAATGGTTCTAATGGCAGTATGATATTGTCACATTTGTTCCCAAAAAGTTTAGAGGATGATGCATAAAATTGGTTTAATCATTATCTTCCTAGTGGGTATTTACATATATATGTTGAGTTAGAGGAAGGGTTTTTGATGCACTTCATTCAAAATAAATGACCCAAATTTATGTTGAGATATTACCATCCTTACATGGGGGAAATTTAGAGCCAATTTGTGATTATTTATTATAATTTAAGACATGTATGTAATAGTTAATTTATCAACCAATATATTTAAATACACAATGCATTTTTTTTAGGGGTTTCATTTCCCCATTAAGGAAAATTTATATCAAATATCTAAGTTATTTTAGACTCTTTTCTATGTGAATATCACATTAGAGGAGAAAGTGGGACTTGTACAAACAAATATAAAAGCAAAATTTGATATTGAGTTATTACCACCAGAGTCACCTACCAAAGTTGAGGAGCCTAATCCACCCCTCTCTAAATTAAATATTGAACAAAATACACAAGTTAAGGTAATAAATAAAGGTAAATAATTAGTTTTTAGATTAACTCCTATAGTAACTAAAACACCTTATGTTATAAAACACCCCATTTAATTTGATTGATTTAGTGTTAAGCCTTACTTCATTCCTAAGAAATTATTGGAAAAGAGGAAGATTACAATTCATATCAATCATTATATTCCACCACATTGATTGGATAGACTCATAAATAGACCTTATTTCAACTATCATCACATCTATGGTCATTGGGATAATGATTATTGTGTACTTAGAAGCAGGATTGAGAAGTATGTTGACATAGGTATTATCATGCTCGCTAAAGTGAAATATATATCTTTCTCCTCATTTCTCTATCTTACATTCTACCATCAATGAATGATCTAAATATGATCCTAATAAGAAACCAATGTTCACTCATCATGTAATTAGAAATGCATCTAGAGAATAATGTTATGAAAGATCATTGGTATCACCAGTTCAACAAAAATGGAAGCTAGTCTAGAAAGTTGAACTAACATATAACAATGTTTTAATATAAGGAAATAATAATCTATCAAAATTGACAATACAACAATTGATAAATATTTTTTTGACAAATGTTACTTAGATTCATACTAAAATCATTCATAACAAGTCATTTCTACAATTAGAGTACAATGATTCAAATATGTAGGATGATCAATATGGCTCACCATTTTTATTGCCTTTAGATTGGTTGTATGATTATTTAGATTATAGATAATTCTTCACATGGCTCTCAGATTTACATTGCAATTATATTATAAAACACTAAGATTTTGATAAGTTATCAAATCAAAACATACATTCAAAAACACCATGTCACAAATACATAAGATAAAAACAAAATTTCATTACTAAATAAACTCATATATATTTAGATTTTCCGAAAAATGAAATGCAATAATAATTTATCAATACAACATAAATAATCACTTGATAATGGAAGCATAGTCAACATGACCATTTGCATCCATCTCAACATCCTCAATGTCTAATAATAATAAATCACTAGAAGTGGAAGCCCTAGGTCTCCTCAAGTCCTCGATCTAGATCTATCCCACCAATCATGATCATCATATATAACTAGTCTCACCTTAAATTCTGAATTCTATCCATAGTTGAATATAAGCATATAATAATCTATAACCTAAGGTAGGAGCTACATCAAGAGGGGGAATCTGTGCTCTAGCCAATTGTGCCCTCAGGTCATCTCACTTTCCAATGACCTAAACGTAAGAAACAATGGTAAGAACATCATGATCAAATAATGGAACATGCACTCTTACAACCATTATAATGTGTTCAATCAATCCAGACCTATAAAACATCATTGAGAACATGCCAAATCAACTCTCACAATGTCAACTCAATGGTCATTATCTAATACTCCTCATCCTCTGCACAAAAAACAAGTGAAAAACTTTAGTTATTATTTAAAAACCTAAATTAAAGTACATTGAAACTATGATTAAACACTTCCTACCTCTACCAATGGTTAGCTTAAGGTGGTGTATCTATTGAAACATCGACATCATCATTTTATCTCACTATAAATAATATGTACCACCTATGCTCAACCCACTATACAACAAAGGCATTTGTGCATTTTGCATCATCTGTATCAAAGATATTTACTACTAGATCCATTTCATCCATAGGTATTGGAGAAAGATGGTTTTTATATGCTCTACCTCTATCACCTAATCACACCATAGATCTCACACTTTGTTCACACACCCATGATGTTAGGGGCATATCCTATCACACACCAATCTATTATGTGACATGCTTGTAATGATATATATCATACACATATAACCACATATCATGAAACCAAAAACTAACCTAAATATGATGCAGCTATATGCCATCCTTGATCCACCCATAAAATCTTCTATAGTGCTACCATATAATATAATTTAAAGTGAAATCATCCAAGAACCTCCTATATCACATGGTACTTTAGTCCCATACCTGACCTCTACTCACCCATCTCTATGCATATATCTAGGGATGTGCCCACTCAACATGAGGCATCCAAAAAAGTCATGTCACTATAATGTGCTCATATACTAAACAATTTAGAAGTGTGGCAAAACTAATATTGTATGCAATGGGAAATGTAATAGATCTACAAATCAATCCTACCTCAGAGAAGATAAATCTTACTTACACTTTCGATTGGGGATAAATTATATAATCAAGGTCATGACCAAGATGGATTTGTTAAACCTAATTAAGGGATTTCTTACCATAATAATATCACTAGGGAGGGTTCCAAAGCCTCCTGTCAATTAAAACTACACAATAACCCTGAATAGGTTATATATTTTCATATTCACTAAACTAATAACAATTAAAGTAGAAGTATAATCTAGTAATCACCAAAGCTTGTGGAATAAAATGGGGGTAATAAATATTAAAATTAAACATGCATAAGATAATCCTAATTAAGCTATGTATAGGTTAGATCCTAACGCATGGAGAGATAAATATATTCAAAAGCCATCACTTATGTTACTTCTATCTACTAAAAAGAGGAGCAAAGTTAGAGATACTTACCTTGAAGATCAACCCATTGAGACTCAGTCTCTCCCTTGGCCAAAGGTGCTTCATAAGAGGTTTTTTTTTGTTTTTAAGGATCACTAAGAAAGGTCAAAGTATCTAAGAATTTTCCACAAGATAAGATTCTTCTCCAAGTATAAAACTTAGGCTAAGACTCCTCAAGTAGAATGGTGAAAGAGTAGATTGTAAAGAAGCACAAATGAATAATTAAATCTTGTTGCCTCTCTAATAATGACAAAATGTATGTGTTTATATAGATGGATCTAACCCTAAACCCTTATAAAATTTTAGGCTGACAAGGTCAACTCAGTCGACCTAGTATCGCTATTAATAAAAACAAATTAGGTCACGGACTAGGTTGGTCAGGGGCTAACCTAGACCCTAATAAGTTTTATTAATAAGAGTACAATGTTGATGGGGATAACTATGTAATGTACACCATCAAAAAGGGGTTTAGGTTAAGGGCTAATGAAGGTGGTAAATGACTAGAGGAGGGTGAAAAATAGGAGACAAAGCTTAGGAGAATGATTTTAGGAGACAAGTGTGTAGATAGTAAGTAAGTGGAAATAAGGGATTATAATCCTATGAAATACCAATGGTTTGTAAACCCCTTTCTTTATGTACTCTTTAAGGCGTGTACTTAGAGAGATTGAGACTCGATAGGTTCCTGTAAGATAGAAACCATTAGTAATTAATAAAGTTTGAAAATATTGTGTCTACATATGCCACACTCAAAGTTTATCATGTGTCATATAGGTACAATAGGTGATAGTACTTTGATAAATAACATAGCAACACACAATGCTGAAGCTAAAAATAATTTGCAGTATAAAATAATTGAAATTTATAGGACTGAAAGGGAAATAAATAAAAAGTAAATGTATGCAGACCTTTACTTACCTTTATCACTAGATGGTTGTCTACTATGTTTGTAGATTTGATCATGGAGGGCGTAGAGACTACTTTCAACAAACCTAATGATACAAAACTAAAGAGAAAAACAAACAAATATAGGAAAGCCAAGACAACTGGTGCTATGTGGACATGATGTACTTGGAAATTTGGCAAGATAGGGTGACAAGTGCTATGTTAAACGAAATGACTAATTCAAAATTATATTAAATTGGGTAACCAAAAATCCAAGGCTACTAAAGATTAAAAAACTCAAACACGTAAACCTTAAAGAAGAAAGGCAAACTCACCAAGTCAAACCAAGGATACATGTCAAAAATGATGGTAATCAAACATCAATGTGAAAGTAGTAACAATCTTTACTTAAATAAAGATGGGCAAACAAAATGGTAAAACAATATTGATGAATGAGCACTGACAATCCTTAATCATTAATGTAAAAAGAACATAAAAGGGAAAATAACATTAGCGAGTGAGAAGTAATAAACCAACTGCACTTCAATAATGAAAAAAGAACATAAAAGGGAAAATAACATTAGCGAGTGAGAAGTAATAAACCAACTGCACTTCAATAATGAAAAAAGAACATGAAAGTAGAAATAGACTCAATGTCTACGAAAAATGTAGTATAAAAATAACAAATGGTAAAATAAAGTAAGGCAAGTCTAGAAATGTAAGGCCATGGTATAAAGAAGATAATCTATAGCTATTCAAGCATATTGTTTTGTTCTAAGGAGAGATAAAATGGAAACAAGGTAATGCTAGCATGTTTTTAAGATATGAAGAAGAGGGCATATAGAATAATGAAAAATAGATTTAGAATCACACTTGGCCTATCAAAGGGGGGATATGAAATGGGTGGAGGGGATAATGAATGAAAAACCAAGGTAGAGGAACTCTTTATAAAAGTCAAGATACTCAAATTAGGTTTATCAAAACAAGAGGACTTCCAACCTTAATGACTCTGAAGAACTTGTCCTAGCCACACAAGTCTTAGGTAAACAAATGAAGTATGTATATAATCCCATGAAGGTTATATGTATGAAAATTAAAATGGACCTACCTTCCTATAACATGTTACCCATTCCTCATGACCCCTTACAGAGCCATCGATCTACTATGAAAAGTGGGTACTTGTTTGAGAAGATAAGTAGCACCATAGAGTTTATTGAATTATCCTATTCCAATCTAATAGCCTACCACACCCAATAGACCTTGACTTTATTATGAGGCCAACTATGGAGTTTTAGCTTTGATTAGAGATAAGAGATGTGATTGGAATCATGCCTTTTAATGTGATTTTGAATTTTGAAATTTTGTATGTTGCCTTTTATATATCATTATCTTTTATTTTAAATGATTTGGATTTTAAATTTTTTGATGGATTTTTCTATTCCTCTTCCATACAGATTTGAAAGACCAATTATGGGTGGTAAAGATGACTTTCATTTGAATACTTGGGACTTGGTTATTAAGAGAGAGAGCCCAGAGAATATGGTGTCAAAGAGTCTTGTAAATTTTGATGAAATAAAAGTGTTATCTTGACATTGACCTTGTTTTATCCAATTATGGAGTGAAAGGAAAGGAAATCAAGAGGGATGAAAACATGAAACAATTTTAATTACTTCAAATCTTGAAAAATGTGACAAAGGGAAAAAAGGAAGGGATACATTGACATTGAAGTGTGATTCCTTATCATACGAATGAGGGAAATGTAGGAAAACATGCTAATACAATTTGTTGTGAAAATTTTATCTAAAAAAAGGCAAAATCTAAAGTTAAAAACAAGGAAAAAAAATGTATAACCATTACAAAAAACATTCTAGATAGGGAATGAAAGATGGTGATTTTATGAGGAAGGCCAGGTCCTATCCATGGTCTTAAATTACAACTCATAAAAGAGAAACCTAAGGGGTTCCAAAAAGTCTTGGAAAGTAAAGAAATAAAGAGGATAAAAAGTGGGAAATAATGAGGAAGACTAGGTCCTATCTATAGTTTTATAATGCAACTCAAAAAAAGGAAACCAAAAGACCAAAAAGAAGGACTAAGGTTTTTGAAAAGAGAGAATTGCTGTAGAGGGCGTGACCCATGTAAGTATCTTATAAAAAGTGTTAGATAGATAGCATATATAAAGTATGAAAATAAGGGAAGGATTTAGGCTAAGTACTTCTTTAGGAATTGTGCATTGATGGGGTCTTCTAAAGTATGGACTTCATTGATTAAAAGCCGATAAGTACATGGACCAAGTATATCTTTGACTAAATAAGGGCCCTACTATTTTTGGGAATATTTACCTTTTTTGTCATGAGTGTAGTCTAGTTTAAGGATAAGATCACCAACATTAAACATGCAAAATTTAACTCATTTTTTATTATATTTGGTGATACAGGCCTTGTATTGGTGATTATGTTGTAAAGCAGAGAGATGGTGTTCATCAAGGAGATCAAGAGCATGAAGATGAGCTTCACGTATTTATTCATTGGGTATGATACCATGAAGAGATATATAGAGATAGAGAATCTCAAATTATAATGGGAGGACTGATTCAAAACCATAGACTAGAGAAAATGGTGTTGCCCTAGTGGTAGTGCGTATGCTAGTGTGATAGGCCTAAAGAGTGGGATAGAGATGAAGATGCCAATCCATGTGGTTTTCATAAATTATATTTTGTAGAATTTTATTTATGGCCTTGGCTTGGACATTGCATTAAATATGATAAGGTGTGGAGAATTTGTGATTGATTTTAAATTTAGCACATAGCTGTTTGACATCTTTGTTTTTGAAATTACCACCATTGTTTGAAATGATATTATGAGGGGCACCAAAGCAGAAAATGATTTGATTTAGGATAAATTTGGATATGGTGGTACCAATGATGTTGAAGATAGGAATAAACTCAACCCATTTGGTAAAATATTTTGTGGTTGTGATTATAAAGACATGCCCATCTTGATATCAAGGTAATTTGCCTATGATATCTAATCCCCACATGGAGCATGTTCAGGGAGATTATATAGTTTGAAGCTTGACTGGAGGTGAATGAAATAGATCATCATGAAGCTTGAAAGGAGTGAAATTGTTAGAAAATTTTATGACATGCTTTTCAAGAGTGGGCTAAAAGTATCCCATACAAAGCATTTATGTGATATAGCATGTTTGCTATAGTGGCCACCATAAATGCCCCCATATGCTTGTTTAAGAAGAGGAGGAACCTCTTATTTCATAACACAACAAAGAAAGGTAAATTTAGCATTAAAATAATATAGGATTTTATATTGAAATACATACTTAGATGCTTGTTTATGAATGCAATTCTTTTTACAAGAATCGAGGTTTGAAGGATAAGTTTGGTGTTCTAGAAATTAAATGATATCTTTACACCATGGGCTTTGTCAAATGGTGATGGCCTCAATGTGGTAGATAAGTTAATATTGTGGTTGAATATATTATGGAGATTTACTTATTTGGATAAGAAAAGTGGGGTTGGTAAGAACTTAGTGTGGATGAAAAAGAGATGCTCGAGAATCAAGAGAATTTGTAATAGAATTTTGATGTTGAAGGTTAGGCTCGATTGTAAAAAAGATGAATATTTTGTGAGGGTAGTTGTGATTTAATGATAAAAAATGAGATTCTCACTTTTGCATCTATAATATCCATTGACTTGGTAGTAAATGAGTTTGGAGTCACTTAAAGCATGAAAATATTAGATATCTAGATCAAGGGCTACTCACATGCCTAAGATTAAAGCTTCATACTCCACCATGTTATTAGTTACATTGAATGTGAGGTGAAATGCTAATGGGATGATTTTTACAAGAGGGATCATAAGGATACAACCTTCCTTTCCTCCTTAAAGGCATTTAGTATCATCAAAATGAAGGGTCCAAGTATTTTATTGGAAATAAACATTATTTTTAAGAATTTCTTCGATAACTACATTTGGTTTAGTAATATTGGAGAAGATAACAAAAATGTATAGATTACTTGCTTCAAAGTTAACAATGAAGTTGTGGAAGTAATCTTTAAGAGAAATGGATTAGTTGAGACCTTCAATATGGAGAATATTATCATCAAGAATACTATCTTGAAGGTTATCTATAGCTAGCATAAGAGATATGGCAAGTTGATCAATAATGATTTATCCTTTAACAACTTTTTGGGCAATAATTTGGAGATGAAATTTCATAAGAAGGACCATCCAGTTATCAATTTTATCTCTAGGAAGAAAGGCTTTAGAGAAGAAGTGATGAAGGGGATCATAATGAATGATAATATAAGTAGTTTGATAAAGCATATAACATCAATGTTTTTTAGTAGCAAAATATATGGCAAGACAATCATGTTCAACTTTTATATAACATTTCTCATATTAGATGAGGCCTTGGCTAATATAGTAGATGTCATATTCCCTTCTAGTATCATCTTATTGGGAAAACGTTTTCCCAACTGATATGGGTGTGGAATAGGTATACAAGATCAATGGTGAATCCTTAGAAGGGGGATGAAGAGTAGGTGTGTGAAGTAATTTATTTCATATTATCATATGATTTTTGATAGGGATCTGTCCATTCTAAGGCATTACCTTTCTTAAGGAAGAGAATTGACTAAATAGATATAGTAAGCCATTTCAAGGATGAATCATCTAATTGCCCCAAGTTTACCTAGGTAAGTGTGAATGTTTGTGATGGATTAAGGGATGGGTATGTTGATGATAGCATTGATCTTGGTATGGTCAACATTGATGCTACAAAGAGAGACTAAAAATCCTATCATTTTGTCAAATGTGACACCAAAAACATATTTGTAAGGATTTTATCTAACTTTGTATTTAAAGAGGTGGTTGAAGATGATGGAAAGACCATAGAGATGAGTATTTTGACATTTATATTTAGAAATGAGGTCATCCACATAGGTTTCTACAATCTTGAGGATAGGATCATGAAAGATGAGAGTCATTACCCGTTGATATGTAGCTCCAACATTTTTGAGGCCAAAAGGCATTTTAATGTAACAATAGGTACCCCATTCTATGGTAAAAGTTATCTTATACTAGTATTTGAGGGCATTGTGAATTTGGTTATAACCTATTAAACCATCCATAATAGACAACATTTCATAATCAATTATGGAATCAACAATGAAATCTATTGAAGGTAGAGGGAAATTGTCCTTGGGATAAGAAAGATGAAGATTATAAAAATCAATGCAAATGCAAATAACCATGGTGACCTTTTGAATAGGGACTATGTTAGAAACCCATTATAAATAATCCACAAGTTTGATAAACTTAGCATTAATAAACTTGATAATTTCTTTATGACATAAGGTGGAAACTTCTGGTGGAAACTTACATTGATTTTATCACATGGGTTTGGCATTAAGATAAGTGATAATATTATATACCATGATGCTAGGGTCAATACCAGGCATGTCCTCATAGGAATAAGCAAATATCTCATGATATTTATAAAAAAATAAGCTAAAGTTATCATGTTCATTAGGTGCAAGTTTGCAAGAAACTGTAATTCATCGAGGGCATCATGGAGTACCATATTCAATGCGAGTGGTTTCTTAGATAAGCATAACATTTCCATCTTGGAAATGATATGGTGCATTAGGTAAAGAGGAAATTAGATTTGCTTTAGATTTTATGCAAGAAATGAAGTTGTTGAAACAAGGGGCTTTGGTTTTGAAATTCTTGAGTTTGTGATGTTACTAAGGAAGTTGAGGTTCTCAGGCATGAATCAATTAAAGAATGGCTTCATCATTAGGTAAAGTGGGAAGGGGACTATTATACTCAACTTCTACTTCAAGATCAAGAATTTAATTACCATGGTAATCATATTTAGAGTGTATCTGATGTACATCTATGGCCTTAGCATCTAATGCAATCTTGGGAGTAAGAAGAGTAGGTTGATCAGATTAGATTGGTGTGTCTTTAGTTTTATTGATGGGGGAAAAATTAGATGAAATGATGGGATATTTAGGTGGTATATAAGATTTAAGAATTTATTGATGTTTGAAAGGTAGGATTTGTTGTACCACCTAAGGAGTATCAATAAGTGAAGAATTAATGGGAGGTACATGACCTTCAGGAGCTAATTCAAAATCTATGGAAATAGTATGAACATCATGGTTGAAAGCATGTATTTGGGCTAAAGTTTTTTGATAATGCTAAACATCCAAGTCTAAGGATTGATCTTGGGCCATGATGTAATTATCATCACAAGTTGGAGAAATGGTACATGCTTGATATTCAAGAGGATTTTTAGAAAGGGAATTTCTTAGATTATTGAATTTGTGTGGAGACATGGTTATAAGATCTTGGAATAATTTGGCCACTCCATAATAATTACATGCGAAATCATCTTATGGGTGAAAAACATCATAGGCATTGCATAGAGGGGGGAAATTAGTGACCTCATCAATGATAGGGATAGTACAATCATGAGGTAATAAAGGAGGGAACCACTCCAAGATATAAGGAGGTAGTTTCATAGTGTTGAAAGTATGTTTCAAGCCATTAGGTTCATCATCATTTGAATCAGTAAGAATGACCTATAAATATGGATTAATGTTGATGAATTTAGGTAAAAGAGAATTGTTGATTGTTGGAATGGTAAGAATACAATATTGAGATTTAGGGTTGGGAAGTTGAATACTCCAAGGGTTGGGATTGGCCTCATGTTTATATCATTTACTGTTATTTAGGAACTTTATGTATTGTCTATTAGAAGAGGCCATGACCCTCACTCTATGAGTCCATGTTTGGCCTAGGAGTATGTTATAAGATAAGGGCAAATCAAGGACCATAAGTTTAGTTTGAATAGCCTTAGGTTTGATTTTAAGGGGAATCCAAATATAACTAAGTAGCTTTTGATTAGTTTTATCAAATCCATGACATGTTAGGAGAGTTTGCTTGATATGATCCTTATTATAGCCAAGTTATTGGATGAGCCACAAATATGTCACATTAATACTGGACCCTTCATCAACTAACACTTTACAAATAAGGGTAGTATTAATGACTATTTTAATGAATAGTGGTAGATCATTAGTGTGAAAAAGGATCTCATCATTAATCATGTCTTCTAAAAGAAACTTAATAGAAGGCTTGGAAGAAAGACAAATGGATTCAATGGTATGCATGTTAGTAGGTTGAGTCTCAATAGAGGGTGGTTCATAATCTATAGAAGATGGATATTCCATTTCTTCTAATTATTACATGAGGAACTTGTGATGATAAGGGGAGGTATGAACTAACTCCACAAATGGAATCTTATAAGGCATGGAGTTGAGTTATTTGAGAAAGTTGCAATGGGATTTAGAAGAAGTAGTACGAGGTTTAGAAGGTAAGGTAGATTTTGAAGGAATGGAAGTGGTTGGGGGTTTAGAAGAAGGAGATGGTTCCTCATTGACTTCCAAAGCTAAATGAGTGGTTATAGTATCTTTGAAAAGTTTCTCTTGTAAATATGGTTTCTTAGGTTAAGTGACAAGATATTTATGAGCTGATTTGCAATGATAGTTAACCTTAACTATGTTAACATATTGATAATTATTTCAATAGTGGTCATAATCAACATTAATAACAAAAATATACTTGGTATTTTGTTGAGTGGTAGATGTGGGAAAATATTTTTGGCTATTAAAAGAATAAGCTTTGGGAGCTTGTCATTTTTAAGAAGTGGTGTTGTATTCTTGATGACAGAGTTGGATCATGGCTTCATGATTGAAGGAATCACCAAGCATATAGGAGAGAGAAAATTTAGTAATCCCTCTACAAGTTTTATGGGAATGACCAATGTCATCATGGAACCAACAAAATTGATTAGGGTCATACCATTTAGGAGGATTATTAGGATAAGTAAAGGGTTTAGAGGGTGCTAAGAATTATTTCATTTATTACACAGTTAGTGGTACATGAGAAGATGGTGGATTGTGGGCTTTAGCAACTCCTAGTTTGGTTTGAGGAGTATTTCTAGTGATGGCATTGGTATAAGTTTGAAAATATCCCTTAAGGAATTTGGAATTAGGTTTAAATTTCTTCATGAGGAAGTCTTGACGTTTGGCTTGATCAAGAGCTTCGTTAAGTATTTGAGGGGAAAAAGTTCAAACCTTATATTGAATCAAAAGAGTTAAAGCAATTATAAAGAGTTTAAATAGATTATCATTAGTCATGTTATGATCAACCTTGTGGGCCAAAGATGTTTATGTTTTGATAAATTCATGAGCTAATTTGGTGGGATATTGCATAGCATTAATAAAGTGGTCAAGGCATTTTTTAAGAAGGTCATTGTGTTGAAACTCTTTAACTAGAGGATTGACTAAATCCTTGAGTTTCCAGATGGAATACTAGGGAAGTTGGTTTTATCATTATAATACATCACCAATGAAGGTTTTAACTAGAAGTTTAGTGGTGGTGAAAGTATTAGTTTGGATCCACTCTTTATAAACATTTCCAAATTCTTTAAGAAAGGATGTAGGGTCTTTAGTCTCATCATACTTGATAATTGTAGATTTATTACCAATATCAATAGAAATAATGAAAGGAGCTAAAGGTTCATTTTGGATGTTTTGAAGCATTTTTATATTCATGATAGATTGAGGAATAACATTTCCTAAGGCATTTCTAAGAGGTGGAGGAATAAAATTTGGATAAGTTTGAGGAATTAGAACCAGAGGTTAATTAGTCATAGTGGTCAAATGATGTTGTAATTACATTCTTTGAGAAATGTTAGAAGTTTTCATTATGTTCATTTGTTGTATGACTTGTGTAATAAGTTGAGTCATATCAATTGGTGGGTTGGTGTTTTTGGGAGGACTCCCTAAATTTGTATCAAGGGGAGGATTATTGGGAGGTGGATTACTAGTGGGATTGTTAGAAAGACTTGTGCCAATTACTCTGACATTATGTTGAAAAGGTTGAAGATGAGAATTGTCTTGATAGGTAAATAAAGGACCAAATCCACCTAGTTCATATTAAAGAGTGATTTGAACCATGTTATAATCCATAGATGGAGGGGAAGTGGTGCTCCAAGAGTGAGGGTTATCTTAGGAGGTAAATAAAGGGAGAAAAGAATACCCCATATAATGTCTAAATGGATTCAAGTTATCCAAGAAGATTTTAATGGAGGATTTCATGATTTTTTGAGGAAATGAACAAAATTATAAGAAGAAAGAGAAATTTGGGATAGATAACTAAGTCAAATAGATAGAGAAGGAAGTTAGCTGGACAAAGAACTAGATTAGTTAGATAGAAGAGCAAGGTCAACAATCAGATATAAGGTCGACTAGGTTGATAGAGTACTACTAGAAAATGGGTTGAGAAGAGTACAAAGTTGATAGTGTACTATTAGAAAGGAGATAAGAAAATTATAAAGTCAATTGGGTTGATTATGTATTTTTGGACAAAAGGCATATTAGATAGATAAGAGACATAGTCTATTGGCTAACTATGTACTATTGGCTTGAAGAAAGTTAGGGCTTGTAAGAGACTATATCAACCAGAATGATAATGTGCTAAATAGGGTAAAATTTTTCAAAATAAGTGATGCAAGAAGTGAAATAAAACACAAAAACAATTGGATCAATGTGAGTGATCCAATTGGGGCACACATCAGAAAACCCTACATCAACACTGGCCAATACATGTTTTTATAATAAACACTCAGTAATCAAAGAGCAAACAATCAACTAAAAAGTAAATTCTAAGTGGTCATCCTAAGTGGTATTAGAATATAATAAAGTATTGATTAAGTGTGATAGGAAATTTGGATGAAAATAGGGAACTAAAAAGCAATCTTAGGATGGTTTTAAGATGTTTAGGATGAAAGGGATTTATGTTGGCAATGGTACTGGCTTGATATTGGGTCCTATCCCCTCAATTCACAATCTTATAATGATAAGGGTGTCAAGTGATTTGTTAATATATACCATTAACCATGTGTTTATACTTGGACAAAAAATCAAGTTGGCTTCCCCCTTGGTGATGAAATCAAAGTAGGTAGGCCTTGAGAAGACAAGTGTTTAAATGCATTTTAAATATTGTGTGATTTGGTAGTGTGTGAAAAAGAGCAAAATAATGTAACTAAATGGTAATTAAAAAAACACTTATTTAGACTATGTGAGTTACTCTAAGCATGCAAATAGATGAAAATGAAAGTGTGAACTAATTACTATTAAAAAGTTGTTAATTCACTAATTTACAGTAATATAGAGTCAGTTCAAATGACACTATATGTAAACAATACAGGACAGAGTCGATTGGGTTGCTACTATTATGTGGAAGTAAAAGTATTTACTACTAGATTCAAATAGGTTGACTAAGTATTTTAGATAGAAGACAAGCTACCAAACTAAGTTGACCAGGTTGACTTTGTTGGCTATAAGGTTACAATTTTGAAGGTTGCTAACTTGTACAAAATAGAATTAAAAGTAAGTATTAAAATTATTTTGAAAGGAAAGAGAGGAACCTTGGTGGGTTTGATGATGATTAGGATTGAAAATTTTATGCTAAAGTGTCTTGAATGATGATTTCAAAATTCTACAAACTAAGTCAACTAGTTTGACCCAGTTCTACAATGTGCTAAAGAAGAATAAGATGACTAACTCAACCTATTTCATCTATTTTATTGATTTGAATGCTGATAGATAGAATAAGATGATAAAGTTGACCTATTTTATCTTATTTACTTATTTGGGATTGAATAAAAGTACTATGTTGACCTGTTAGATCTAGTAACTTGTATTTGATGAAGACTTGCATAAATAGAACAATGTAGTTTTGATGTGGCTATGTGTTAAACTTGTGCATTGAAAGTTAAAACTATCCCAAATGGTTTGATATAGTATTGAAAATATAGAAAAATAATAATATGATAGAAATAAAATTATGAAATAAAACCTACAAGGGTTAGACTCATGTCGGGTTCACTAGAATGTATGCAATGGGAAATGCAATGGAACTACAAATGAATCCTTGTTCAAAGAAGATAATTCTTACTTACACTTCTGATTGGGGATACATTAGATGATCGGGGTCATGACCAAGATGGATTTTCTAAACCTAATCAAGGGATATCTTACCATAATGATATCACTGGGGAGGGTTACAAAGTCTCCAGTCAAGCAAAACTATGCAATAACCCTAACTAGGTCCAATGTTTTCATATTCACTAAACTAATATCAAGTAAAGTAAAAGTATAATATAGTGCTCACTAAATATTGTGGCAAAAATTGGGGGCAATAAACATCAAAAGTAAATATGCATAAAATAATCTTAATTAAGCTATGTATAGGGAAGACCCTAATGCATGGAAAGAGCAATATATTCGAAAGCCATTACTTATGATTCTTATATCTACAAAAGAGAGGGTAAAAGCTAGAGATACTTACCTTGAAGATGAACCTATCAAGACTCAATCTCTCCCTTTTCCAAAGGTGCTTCGTAAGAGGTTTTTGTGTTTTTAGGGATCACTAAGAAAGGCCAAAGCATTTAAGACTTTTTCATAAGACAAGATTCTTCTCCAAATAGAAACCCTAAGCTAATACTCCTTAAGTAGAATGGTGGAAGATTATATTATAAAGAAATGCAAATTAATAATTAACTCTTGATGTCTCTCTAAGAATGGAAAAATAGATGTGTTTATATAGGCATATATAACCCTAAACCCTTACAAAAGTTTAGGTTGATAAGGTCGACCCAAACGACCTAGTATCGTTATTAACAAAAACAAATCATGTCATAGACTAGGTTAGCCAAGGACTAACCTAGACCCTAATAATATTTATCAATAAGAGTACAAGGTCGATGGGGTGAACTATGTATTGTAAACCATGAAAAAGGCGTTTAGGTTAGGGAAGGGCTTTTGAAGGTCGTAAATGACTAGAGGAGGGTGAAAAATAGGAGGCAAAGCTTAGGGGAATGATTTTTAGGAGATAAATGTGTAGATAGTGTTATCACTTGGTTTTCACCCTTTGAGGAGATGACTCAACACTCCTCATCCAAGTGGCACAATAGAAACACCTCTAGGCTTGTGGGTAGCCTAAGGATGAGGTGAATCTCTAGATAGGGTTAGCTCCCTTGTTATACCACTTTGGATTGCAACTACACCTAAAATTTAAGGGGAAAAGGGAGAGAGACAACTAAAATCAAAATATTCTAAGGGGGGTGATACACCAAATAAGATGATGACTTCCAACTAGTATAATGTTACACATGACAACAAAGGATTAACCGAACATATGCTCCTTTAATTTACATCTTCTCACATCAATGTTACATTAACAAGTTATGGATGAATGTGCAAAGATAAAGGACTAGATAAGAGGCCTTGAATGGCACTACTAAATAGACTAACTTACTCAATCTTTGACATTTCCTATAATACTTCACATGCCCTATAAGAAGAAGGTTTCTAATTGCAAATAAGATGAAAGAATGAGACACCATGCTAAGGAATATATAGTCTTCGCTAAGAAAGATCTAACATTCAAGTAAAAAACACTATGAACAATCATGAATAGGTAAAAATTAGTGTTATTATTGATCAAAATAGTATGTAAATGAGTAGGGCTTCACCATACTCAGGTGGATCATAAGTTACAATGGCCAAAATGGCTATATCTTATAAAACTTGAGAAAGAAAGGAGAGGAGAGAAGTCCAAGGGTCAAAAGGACACTTGTCAAGATGAGAAAATTATCTACTTGTGCATGATAAGAGGATATGAATGATGTAATTTTGGGAAGCACAAGTTTCCATCCAAGTTATTAAACTCATGAAAAGTGGTATGAAACTCCTCATTTTGGCTCAAAAAACTATCTTCATGATTTAGACTTGTTTGAAAATCCCAAAAATAATTAAGGATAGGTCTGATGATTGGAATGAAATGTAAGGCTATTAGACATGTCTCTCCATGCATTATTTGTAGGCTTGGTATCTGGAATCATCTAGAAAGGAGCTATCACTACTTGTACTCTAAAAAAAACCCCTCTTTCATGCACCATGCACACTTGTCCTTAAAATTATCTTTATTTACTCATGAAAATATATGGGAGGGAGTGGAGGAAAATTTTAAAGACACTCCATGTCCTTATAAACATTAGGCACACTTTAAAATCACCCCACTTGAAGTTTTCCACTCTTCTCACTAGCTTGGTCACTATGCCAATTTTGACTAGTTGAGATGAAGCAACTAATTAAGGAACTTATAAGTTTTTTAAAGAAATTAAATTGATAATTTAAGTTATATTAAATCCTAATATTCCTCCAAAACTTTATTTCATCTTTATAATCCTTCTAGAAACTGTAAAACACACAAAAATGTTAAGAAAACCCTATTTGTACTCTGTATGTATAGTTCTGTATAACTCAAAAGGGTGCGAAGGATCCTGAGAGAGTCATATAAAATATTCAATCATAATAATAGTAAAAATATTCCATTATAATATATTTTCATCTCCATTTCCACAAATTGGTCACTAAGAAGGGTTTGTAAGAGTTTTGAGCATGTTTGACTCTTAAACATTGTTCATAAAAACTTGATGTTCAACCTGAAAACAAATCTCAAAAAAAAAAAAGTTTAAGGACCATATTAAAATCTCCATACTTCTTTTTCTCCCATGAAAATCTTGAAGAGAGATTTTAAATATCAAATTTGACCTATCGAGCTTGTATCTCTATTTCCTGCTTGCTTAAGTTGGTTTCTGAGCCAAATGTGACATTTTCATAGTATCCTATATACCAATGGATCAAATGAATCTATTATTGCCCCATAAAAATTTATTAATATGTTATAATTATTTCCAAATGTTGGAGAGTAATTTGACCCTTCATCAGGTTTTTAGGCCTAAACCTTGTCCACTAGGTCTGATTGCAACCCTGGGGTCTTTGAGCACACTGCTAGGATTCCTTCCTCTTTTCTTGGTTTCCATGATTTTTATAGGTGTAATATATCCTTATATAGATTTTTTAAGATTCTCCTTAGCTTATTATTCTTTCCTTTTATCCTATTCCTCAAGACTACATGCCTATGTACCTAGGGAAGTGCCCTCTATCTGAGATATAATAGAGGGCACTTCCGCTATTTATCCAAAACAAAAAATAATTGGAGAGGATTAAATAGGTTATTATTATTTAATATAATTTTTTTGGATCTTTGATCAGGTCACTAGATCCTCTAAACTCCTCAAGATCCAAGATAGACTCTTCAAAAGGTAGATTGTGTGCATGACAGTCAGTAAATGACTATGTATTGCCCTTTAGATAGGGGTTCTTATGATTTGTTTCCTTGAATTGGTTTCATGAGATGTTAATTAATCTTCCAAATATATTTTAATCACCTTTACATTATAACTCTTGCTAGAAGCCCTCATGGTCATGCCCTTTTTACTGACTAGTTCTGTGTTTTGACTGTGTTTACTATCTTTACTCTCAAGAATGATCATTATAGGTATAAAAGCATGGTTTAACGTAAAAAATAGTTTTAACAACCTCATTTTTTTATTTTAGAATTATTTGGTGTTTTTTGGACTTAAATTCATGCCTGAACCTAGCCTAAACCACATTTCTTAGTTAACTGTCTACTTATAGTCACCTATAGGTGACCCTATATGTAGATTTTCTATTCAAAACTCATGATAAATATACATTATAAAACCTTTTATATTATTTTGAGTAATTTTATTCTTATTTTAATTCAATTGACTCATACCTAGACACTATCAACACTGAAATTACCATTCCCTGCCTACTGCCTACTACGGTCAACAATGTTTGACATCCTGAGGTAAAGGGACATATAGGTGTAGATTTTGAATTTAAAAACACGTAATTATATTTTTAATATTATATAAAAATTATAATAAAATTTTCATAGTATTTTCTTGTGTCCATAGGCTTATTACCCTTTAAATTCACCTTGATTAGGGTCACTACCTGTAATAGTCAGCTGTAGGTGAATATCTTTCAAAAGAAGAGACACTTGTAGGTGTCTATAGGGACTAAGGCACTATATAGCACTCCTTGAAATTATATTTAGGTTACAATTTCTAAATTAAACTATATATAACTTCCCAATCATGAAAAAAAGGCTTAGAACTACAACATTAGGTAAAGAGTCTCCTTAGTCTCAAATTATGTAGGTAATCACTGCCTGAGAACATAGATTTAAGGAATATCTTTAGGCCTTACTAATAATAAATCCACAGGGATAAATCACATCCTTTTTTAAATATGTGATACTATGATAGGATTTTTTTTATCCATATAGGTGCTTTAAAACTCTTTTCAACCTTATTGTATGATGTCCACAAAACACACCTGGACCTCTGTTTTGCTTTTTTGGGGATTTGATCCCAAAATTGGTCATTTGATCTTTTAAAGGTAGTTTAAGACTTTATTTTCAAATTTTAAATTTCAAGGAGGTCTACCATGTTTCATACACACATGATTACTTAAAATAGGGCTTCAACTCAAGCTCCAACACTTCAAAAAGACACTACAATCTGCCAAGTCACTTGTAGGTGTGTATTTCACTATATAGTCAGTAAGGATGAGAAAGTTTGTAAGATGCTTGGTGTTTGGTATTAAATGAATCTTAAGTATACATAAAACATGAAAAAATATATTCATTTCATATTCAAGAAACTAGCTCAGTTCAAAATCTCCTTTTCAACATGCTAGCTTTCATGAGATACATGTAGATGAGTATGTTAATGGCAGAATTATGTGAGTGACTGTGTTGGCTATCATAGTACTTACTATATAAAATTAAAGGATTTGATTTATTATTAATACTATGATAACATTTTAAACCTTTAAATACCATATTCATGACCCCCATGGATGTGTTGAAGGCCCTAACTCAGCTCACCAAGTTTGCTGTGCATGACAATCTTAGAATCAACTGGCTACATGGTGCTTTGTGACTGAAACTCATAGAATTATACTTGGAGAATGAGGCTTAAATTACATGATATAAAAATTAAATTTTAAAAATAATAAATAACCTATCAAAACTCCCTATATCCATTGACAGAGCATGAAAATCTTGAACATGGTGAAAAACTACCTGTTGTATAAAAAGTGATTACTCTTGCAACCTAAGTTACTTTGCTCATCAAAACATCATGAAATTTTAAAACAAGAATGGATAGAAGCTTATTAAGAATAAAATTTAATTTGGAACCAATATGACTAACTTGATTATATGAAAATGACCAAAATGGAACAAAACCTGTAGGGTGCATAGATTAACAAGCAAAAAAACATAGCCAACTTCATGAGGATGGTTCATGAAGCATAAGACACCATTATTCAAAATATTTTAGTTTAAATGAAGGTATTTGAGTTTTATTTCACATCCTCAAGGTGTTTTATCTTAAACCTCCCCTGCTATCTATACCAAGTACAAACTTGAAGACTGGTTTTATGTGCCTAGAAGGGTGAAAAAGGAGAAGAATAGTTTTGGGCCTTTTTAGCTGTTCCAAAGCATGTAGATCAATAATATGTATCTAAAGAAGCTTAAAATTCATTTAATGACCTTATCCCATGTGGCACACTTCCCCATGGGCTATACAAGTGCCAAACTCACCTTTTTCCCAAAAAATCTACTCTTTCTTTTGAAGCACTTGACATTTTTAGTTACCAATAGTTGATTAAGACATATTAGGACACATGTAATGTTACATCACCTTATTAAACCTTCACACTTCTTAATAAATGTATAAAACTCATTAAATACCCCTTTTTGACGTTAAAAGTACTAAACGGACTAAAATGACTAAAGACCAAGGCTAGTATAACATTAACTGACATTAATTAACCTATAAGACACCTTTTGACATATATATTAGACCCATAAAACACTTAAAAGTCATGTTTTTACCTATAGGTGCCCTAATTTGACCTATAAGGTCAAATTTGGTCAACAAATTGGTGCCTCATAGGGGTAATATGCGTACTACACTAATTAGACCAATAGCCTTATCAATCCATTGGGCTTAGGGAGTATTTTGAAGTCTGAGATATAACAAGAGGACTTTGACCATAGGATTTCATCAAGACAAGACCACTTGATTACCTTAACCACACAAAACGAAGGACACATACCAAACAAAACAAACACATTAACAAGACACACACACATGTGCTTAAAGTACTTAGGGAAAATAGGGAACAAATAAAATATGAAAAACTAGAAATTAAGCATACCTCCTTTATAAGATCAAAAGGAAAGCTTCTTGAATCATCTTCTTGATGGGATGAATCATAGTGCCAAGCATGTTTCTCTTTGGATTGGATGCTTTATAGATTAGACCTATTCTTTGGCACTTAACTTGATTTGTTATCAAGTAGATCATCCTTAAATAGGTCTCAAATATAGAAATATTCATTTTGAAATTATACACATACCTCATAGTACTACCCACTCTTCATCTCATTATCAACTTGTATCTCCTTAGTAGGCATGGCTTAAAAAAGAATAGTTTCATGTTCTTTGGAAGAATGAGGCCAATAGTAACTTGTTCCATTCTTCAAGAGCTGATGTGTTTCTCCCAAATAGCTGAGAGGATGATAGCCTACATTGATGACTTCAAACATATCATCATCAAATGTATATGCCTCTTGAAAGAATAGATTTAAAAAGTTAATTTTTCTTTGCATACTCACTTGAGTGACAAAGCTGTCTTCTCCATATTTGATTAGATCATGGCATCCTTGAAGAGGAGTATAACATAATCTAATGACTACAAAAAAGTCACCCAAAGGATTATTAATAACTTGATATTTCTCATCTATGACATTTTGGACAATGTCATCTTTTTGACCATCACTTGTAATCAACTCCAAAGAATTTGTAGACCCCTTGAGAGATTCAAACTCATTGAAAATGTTTTCAAACTACTTCCACAAGTCCTCATAATATTTTTTATTAGCATCATTAAGGGTAAAAATAAGATAATATACTTCATCCTCTTCCTTAAAATCTAAAAGACCTCATCCAAGATTTCCTCTTCAACATAAGAAAAACATTCTTCACTATCAACCAAACAAGAAGACTCAACACAAGGGCTCACCTCTTATTAAAAACTTAAGACCTTTTAAGGGATCTCAAATTGTGTCTCAGATGTCATAATATAGTCTTTCTTCTCAAGGGTTGAAATATCTTCATTCTCCTTCTCCTTGTTGGTGATGCCAAGACTTGACATCTTGAAATCGGATGACCTAGCCCAATGAGGCTGCCAAGGAGTTGTACTTTCTTCAAGCAAGAGTTAAAAATTTTCCTCAACCAATTTCTCTTATTTAGGTTCCCAAACCATAGGTCCATCAAGGCAAATGGTGATTGGATGAGTATAAGAGGAACTAGTTGGTAGAGGTGGAACATAGGGCTCAAAATCAGATTGAGAATACAAAGTTAGGGATTCTTTTGGGAGATCTTGAGGAAGGGGATCCAGACCTTAGGCTAAGATAGCTTGGTTATCTTCCTTGCACTTTATAAGCACCTCATTCAAATTTTATTTGTCTTTAAAACTTTCTTAAGGGAGGTTAGATGGGGTGTGTTTAGGCATAGGATATTCTTTTTAGTCTAAACCTTCCATCACACCTTGACTAACAACTTCATCTTTGACTCTAACTCTTGAATTTGCTTGGCTAGGTTCTCTTGGAAAAGTCTCTCTTGAAGTTTATAGGAATCATAATGAGGATAAGGAGTATAAAATGTCTCATATGGAGGACAAGAGGTTTATTGAGGAAGGGTGTGAGGGGTTTGCAAAGGATCAACTTCACTCACAACTTCACACTCCTTAACAATGCTTATATCCTCCTTATTTCCCCATGACTCCACTATATTATTCTAGATTATAATGTTAATATTATATGTCTTTTTTTGAGGTGGCGATGCAATTGGAGGAGTGGATGAGGTACTCAAGAAACTTGGAAGCTCTTTAGGCTTGGATTCTCCACCTTGTCTCCAACTTGAAATCTCATATCTAGAGGTCACCCTTTGAGATGGGGATGTAATGTGAGGGGGAAACAAGGACTTGAAATCCACTTAATTTGATACTAACATGTACTATTGCATATGTATATTATCCAACTCAATATGCCTATCAAGATTAGCTTCAAACCCAAGGTTTCTCCTTTCAACTCTCTTTTCCAACTAATTGGGAAAAGGGTAACTTTGACAAGATTGATTGGGCTCATGAGTAGGGATAAAATATGGCTGATAGGAAACTTGGGAAAGTGGATATGAAGGCTGATTGGTTTGGTGAGGTTGCCTTTCATGAACTTTTAGCCTATCCTCTAAGGAAGAAACTAGGCCACTCACATCAAGCATCTCACTTGTGAGCCTTTGCCAATTGGCTCTCTCAATATGTACCCACTCTCTTTTAACCAAATCTAACACATATCTCACCTTATGAATAAAATAAATAGGAAAATCTTGACCATATCCCCTTTGTGTGTCAAGATCCAATATGTACTTCTAATATCTCAAAAGAGTTTGATTGAAGCTGGAAATGGATTGACTTGAGAAGTGGCTAGGTTGACTAGGAAAAATAAGATATTGAGGAGGTTGGCTATAGGATTGATACACTTAATGAATGGGTTGATACAATTAATGATAGGGTTGATACACTTCATGATAGGGATGATTAAGAACTTGCTCTTATTGATAGGGAATGACACAAGCTTGAAATGTCTCACCAACTTATATAAAATAGTACTCAACAGCAAAATTAGCCATGAAACCTCATTTAAAGAAAGAACATAAAGAAATATATTACCAAAAATCTTAAAAAATAAACTTGGGATACTTGAATAGCTTGTGTAACTTCAGAGTCACCATTGATGCTTTGATAGATGTCTCTAAAGGCTGATTATTGAAAGACAACACCAAAAATATTTCAATCTCTTGGACTAAGAGTCCCACTGAGTGTGCTAAAAATTATTATAACTTATATTTTCACCCTTTGAGGAGATGACTTATCTCTCCTCATACAAGTGGCATAATGGAAACACCTCTTGGCTTGTGGGTAGCCTAAGGATGAGGTGAATCTCTAGATAGGGCTAGCTCCCTTGATATACCACTTTGGATTGTAAGTAAACCTAAAATTTGGGGAGGAAAAGGGAGAGAGATAACTAAAAGAAAAATATTCTAAGGGGGGTGATACACCAAATAAGATGATGAATTCTAACCAGTAGCATGTTATACATGAGAACAAAGGACTAACTAAACATACACTTCTTCAATCTTTATCTTCTCACATCAATGTTACATTATGAGGTTATGGATGAATGTGCAAATCTAGGAGGACTAGACAAGATGCCTTTAATGGCACTAGTGAATATAATAACTCACTCAATCCTTGACATTTCCTATAACACTTCACATGCCCTACAAGAAGAAGCTTTCTAAGTATAAATAGGATGAAAGAATGAGATAACATGCTAAGGAAACCATAGTCTTCACTAAGCAAGATCTAACATTTTGGTAAAACACACTATGAATAATCATGAATAGGTAAAAGTAAATAGTTTTATTTATCAAAATTGTATGCAAATGATTAATGTTTCACCATACTCAAGTGGAGCATAATTTACAATGGCCAAAATGGATAGTTCTTATAGAACTTGAGAGAGAGAAAGAAGATAAGAGAGAAGTCCAAGGGTCATAAGGACACTTTTAAATATAATAAAATAATTTAATTATGAATGATAAGAGTATATGGGATGAACCATCCAAGGTTAGGAAGCACAAGTGTCCATCCAAGTCATAGAACTCATGAAAAATGGAATGAAACTCCTCATTTTGGCTCAAAAAATTACCTTCATGATTTGGACATATTTTAACATCCAAAAATTAATTAGGGAAAGGTATGATGATTTTAATGAAATTAAAGGCTATAATACATGCCTCTCCATGCATTGATTGTAGGCTTGGTAAGCTAAAATCATCTGGAAAGGAGCTATCACTTCTTGCACTCTAAAAAAAACTCCTCTTTCATGCAATCTACACACTTATCCTCAAAATGGGCTTTAGTTTCTCATGAAAATATGTGATAGGGAGTATATTAATTTTTTTAAGACTCTCCATGGCCTTATAAGCATCAGGCACACCTTAAAATCACCCCACTTGGAGTTTTCCACCCTTCTCACTAGCTTGGTCACTATGCCAATTTTGATTAGCTGAGATGAAGAAACTAGTTGAGGAACTTATAAGTTATTTAAATGAATTAAATTGATATGGGGAACTATATTAAGTTCTAATATTCCTCCCAAACTTTATTTCATCATCAAACTCCTTCTAGAACCTATAAAACACACAAAAATGTCAAGAAAACCATATTTTTCACTTTGTCTGTATAGTTCCATACAAATTAAAAGGGTGGGGATGAGCCTGAGAGAGTAATATAAAATTTAAAATCACCATAATTGTCAAAATATGCTATTATAATATCTTTCCAACTCCATTTCCACAAACTGGTCACTAGAAAGTGTTTGTAAGGGTTTTGAGCAGTTTTGACTCTTAAGCATTGTTCATAAACACTTGACATTCAACCTAAAAAAAATCTCAAAAAAAAAAAGCTAAAGGACCTTGATAACACTTCCAAACTTATTTTTCTCCCATGTAAATCTTAAAGAGAGATGTGAGCTATCAAATTTGACCTATCGAGCTTGTCTCTCTATTTCTTGCATGCTTAGGTTGGTTTTTGAGCTAAAAGTGACATTTTTCATAGTTTAATATATATACCAATGGGTTAAAAACATATATTATTCCCCCATAAACATTTACTAATAGGTTATAATGATTCCCAAAAATTAGAGAGTACGTTGACCCTTCATCAGGCTTCTAGGCCTAAACCTTATCCACTAGGCCTGATTGCAACCTTGGGGTCTTTGAGCACCCTACTAGGATTCCTTCCTATTTGATTTATTTAAATGATTTTTATATGTGTAATATGGCCTTCCATAATTTTTTTAAGATTGTCCTTTTCTTCTAGTTTATCCCTTTTATACTATTCCTCAAGAGTACAAGCTTATGCACCTAGGGAAATACCCTTTATCTAAGATAAAATAGAGGGCACTTCCCCTATTTATCCAAACTATAAAGGTACTAGAGAGGATTATATAGGTTATAATTATGTTCTATGTAAGTTTTTTCTATTTTATAAGGTCAGTATACCCTATAAACTCGTCAAGATCCAAGACAAACTCTTCAAAACGCAGAGTGTGTGCATGATAGTCAAAAAATGACCATGTATTGCCCTTTAGAGAGGGTTTCTCATGCTCTGTTTCCTTGAAATGGGTTCATGAGATATTAATGACTCTTCTCAATCTATTTCAATGACCTTTTAATTATAAATATTTCTAGAACCCCTCATGGTCATGCCCTTTCTACTGACTAGTTTTGTGTTTTGACTGTGTTTACTGCCTCTCCTCTCAAGAATGACCCCTATAGGTATAAAAGCATGGTTTAACATAAAAAATAGTTTTGAAAACATAATTTTATTATTTTATAATCATTTGGTGTTCTTTGGACTTGAATTCATTCTTGAACTTAGCCTAAATCACATTTCTTAGTTGACTATCTACCTATAGGTGACTATAGGGGACACTGTAGGTAGCTTTTTTCTTCAAATCTCATGCTAAATATCATTTAGAAAACATTTAATATTATTTTTATTCATTTTATTATTATTTTAATTAAATTGACTCATCCCTATACACTTTCAACACTAAAATTACCATTTCTTACCTACTGCCTACTATGGTCAACAACGTTTGACTTCTTGAGGTAAAGGGACCTGTAGGTGTAGATTTTGCATTTAAAAACATGTAATACTCTTTTTAAGATTCTATAAAAAGTATAATAAAATTTTCATATCAGGTTCTTGTGTCCATAGGCTTATTACCCTTCAAATTCACCTTGATCAGGTTCACTGCCTATAATAATCAGATGTAGGTGAATATCTTTCAAAAAATGAGCCCCCTGTAGGTGTCTATAGGGCCTAAGGCACTATATATCACTCATTGAAATTATATTTAGGTTATCATTGCTAAATTAAATTGTATAGAAATTACCATTCATGAAAACAAGGGTAAGAACTACAACTTTAGGTAAAGAGTCTCCTTAGTCTCAAATTCTATAGGTAATCACTACTTGAGAACAATGATTTAAGAAGCATATTTAGGCCTTACTAATAAGAAATAGATAGGGATAAATAACCTCATTCTTTTTTCAATATGCGATCCTATGATAGGGAAACAAGTTTATCCATCTCGGTGCTTTAAAACTCTTTTCAACCTTATTGTATGATGTTCACAAAAGACACCTGGACCTCTATTTTGCTTTTTTGGGGATTTGATCCTAAAATTGGTAATTTGATATTTTAAAGGTAGTTTACAAATTTATTTCCTAATTTGAAATTTCAAGGAGGTATACCATGTTTCTTACACACATGAAGACTTCAAAGAGGGTTTTAACTCAGGTTCTAACACTTCAAAAGACACTACAATCCTCTGCCAAGTCACCTGTAGGTATGTATTTCATTATATAGGTAGTAAGGATGAGCAAGTTGTTAGGATGCATGGTGTTTATCATTTAATAAATATTAATCCTACCTCAAACGTGACAAAATATATTCCTTTCATAGTCAAGAAACTAGCTCAGTTCAAAATCTCCTTTTTAACATGCTAGCTTTCATGAGATACCTGTAGATGAGTATATTAATGGCAAAATTATGTGAGTGACTGTGTTGGCTATCACAATCCTTCCTATAAAAAATTAAAATATTTTTTTGATTATTAATACTATGATAATTTGTTAAAAATTTAAATACCATAGTCATGACCCCTATGGACATGTTGAAGGCCCTAACCTAGCTCAAAAAGTTGGTTGTGCATGATAATCCTGGAATCAATTGTTTGCATGGTGCTTTGTGACTAAAACTCATGGAATTATACTTGGATAATGATACTAAAAGGACATGAGATAAAAATAACATTTAAAACATAATAAATAACCTATCACAACTCTTAGATCCATTGAAAAAGCATGAAAATCCTAAACATGATGAAAAACTACCTCTTACATAAAAAGTGCTTCCTCTTGCAACTTAAGTCACTTTACTCATCAAAACATCATAAAACTTAAAAAAAAGCATGGATAGAATTTGAGGAAGAATCCAACATCATCTAAAACCAATATTACCAATTGGACTTTATGGAAATGACCATAATTTAGCAAAACCTACAGGGTGTACAGATTAGCAAGAAGAAAAACATAGTCAACTTCATGAGGATGGTTCATGAAGCACAAAAAAACCATTATTCAAAATCTTGTAATGTAAATTAATTTCTCTAAGTTAAATTTCACCTCCCCAAGGTGTTTGATCTAAAACCTCCCCTGCTGTCCATAGCAAGTACAAACCTAAAGACTAGTTCTGATTGCCTAAAATGGTGAAAAAGGATTAGAATGGTTTTGGGACATTTTGAGCTCTTCCAAAGCATATAAATCACTGAGATTGATCTAATGAAGCTAAAGAGTCATTCCATGACCTTCTCCCATGGGCCGTATAAGTGACAAACTCATCTTTTTTCCTAAGAAAACTACTCTTTCTTCTGAAACACCTACCACTTTCAATTACCAATAGTTGATTAAGACCTCTTCAGACACATGCCATGTAAATCACCTTTTGAAACCTTCACACTTCCCAATAAATCTATAAAACTCATTAAATTCCCCTTTTTGACTTCAAAATGACTTAAAATGACTAAGGACCAAGGCTAGTATAACATTAAATGACATTTATTAACCTCTAAAACACCTTGTGACATATGTATTAGACCCCTAAAACACTTAAAAGTCAAGTTTTTACCTATAGGTACCCCAATTTGACCTACAGGGTCAAATTTGGTCAACATATAGTAAGTGGTAATAAGGAGCAATAATCTTACAAAACACCAATGGTTTTCCCACCCCTTTCCTGATGCACCCTTTAAGGCATGATCTTAGAGAGACTGAGACTCAATATGTTCCTTCAAGATATAAAGCACCAGTAATTGCTAAAGTTTAAAAATATTATGTATAGAAATACCACCACTAAACTCCTTATGAGTGAACTTATACAAATTTTGATATAAATACGCTAGCGTAGTATGATCCCATGAGTATATAGTATTGTAGTCCTTAATGTATTGGATAATAACATGAATATTATATCAAGTTGACTCTCCCCACCATCCATTTCTATAAAATAATCCAATAATATATCCCAAAAAAACTACATGCACAGAATAAAGGATAGAACAATCTCTGACAATAATACATCAAAATCCCCAACATGATATCAATACCCATGAGCTATTCTAGTCAAATACCCGTGAGAAAGATCCTTTAGGCTTAGTCCTAGAACACCTTGTAGTATAACTCTAGTCCCTATCATAAAAAATATCAATATATACCAAACATCCTTTATTCTAATTGTCATCTCTCTAGTGGGCAACCAAAAAGTACATGTATCAACATCCCATCTCTCCACTAAGGTAATAATCATATGGATGTCATATGGCGTCATATCTAACCATACAACATAGCTTAGATATTCCCTCTCAATCTCGACCCTCTCAACATCAAAAAGAGGTAATGTACACACTGTCTCAATTGTTTGACCATGTCAGGTGTCTTTGCATCAAATGTCCTCCTAAAATAAACAAAAAACATAAATCTCACATTAGAAACAACATAATATAAGTCTCAAAGTGATAAAATTTAACATATAGTAATATATTTTGAAATATGAGCCAAAATAGACTCTACCACTACCTATAAGATGAAAGTATTAGATAAGCCTATGGGATTTTTGAGAAATATGCATAGGGTCTAGACACTTTCGACCCACGAGGATGGGGCCACAACCGAAAAATTCAAAATTTTAAATGTGAATAAAGACAAATAAAGCAAATATGGATTTTTTTTCAAAAAACTACTAAGATTCAATTTTGGTACTCACTAATTAGACATCCTCCTCCACCTAATTCAAGGCCTTGACCTCTTCTTATTAGTTATAGGAAATTGATCACTTTTGAGGCACTTTCTAAACTCAAAGCTCAAAATTTTGAATATTTTCATTTTTTAAATGAATAGTAATTTTAAAATTTCAAAATGCTATATACATTGTCAAAATTTTCATACTACCATAGTATTGGCTTAACATTATCAAAATGCATGGCTTGCCATACTGAATGGCTTATATCTAGTTATCCATTACTTTTCAAATCATGTGTAAATACCCTAATTTGGTCAAGCAACCACACACACTATGTCTTCTATTGCTCTTTCACATGAAGGTCTGAGTGATGAATACAATCCTCATTTGCATGGTCATTTTGAGTCTTTTGATATTTATTATGTCTTATTTTCCTTATTTGTAGCACCCACAATGGTCATGAGTCACCTTATCCCAGTCACAGGGGCTATTGATCATTGTCTTTAATGTCAAAGGTGCATCTTGTGAAGGTTGATGTCAAACGTGACTAAGCCTTATTAGTACTGAGTGATGTGACAAGGTGCATTGAGAGAGTGTTTTCATGAAACAATATTATCATGAGTTAAAGATAAAGAGAGAATTTAAAGGCAACTAATGTCTTATGTTTGCATGAAGGTATAAGTCATTGATGTTAAAATTGCATAAGAAGCCTAGTCATGACATGAAGAGGTATGTGCATGAAAATGAATGAACACATGCATGTGAAGGTAGTTTAGCACTGTTTAACCATGTATGTGAGCCATTGAAGCATTCATGAGAGTTTCAGGGTGAACCTATAGGGGTAGGACCTTTAGACTAAGCCTACACCTAAACCTCTCTTAGACCCTTCCTAGCCTAATGAGGTATGAAGATCAGATTTAAAGACAATTATGCATATGTGAGCATGGAAAAAGGTGAGATAAGTTATTTTATGCATGTTCACAAAGTTTGAGGTCATGGTTTGAAGGAAATTATATGAATGAGTGTTTTAGGCATTCTCGAGTTCATAGAATGAGGTCTTAAGACCTGAGAAGCACTTTCAGATGTTTGTTGTCGTGTGTAACCTCTACATGGGAAGTTTAGATATTAATAATAAATGGGAAAGGTCCATAGATAATATCTGTAGGCATTGGTTTTGGATTTAAGGGGCAGTCCTTTATGAACAATCATTAACACCAAAACCTATGTTAAACCTCCCTAATACCCAAATAAGGGCCTGATGTGAAAGATATTTGTTAAATCAGCTCATAATGGATTTAAATGACTATAAAATCTGTTGGATTATGTATTAAACTCTCCCATGTACCTCTAGGTGGTGGTGGTTAGTTAGATGAGAGAGAAAATGCACAAATATAGGCTTATTTGTCAATAATTTATTGTAGCTCTCAAAAGTTGTATTGGTCAAGAAAAGCAAATGGATATGAGAGGAATATAGAGACTCATTTTTCATTTCCATTATGATTTATGGATGGGTTATATCCTTAAAATTTTATAATTTGGTCATCTAAGTTAGTTAGTCACAGACGTACCTAATGATGCAAATAGTGCACAACACGGGTAGAGATGAGAAGATGGATTTGTCGGTCTAAGCATATTATATTGATGAAAAAAAGTGAATTAATTATTTATTAATTTTTTATTTTCATGTTCATTCTTGGAATAATTTTTTGAGGTCAGTGAATATGGTAAAAAGTTCACAAAATGACTTGTCTAGTTCAGATAAGACTATGTGATATAAGGTTAAAAAATTGGTTTACAAGAATAATATTTGATATTATACAATTTGATAATTCTATCTGAGGATGGTTTGGAGATATCATAGGAAAATTTATATGCATCAAGAGTCATGAAAAGTGCCTACATAGGTGTTGGAGGTATAAGTCATGATGATTTGTTTTTGAGGTAAATTGGTAGTTCTAAGTGAGTGAGTGGCAGAGATGTTCTTGAGCCTTTATCTCGTAAGTGAAAGTGGTCCAAGCATTTGGTGATGACATTAAGGTCATGAATAATTTTTATACATGTTTATTTTTTCATATTTCAATATCTTAAGAGTGTTTAAGCTTTATTCTTGCAAGACAAAATTTTGAGGTACACAGGCCTCATAGGAGAGTTTATCCTAAAAGAGATTTCATGATATGAGCGAAGGATATATGTCTAACCAAGCATGTATAATATTATTATAGGTCACTATAAAAGTTATTTAATTGTTTTTAATTTTTAGAGAAGGCCATCTAGTCCCAAGAGGATTAAACTTTGAAGTTAAGAAGATAGACCTAATGTAATTAGGTCTCCATGAGACCTAAAAGAGAAATGAGGCCTAGTTGAGTTGTTACAGACCAAAAGGGGTTAAAAGTATGTTTGAATCATGTCCATAATATGTTATAAGATATTTTTTATAGCTGAAATATGATGTTTAAGGTGTGTGACTGACCAAGTGGTGTGTGACCATGAGACTTGTATATATATAAGGTAGTTTAGGCCTATTTGATAAAAGCAATTGAAGCGAATAAAATCTTGCTTGGTAGAGAAGAAGGATGCCTTGAAATAATACCATAAAAAAAGAGTAGAGGTTTGGTGATAAAAATTCATGAGGTGGTTGATTTGGTGCTCAATCACTTAAGAATTTGGTGCTTCTTTGTAAGTAGGTGCTTGCTAAAGCCTAGTCAAGTGGGTACTTGACTTCATTGGGGTTTGTATTCCAAGTTGAGTTGGTGATAAAGATAACTTGATATTTTGTTTTATATAAATTTAGTCAATTTTTATGGATTATAGTGGGTTTTATTCCCCTTGAGGGTTTCCCATTCATATGTGTGTTTTCTTGTGTTATGCTCATGTGAATAGTCTTTATGCATTACTAGATCTTAATGTTACTTTCATAGTTCATGAATGATTGGATATAATTGAAATAAAGTTTTTGGTACACTGATTCACCATCCCTCTTAGTAATTATTTTATCAATAATTGGTATCAAGTACTTGTCCTTTTAATTAGGCCTAATAGCTTAAATGAGATCCTAAAAGCACAAGCATGCCTAATTCATCAAGTACAAGGAGGTTTCTCAACCAATAAGGCTTCTCTCTTCAATGCGACTAACTATGCATTTTAGAGCATCATAATGAAAAATTATCTAATGTCTTTAGGCTATAACATATGGAAATCTATTATTTATGGATTCACTCCACCTTCTATACCACCAACTGACGTATCAAGTAAGAAGGCAAGTGAGAACAACTCTAAGGCAATGAATGACATCATGTGTGGTCTTTCAGAGGTATAATTTGTAAAGGTCATGCATTATGATATAACCAAAGGTATTTGGGAAAAGTTGTAGACCATCTATGAAAGAGACACCAAATTCAAGTTGGAAAAGTTGTAAACCCATTGAAAGTAGTTTGAAAGTCTAAGAATGAAGGAGGATGAAAACATTGCATCCTATCTGTTAAGAATGGATGAAGTGGTAAATATCATCAAAGGTATAGGAGATAAGTTGGAAGAATTAATAGTAGTACAAAATCTATTGATATCCCTAACATCTAAGTTTACTTCAAAGATGTCTATTATGGAAGATATCAAATATATTAACATACTATAGATGGATGAGCTTCATGGCATCTTCAGTATCTATGAAATGAGAACAAGTGATGAAAGACCTTACAAGAAGGAAGCTACATTCAAATCTAAAAAAAGTCACAAGCTAAAAAGACCAAGGATGATTTTGACACAAACATTGATGATGACAAGATAGAATCCATATTTTTTAGAAAACTAAGGAAAGGATATGGTAAGTATAAGGGAAAGTTGCCATTCAAGTGCTTTAACTATGGTAAGATTGGTCATTTTGCATGTAAATATCCCAACAAGGATAATAATGAGCATGATGGAGAACATCAAGAACATCATGATGATGATAAGAAGGTCTATAAGCCTAACAAGAGAAAAAAGGGGTTTAGGAAGTATGAAGGCAAGAAAGGGTCATTCAAGAACAAGAAAAGTTTCTATACCAAAGAAGATAGTAGCTCATCTGATGTAAGTGATGTAAGTACATCTAATAGTGATGATGACAATAATGATCATTATAATAATTAAACCTTATTCATGGCTATAAAATAGATAATAAGGGTTGTTTAAGAGGGAAAAGTCTTAGGGATGATGAAGAATCAGATGAAGAAGAGGTTGAAGTGAACATTGAGGTATAATTGGTGAGTGTTCTAGAGTATTTAAAGTTATAAATAAGGAAGAATAAAAAACTAAGATCATTGACTAAGAGTTATGAGGAACAAATCAATCTATACGAAGAGAGACTAAGAAACAACACTAATGAACATGAGGAGATAATAAAATAGTTGGAAACTCAGATTGAAATTATCAATTTAAGTATTAAGAATAAGGAGGAATAATGCATCAAGTTTGGAATAGAAATGGAGTCCTTGAAGGTGAAATTGGATTAGGGAATAGTCAAGTTGAAGACACATCAAAAATTTGAAAAGAGTATTGAAGTTCTTGGTGATATTTTGAATAATCAAAGGTCTCCACATGATAAGACAAGAGTTTAGTTCAAAGAAGATCAAAAAGAAAATAAGGAGAGTCAGACCTCAAAGAATAATGGATCATCAAGAAATGATGATACTAACAACATAAATACCTATGCATAAACTCTCAAATTTGAGACTTAAGTTGATCATCAAAAATTTAAGAACTTGACTTCTTCAAGAGACAACAAAGGTAGAAGTTCATCATTCACAATCAGATAAACAAGGTATGTGAATCCTTTAAATGGTTACTATTTCTCATTCAATCAATATAGACATAGGGCTGTGGACTATAGACATCATGTTAGAATCAATTCCTCATGAAGGAATATGATGAATACACATCTCTACAGTAGAAAAAAAAACTCTATGCCATAATTGTGATCAAAGAAGACATATTTTAAGGGATTACAAGATAAGGCATATGAGGAAGATCAGTTAAGACAAAATGCTATATGGTCATACCATTGAGAATTGGATCAAGAAGTTAGACCTTGTGGACAAGGTGATGGAAGAGCAGAAGACTAAAGGAGAAGAATCTATAATATCTCAAAATACCTTTCACATTCAAGATGAAGGCATAAAATGGTATATATAATGGTTTCTCAAGCCACATGATAGGAGATAAGAGAAAGTTCATCTCATTAAAGAAGAATACTATAGGAATAGTGAGATTTGGAGATAACACAACTGCCAATATAGTTGGTAAGAGGGAGACTAATTGCCAATGTTAAGAGAACTGAGAACAATATGTATGTCTTGAATGAGATCAAGAAAGAGAGATGCTTTATGATCAATATGGATGAATGTTGGCTATGGAAAAGAAGGTTCAGACACCTAAATTTTGACGATTTGGTCAAGATAAGCTCTAAGAAGTCTGTGAAGAACATGCCTAAAATCACCAAACCTACAAACATTCTTTACAAGGTATGTCAACATGGTAAACAGACTATAAGAAGGTTCAAGTCTAAGGAGTAATATACTATAAAAACTTTAGAGTTAATACACACTGATCTCTATGTGCTTACAAAGATCTAAAGTATTCAAGGAGATAATTACTTCATGTTACTTATAGATCACTACATAAGAATAACTTGGGTAACATTCTTGAAAGAAAATTTAGAAGCTCTTGATAAGTTCAAGGTATTCGAGGATCTTGTTGGGAATGAGAAGAATGGAAAGATAGAATGCTTGAGATCTAATAGAGGAGGAGAATTTTGGTCCAATGATTTTTATGACTTCTGTGAGGCCCATGAGATAAGGATATAGTTCTTAGTAGCTAGGACACCTCAACAAAATGGGGTAGTGGAAAGAAAAAATAGGATAATTTAAGAGATGGAAAGAACTATGCTAAATGAGTCAAGGTTTATTGATGGATACTAGAGAGAGGTAGTGAGCACTATAGTCTACATTTTGAATAGATCACATATAAGGATAAATGGAAATAAGAATCCTTATGAACTATGAAAAGGCAAATATACTAATGTGGAACACTTTAGAGTGTTTGGAAACAAATGTTTCATCAAAAGAGATGAGGAATACTTAGGTAAGTTTCATTCTAGGTCTGATGAAAGTATATTATTGGGATACTCTTTTGTGAGCTCAACCTATAGATTCTATAATAAGAGGTTGTAGAAGATAGTAGAAAGCACTAATGTGAAGGTTGATGAGACAAGTTTTACACACTCATAGTCAAAGGATACATCAGAGAATTTGGACTTCAAGAATGAAGAGAAAAAAATAGAGATTGATGAGGAAGAAGAAGAAGTTGAGGAAATATAAGATTCAAAAATTCCTTCAAGACATATTTAGATAGACCATCCTAAATGATAAATCATTGGTAATAAGGATGTAGGTATGCAAATAAGGAGAAGACTGGTAAGTAACCTAAATTAAGAGAATGTTGCTATATTGTCTAATATTGAACCTAAGATCCTTGTAGAATAAATCAAAGACAAGTTTTGGAAAGGTGCTATGAATGAGGAGTTAGATAAAATATAGAAGATTAAGATTTGGGAACTAGTTCCTAAGCCTAAAGATAGGAATGTCATTGGAAATAAATAGGTTTATAAACAAGTTGAATGAACATGGAGAAGTCACTAGGAATAAGGATAGATTGGTATACAAGGGATATGCACAAGTTAGATTTTTAGGATACCTTTTCTTCAGTAGCAAGATTAGAGGCCATCAGATTATTCTAGGATATGCAAGATTCAAAGGGTTCAAGGTGTACTATATGGATGTCAAATTTGCTTTTCTAAATGGGAGCTTGGAAGAGGAGGTGTACATAGATAAACCTGAGGGTTTATCTTTATCAGGTAATAAGGACTATGTTTATATTTTGAAAAAGGATATTTATGGTTTAAATCAAGCTCTTAGAGCTTGGTATGATAGATTGGATAGGTATCTATTAGACCAAAGATTCAAAAGAGGAGTTGCAGATAGTAATTTAAACATACAGATAGAATGACCATCAGTTGATAGTAGTTGTCTATTGGATGACATCATATTTGGTGAAAATAGTGAAAATATGAATGAGGCCTTTATAAAGGTGATGAAGGAGTTTGAGATGACCATGCTAGAATGATTATCATTATTTCTTGGATTACAAATCAATTAATCAAAAAGAGGTATATTCATTTCACAAGCTAAGTACATAAGAGAGATGTTGAAGAAGTTTGAAATGGAAGATTGCAAGGCAGTAACACACATATAATCATAGGGTGTAAGTTAAGCAAGGAAGATGAATCTCCAATGGTAAATCAGACATCATACAAGTCAATGATTGGAAGTTTATTATACACTACTATATCTAGACCTGATATTATGGAAGCAATAGGTATTTTGGGAAGATTTCAAGTAGACCCAAAGGAAAATAATTTTCAAGAAGTTAAAAGGATACTTAGGTATCTCAAGGGGATTGTGAAGTTTGGGTTGTGGTATCCAAGGATTAAGGATTTTGATTTAGTATCCTACACAGATGCAGATTGGGTAGGGAGTCTGGATTGTAGGAAGAACACTAGTGGAGGAGCCTCTTACTTAGGAGAGTGCCTAGTATCATGGATAAACAAGAAGTAGTCATCAATGGCATTATCTACTTGTGCAACTAAATACATTATAACATCTTCATGTTACACTCAGGTCCTATGGATGAGACAAACCTTAAAATACTAAAAAGGTTGAGTATGATAGTCTTAGCCCTATCTTTTGTGATAATACAAGTGCCATAAGCATTTCAAATAATCATGTCATGCACTCAAGAAATAAGCACATTCCCATCAAATACTATTTCTTGAGAGGGTAAGTAAGTGAACAAAGTGTTAAAATTGAATATTTTTATAAAAAGGATCAACTTGTAGACATTATTATCAATCCACTTCCAAAGGCAACATTTAAACATCTAAGATAAGAATTGGGTGTAATTCCTACCCCTAGTAGTCATTGAGGAAGTCGAGTACATAGGGGGAGCTAATCACGTGGTTTATTAGCTCCAAGAGTAGGTGAGTAGTGTTAAGAAGGTATGCTTGAAGATAGGGGGAACATGTTTATTTTGTGCCTCATAAACTTGTAATCATATGTGTTGAGTATTTTGGTTGGAAGAGGTGTCATCTAAGAAGTTGTAGACATCTCTTTGTCATTTATGTCAAAGGGGGAGAAAGTTTAGAATGAGGGGAAAATTGCCTGTTAAGAGAAGGTTCTTAGAATGGTCACTATGAATGATAAAGTGGGAGATTGTTGATCACTAGCATTGATGTCAAAGGTGCATCTTGTGAAGGTTGATGTCAAATGTGGCTAAGTCTTATTAGTAGTGAGTGATGTGATAAGGTGCATTGAGAGAGTGTTTTCATGAAAGATTATTATCATGAGAGAAAGAGAAAGAGATAACTTAAAGGAAACTAAGGGAGAATTTTAAGGCAACTAATGTTTTATGTTTGCATGAAGGTATAAGTCATTGATGTCAAAGTTGCATAGGAAGCCTAGTCATGAGCCTAGTTATGACATGAAGAAGTATGTGCATGAAAATGAATGAAAAAATACATGTGAAGGTTGTTTGTCATTGTTTAAGCATGGATGTGAGGCATTGAAGCATTCATTAAAATTTTAGGGTGAACCTATATGGGTATGACCTTCAAAGTAATCCTACATCTAGACTTCTCTTAGACCCTGCTTGGCCTAATGAGGTAAGAAGATCAGATTTCAAGGAATGTATGCATATGTGAGCATGGATAGAGGTGAGATAAGTTATTTTAGGAATTTTCACAAATATTGAGGTTAGGGTTTGAAGTAAATTTCTTGAATCACTATTTTAAGCCTTCTTGAGTTCATAGAATGAGGTCTCAAGACCTGAGAAGCACTTTTAGACATTTTTCAGCACATGTATCCTATGCATGGGAACTTGAATTGTTAAGGAGATATGGGTAAGGGCCATAGTTAAGAGCTCTAGGCATTGGTTTTGGATTAAAGGGCAATCCTTTATGAACAATCATTAACAATAAAACCTATGTTAAATCTCCATAAAACCCTAATAAGGACCTGATGTGAAATATCATATTCAAATAAAATTAGAATGGATTCAAATTAATAGAAAAGATATTGTATCATATATTCAAATCTCCCATGTACCTCTAGGTAGTAGTGGTTAGTCAGATGAGAGAGAAAATGCACAAATATAGGCTTGTTTGTTAAGAAATTATTATAACTCTCAAAATTTTTATTGGTTAAGAAAATAAAATAGATGGGAAAAGAATATAAAGACTCATTTTTCATTTCCATGATGATTTTTGGATAGGTTATATCCTTTAAATTTTATAATTTGGTCATCTAAGTTAGCCAGTCATAGATAGACCTAATGATGCAAATAGTGCACAACCCAGGCATGGATGAGAAGATGGATTTGAGGGTCTAAGCATATCAAATTGATGCAATAAAATGAATTAATATTTTATTTTAAATTTTTAATTCATGTTCATTCATGGAATAAGTTTTGGAGGTTAGTAAATATAGTAAAAAATTGTTCACAAAATGACCTGTCTGGTTCAGATAAGATTGTGTGATATAAGGTCAAGCAATTGGTATACAAGACCAATATTTTCCATTAGGCCATATGATATTTTTATATTAGGATGTTTTATAGATATCATAGGACAATTTAAATTAATCAAGAGTCATGACAAGTGTCTACATAGGTGTTGGAGGTCTAAGTCACCATGACTAGTTTTTGAGGTAAATTGGCAGTTCTGAGTGAGTGAGTGGTAGAGATGTTATTGATACTTTATCTCTTGAGTGAAAGTGTTAAAAAAATTTGGTGATGACCCTAAGGTCATGGATAATATATCTGCATGTTTCATTTTTTATAGTTAAATATATTAAGGGTGTTTAAGCTTCATTCTTGTAAGATAAACTTTTGAGGTACACATGCCTAATAGGATAGTTTGTCCTAAAAGAGATTTCATGGTATGAGCAAAGGATAAAAGTATAAAAAATATTATATAAGGTTAGTAGAGGTAATTATATAAGTTATTTAATTGTTTTTAATTTTTGGATAAGGAAATATAGTCCCAAGAGGATCAAGCTTTGATGCTAAGAAGATAGACCTATTACAATTAGGTCTCCATGAGACCTAAAAAATAAATGAGGCCTAATTAAGTTGTTATACACCAAAAGGGGTTAAAATTACATTTGAATAATTTTCATGTCATAAGATGATATATGATAATTTTTATAACTAACCTAATAGGTTAAAGGTGTGTGGCCAACTAAGTGATGTGTGAACATCAGACTTGTATATATACAATGCAGTTTAGGCCTATTTGATAAAAGCAATTGAAGCGAATAAAATATTGATTGGTAGAGCATAAGGAGGTATTGAAATGAGACCATAGTATAAGAGATAGGTGTTGTGATAAAAATTTATTAGGTTTCTAAGTTGGTGCTGAGTCACTTACGAAGTTGGTGCTTCCTTATAAGTAGGTACTTGCTAAAGCCTAGTTAAGTGGGTGCTTGACTTCATTGGGGTTGGTGCTCCAAGTTAAGTTGGTGCTCAAAAAAATTTGATCTTTTGTTTTATAGGACCATAGTAAATTTTCAAGGATCATAATGTGTTTTCTTCCCCTTGAGGGTTTCCCACTCATATGTGTGTTTTCTTGTGTTAAGTTCTTGTGAATACTCTTTATAGATTGCTAGATCTCAATGTTGCTTTCATAGTTCATGAATGATTGGATATAATTAAAAGGAAGTTTTTGGTATAATGATTCATACCCCTTATTAATGACTATGATTCCAATAATTATTATCAAATAATTGTATTTTGAAGTAGGCTTAATAGCTTAAAAGAGATCTTAGAAGCACAAACATGTCTAAGTCATCAGGTATAATGAGGTTTCTCAACCAATAAGGCTCCTCTCTTCAGTGGGAATAACTATGCATTTTTGAGCATCAAAATGAATACTTATATAATGTACTCAGGCTATGACATATGGTAATATATTGTTGATGTATTCAATCCACCTTTAACACCCCCAAATGATAATAATAGGTAAGAAGGCAAGTGAGAACAACTGTAAGTTGATGAATGCCATCCTATGTGGTCTTTCAAAGGTAGAATTTGTAAAGGTCATGCATTGTGATACAACCAAAGTGATTTAGGAAAATTTACATGCCATTTATGAAAGAGACACCAAAGTTAAGCTGGAAAATTTTAAAACCCATCAAAGGTAATTTGAAAGTCTAAGAATGAAGGAGGATGAAAACATTGCATCTTATCTATTAAGAGTAGATGAAGTGGTAAATGCCATTAGATGTCTAGGAGGGAAGTTGGAAGAATCAATATTAGTACAAAAGGTATTGATATATTCAACATCTAAGTTTTATTCAAAGGTGTCTATTATAGAAGAGATAAAATATCTTAACATATTATAGATGGATGAGTTTCATGGCATCTTGATTGCATATGAAATGAGAACAAGTGATGGAAGATCTTCCAAGAAGGAAGTTACATTCAACGTTGAGAAAAAGTCACAAGGTAGAAAGACCAAAGATGATGTTGACATAGACATTGATGATGATAAGATAGAAGCCATGATTTTTAGAAAAGTAAGGAAAGGATTTGGTAAGTATAAGGGCAAGTTGCCATTCAAGTTCTTTAATTTTGGTAATATTGGTCATTTTTCATCTCAATGTCCTAACAAGGATAAGAATGAGCATGATGGAGAACATGATGAAAATAATGATGATGATAAGAAGGTATATAAGCTTGACAAGAACAAAAAGGTTTTTAGGAAGTATGAAGGCAAGAAATGGCCATTCAAGAATAAGAGAAGTTTCTATACCAAAGAAGACATTAGATCATCTGATGTAAGTGACACAAGTACATTTTTTAGAGATGATGATAGTAATGATCATGATAATAATGAAACCTTATTCATGTCTTTAAAAATAGACAATGAGGGCTTTTTAAAAAGGAAAAGTCTTATAGATGATGAAAAACTAGATGAAGAATAGGCTGAAGTGAACCTTGAGGTAGAACTAGTGAGTTCTCTAGAGGAGTTGAAGTTCCAAAGAAGGAATAATCATAAACTAAGATAATTGGCTAAGATTTATGAAGAAAAAATCAATCCTTTTGAATAAAAACTAAGCAACAACACCAATGAACATGAGGAGATCATCAAATAGTCAAGCACTTAGATTTGAATTATCACTATAAGTCTTAAAACTAAGGAGGAAAAGTGCATCAAGTTTGGAATAGAAATGGATTCCTTTTAGGTAGAATTGGATCATACAACAATCAAGTTGAAAACACATCAATTTTTTTAAAATAATACTAAATTTCTTGGTGATATTTTGAATAATCAAAAGTCTCCACATGACAAGATAGGTCTTGGGTTCAAATAAGATCAAAAAGAAAATAAGGAGAGTCAGACCTCAAAGAACAATGGATCATCAAGAAATGTTGATACTAATAAAGTAAATACTTATGCAAAAACTCTCAAACTTGAGACTTAAGTTGATCATCAATAAGTAATAAGAACTTGACTTCTTCAAGAGACAACAAAGGTAGAAGTGCATCATTCAACATCAGACAAACAAAGTATGTGAATCCTATAAATGGTTACTATTTCTCATGTAATAAATATGGACATAGGGATGTGGAATATAGACATCATGTTATAATTAATTCCTCATGGAGGAATAGGATGAATATACATATCTATAGTAGAAGCAAAATTTTATGCTATAATTGTGATTAAGAGGACATATTGTAAGGGATTGTAAGATAAGGCATATGAGGAAGATCAACCAAGATAAAAGGTTATATGGTCATACCAATGAGAAGTGGATCAAGAAGTTAGACCTTGTGGACAAGGTGAAGGAGGAGTATAAGACTAAAGCACAAGAATCTATGCTAGCTCAGACTACCTTTCACATTCAAGATGAAGGCATAAAATGGTATATAGATAGTGGTTGCTCAAGCCACATGACAGTAGATAAGATCATGTTCATATCATTGAATAATCTTGTAAGAATAATGAGATTTGGAGATAACACAACTAGAAATATAGTTGGCAAGGGTATCTTGAGTTTGGGCAATGGGAAGACCAAGATAGAAAATGTGTTGTATATAGAAGGTTTGAAAATAACTTGATTAGTGTAAGTCAAATGTGAAACTAAGGACACACACTAACCTTTCATGACAAAGGGTGTGATATAAGGAGTGATAAATTAGGAAGACAAATTGCCAATGTTAAGAGGACTGAGAACAATATGTATGTCTTGAATGATATCAAAAAGGAGATAAGCTTTACAAGCAATATGGATGAATTTTGTCTATGGCATAAAAGGTCGGGACACCTAAAATTTTGAAATTTGGTCAATATAAGCTATAATAAGTCTGTGAAGAACATGCCTAAAATCATGAAACCTACAAACACACTTTTCAAAGCATGTCAACATGGTTAAAAAACTAGAATAAGGTTCAAGTCCAAGGAGTAATCTACTACAAGACCTTTGGAGTTAATACACATTGATCTCTGTGGGCCTACAAAGATACAAAGTATTCAAGGAGATAGTTACTTCATGTTACTTATAGATGAGTACACAAGAATAAATTGGGTATTATTCTTGAAAGAAAATTCAAAAACTCTTGATAGGTTCAAGGCATTCAAGGCTCTTGTTGAGAATGAGAAGAATGGAAAGATAAAATACTTGAGATCTGAGAGAGGAGGAGAGTTTTGGTTCAATGAATTTTATGAATTCTATGAGGTCCATGGGATAAAGAGATAGTTCTCAACAACTATGACACCTTTGCAGAATGGGGTAGTGGAAATAAATAATATGATAGTTTTAGATATGGCAAGAACTATGCTAAATGAGTCAAGGTTAGTTGATGGATACTGGAGAGAGGTAGTGAGCACTACAATCTACATTTTCAATAGAGGATAAATAAAGACAAATGAAAATAAGACTCATGAACTATGGAAAAGTAGACCTACTAATGTGGAATAGTTTAGAGTGTTTGGAAGCAAATGTTTCATCAAAAGAGACGAGGAAAACTTTAGTAAGTTTGATTATAGGTATGATGAAGCTATATTCTTAGGATACTCATCAGTGAGCTTAGACTATAGATGCTATAATAAGAGGTTGCATCATACTCAACCCTTTAACAACATAATATTTACATCAAGTTAAGTCTTAAAAGGTTAAAACATTCAGTGAACCTAGCTTACTTTGAATATTGCTTGGAATCCTAGTTTTGCCTGGGGTTTACCTTCTCCAAAATTTTTTACACTAAATTAAGGTTATAAACTTCTATTCTTATGATTTTTTGGAATATCCTAGCTCATTTAATCAATAAAACATTAGTGTTTAATTTATTTAATGTGATTTAAATTTTTCAAAAACAACCCTAATTTAAAACCTTAGATCCACATACTAGGTCCCTATACATACAAATACTATCAATTAGGGTTTCACCTACAATCCTCATTATATTACACACTTTGTTAAATTTTTTATCAAATTGTACCTATAATTATGTTTGATTACATTCTAACTCTTGTGTGTTTTCTATTCATTGTTTATATTTTCTTCTTTTACAAGTTTAAAATGGTATCTAAGAAGTCTTCCACCCCTCACCTAATTGATGAAAATTTGAATGTATTTCATAATTATAAAAATAAATAGACAAATTTTCAAGATTGTACATTAGAGCATAATAATGATTTCATTTATAATGATGATGGTGATTATTGTTATGATTATGGAGATAAGGATTACTATGATCATGACAATGAAAATGGGAATGAGGATATATTATACACATCATCTTCTTTTTCCTCTCACTCTTCTCTTACACCTCAAAATCAAACTAACAATATAATGCCAAAATAACCTCTTATTGGTAGTGATTTTTTCCAATGTGATCCTATATTTTCAACTAATTTTTATACCTCATTATTCAAATTAAATCAATATACATGTAATACACGAAAGCCACATTTGCATGATTCAAGTAAAGTAGATAAGAATAATGCATCTTGTTTACCTTTCTTAGTTACATTTGAAAAGGCATGTACAAATGATATTACACCTTTTAGAAATGCACAAACTAAGGTATATGAAATTATTTTATCACCTTTGTTCACATTCTAAGCTCATTGCAATGATTCTTTACAACAAATTGATAATGCAAATGTCTCTAACTCTTCTCTTACGTGTCATAATATGCAAAAAAAACATGATGCTACTTCTTGTACCCTTGGCTTGAAAATTGAAAGAAATAATCATTCTTTCATTCCACAAATAACTAGTGAACAAATGCATAACATTACACCTATACATGATGGCACATTGCATAGCAGCAAAAAGTTAAGATATTCTCCTACTCTTTCTCTTAATGAGCATGTGGATGATACTTACTCTACTCTTATACAAGTGAATTAAACTCTAATTTTGATGAACCATGGGATAATGATGATTATTATGATTATGATGAAGAGGACATAAAAACTACACCTTTTAGTTCTTTTCATATTTCACCTATTTCTATTATTTAAAAAGCTACTAGGTTACATGTAAACACACACACACACACACACACACACACACACACACACACACACACACACACACACACACACACACACACACACACACACACACACACACACACACACACACACACACACATGCACACGCACACACACGCACACACGTGCACATGCACGCACGCATGCAAACACACACACACACACACACACACACACACACACACACACACACACACACACACACACACACACACACACACACACACACACACACACACACACACACACACACACACACACACACACACACACACACCACACACCCACACACACACACACACACACACACACACACACACACATTCTTATGTTCATAATTTACATTTACTTGAGAATAAAGTACCTTATATTTAATTATCACATGATAATTATTTACAACTTAATAATATAAGAGATATAAATGAATTTCCCATAACCCTCCTATAGTAGTAGAACCTATTTATCAAACTAACCCAAATGAGGGTGATAACTCATTTCCATCTAACCAATTTTTATCTATCACACTTGAAAAGGCTACAATGAGTAAAACCAACCCTCCCTAAAAAATATTCCAAATGAAATATACAAATGGATAAGATAAATAAAAAAATTCAAAAGTTAAATGAACCCATTGATAATGCTAATATACCTTCACAAGAAGTTATCTCCTTGATGCATGTTATGGGTGCTTTACAATAACAACTACATCATGTAACATTGGAAATTAAAACATACCACTCATGGGTAAATTTTAATTCCATCGATAATAATCCCATTGCATGTAGGATTTTTAATGTAACAATACCATCAAAATTAAAAATATCAAATTTACTAAAGTTTGATGGACATGGAGATCCATACTTTCATCTTAAATCTTACATGAAAGCTATGACACATGTTACTAGCAGTTTGACTCTTTTACACCTATTTCCTAGGACTCTATAGGGTTAGTCAATAGAATGGTTTCATCATTCACTCCCTCATGGTTCATTACACACATACAATTAGTTAGAAAAGGTCTTTCTCACGCACTACATTTAGAACAAGGGACCTCAAGTTACATATGAGAGGTTACCTTTATTATACTAGGGCCAAACATAAATAGTCAATGAATACATTCTAAGATTTAAAACATGTGTGTATCAATTGATCTACCAACCAATAAATTTAGACGTATAATACCTTTTTGGTAGATGTATCATTCTCCCTATTCGAGAGAAATTACTATGTGAGACATCACAGCCATTTAAACATCCATGTTACACAAATATGGGATTAGAAAAAAGATTGGGACTAGTGGTTACACATTCAAAGGTACATTTGGATGTAGATCCCTTATATCCATAATAATATAACATAGTACAAGAGCCTACTCCACTTCCAATTGATAAATCAATGGAATAGAAACAAACGATAAAGATACTTAACAAGGGAAAAGAGCCACTTTATAGAGCACCTCCAATAGTGAGTAAAACATAGGATACACATAGAGTGGTTATACAATTTTTAGACAGGGATGGGCCTCTTGACATCTTGATTAAATTATTAGATAGGGAGATTATCACACTTCCTCCTACTAATCATCATCTGACACACCATTTTCATAGGGTACCACATAAGCCATACTACAATTTTCAGAAGATAAATGGACATTCAGACGATCATTATTATGCACTCTCAGCTTGCATCGACCACTATGTCAACTAAGGCATTATAAAATTTAAATAAGGGGAACCGAGATCTCAGTTTCCACATTCTCCTAGATCACACTCCTCTATGACAAAGTTATCCAGGGATGTTCCTTTTGAGGAACCACTGGTTATTCATCGTATGAGCCATGTTGTTTCTAGGACACCTAGTTTTGAAAAATCTAGTGCACCATAGTTTCAATAGAGATGGAAACTAGTTCATAAAGATCAAAGTAAAACTTGAGTTCATACACCAATCAAGATATATGGAAACAACTACAAATATAATAACACAACATTAGTTCAAACACTAATAAAAATATATGGATTTAATTACAAAGATTAGATCACAACTTTAGTTCATAAACCAATCAAGATATATGGAAACAAATACAAAGATAAGAGCACAAGATTAGTTTAAATACCAATAAAAATATATGGAAATAAATACATAGATCAAAACATAACTCTAGTTCATACACTCATCAAGATATTTGCCAAAGATCATAGAGATTAGATTATAGTTTTATCACACCAATCAATCAAGTTCTTTGCTCTAGATCCTGCACATCTAACCACCATCAGTGTATCATACGATGTTCTAGTTTTATAGTCTCCTTACACACTGACACAACATGAACAAAATGGTTTTTGGTTCTCTATGCCATCTAGATTCCGATAGGGCATACTGTAATCACATGATCTATACATAGAATTCTTACATAATACCTATAAAATCTACACCAATAAATAAAAATTCCTAATCCACTACACATATCCCTAAACATTCATAAACAAATAAAAATTAATACACTCTACTTTGACAATACAATATATCAATATCATCATTTAAAATAATCAAACTAATAAAACACATCAACATACATAATATAACCTGATTCAAATACCAATATACATAGTGCCAATTTAAATAATGAATATATATATATATATATATATATATATATATATATATATATAACTCAAAATATAGTTTCAACACAAGTATAGTCCATCACTCAATAATTCAAACATGACTACTAGGACTAGTTCCCTCACTCCCATGCTTAAACATATCCATGCTAGAAATGGAGGCTCTGCTCTCCCTTTATGACCTGGACCAATGACTGCATCTACTCTCTCTCTCATGATACATACCCATATCAACCATACACTTTGTATGATATTATTGAAGATGTATGTAGTCATCCACTATTTGACTACTAGCCCCACCTAGAGCATCGAGTGTGGGTATGGTCCACCTATGTAACTCCCTTTGTACCTCATTTCTATCCACATCCACTCATTTGTATGCTTTAGTAACTATCACATCTCAATCAAAAAAATGGGAATGAATACCAAAAACATCATTGGACCTCTCTACCAATCCATCCTCCATGGTATCATCAAGAATATACTATTTCAATACGTGGATCAATAACTTGATGGTGGTCTGCTAGTACTCATCATCACCTAAACCTTCAAATGCTCATAAAAACATTAGATTCCTAATCAAATAAAAGAGTAACTAAATACAAAGGATATAAAAACATACTATAACAACTTGCCATCGATAACCCTAAGGGGTTCCACCTCTAGTACATCCTTTGCAATAATGCCACCTCTCAAAAATAAAGGTGCTCATCTATGATATCTCCACCATGCTATATAGGCATCAATCACTCCCACATCATATACATATGGTATATCAATATCAAGATCCTACTCAATTAAGGGAATAAGAGCCAACTCAGTAATAGATGGCCTCAGTTTACTACCTAGCCTCAGAGGAGCCTGAGAACTCCTCAACCATATCATTGGTACTGTGGGCATATCGTAAACTATGCCAAAATATCACATAACCCACTCATATTGGAACCAATTATACACATTGACCCAATGGTCATGCAACCAAAAACTCACTTAAATACATATAAACTATATACCATTCTTAGGACATCTCTTGTATCCCTTATAGGGCCTCTAGATAATATCCTGAGCTGTCAAACTATCTAACAAATATTGGCACTACATTGTGCTCCTCCTAGGCATGTGACCCATTATTTTTCACCTCTCTACAATTAAGTATGGATGAATCCAACCATATCATAGAGGCAACATTGGCTTGCCCACTGCTATGTGCTCATATTTCCAATAATGTAATATTGTCAATGATCTAATCCCTCCACCACACATCTCCTATGTGAAACAATATAAGTCCATATATAGGTGGGATAACATCATATGACCCCATGAATACATATTACCATGCTCTTTTATATACTACACTATCTCATGCATCTTATAGGATATTGATACCATGATCCTATCTATAACCATAAATAAAGTTAATAAAATGGATAAGAAATTCCATACTCGTGGAACCTTAGTAGTAATAATTAGTATCTATAATATATCACTCTGGCTCCTTGTATGATGAATCCATTCAACCATTACATAGAAATACATAGAATTTTGCTATATAGCCCAAGCATTTATCTCCTCCTATAGTATGTCTCTCTACCGAGAGATAGGTAGTCATAAAATCCTATACACATCCTATAAAGTAACGGTCCTCTCCATAGTCGATAACCAAAAAGTGTAGGTATCTACATCCCATCTCTTGCATAATGTAATTATCATGTGTTTATCCTAGGACATAGGCTTTAAGAATGTCACATGTTTCAAACTTGCTCTCTCAAGCACATCCATCTCAACATCTACTAGGGGTAGAGCCCATAGGGTCTCTATCATCCATCTAGTACAAAATTCCCTCATACGAGCATCAACCTATAAAAGTATAACCAAATTAGACATCAACAATGCAAAATCAAAAACCATAGATAAAAATAAACATAAGAAACTAGTCAATATTAATCAGTAATATAATTTAGGACTAATGGACACTAACACTACATAAAGGATAATAGAGCTAGACAATAGTGCCATATATTAGACACTAGTGCTAGGTCTTGGACAATAATGCCCAAAAAAGGATATTAGCACCATTTTTGTAAAATAAACCCTAAACTAGAAGTTTTTTAGTAAAAATAGTAAACAATGCATTGCAAGTGATAACAACATGAAACAATTTGGGATCCTTACCAAGGTAACCTCCTCCCTAGCCTAAATCTTTGCCTCAACCTCCTTATAGTGGGTCAAATTGGCTCCTCATCTCCTTGGCATATGTATCTAACTTAGATAAATAATTGCTCTCAACTCAAATGCTCTAAATGAATTGACAAACTAATTAAATAACTTATTTAAGTCCCATTGATCAAATTCCATCTTATTTAGGTTGAATTTATGCACCAATTTCACTAATTAATACCAATTTCTTGCTAGAATGATATCTTGAGAACTGTAACTCTGATTTATGAACCATTTCTTGGACATGGGACTTGAAGTCAATGTACCACATTTTGTATTGGTTAAACCAATCTCCTAGTCACTTTTAAATATATAAAATGACAAAAATGATATTACCATAATTTAACTCAATATAGACAAAACATTTATTCAATTAAAAATTTAACAATCAATTCCATCACAATAAATAAACTATTCAAACTTAAAACAACATCTAACCTACTAATTAACACTAGTGCAACTAATCATTACCACTTTTGGTTAGACACCCTCATTATATTGACTCTCTAACTAAAGGGGAGAAAAACACACATAGATTTCTTTAGACATACAAAGGTTCATATAAATTTAGACACACAGGTTCACATAGATATACAATTTACTTAGATATAAATCTAGACATACAAGTCTACATAGATATTTAGATATTCAAGTTCATAGGCTTACATAGGTATAAAGTCTACTTAGATACAAATTTAGACATATAGGTATACACAGATATTTAGCTTCATAGGGTTACATAGATATGTGGTTTATTAATATATATAGGTCTATGTAGATATACAAATATTTAGATGCAAAGGTTCACATAGATACACAAGTCTACTCAAATACAACTATTCATACACATAGGTCTACTGAGATATAATGACATAGATATTTAGATATTAAACTATACAAGTTCACTTTGATATAGATCCAGACACATAGGTCTACTCATATATATGGTTTCACTTAGATATACATATGTTCAAGTACATATCTACATTACTCAAATATCAAGATTAGGGGACATGATGTACAACACATATCCTTGATCCCTATTTTCAAATTATCAGGTACATTCAATATCATCACCAATATCATTACTAGGTTTTCACTAGTTTTGGTCATAGGACCATTTACAATGATTGATCCATAACATTCTGCCAGACCCACTTTACATACTTAGATTTAGTTCAGATATTAGAGTGGGGTAAGGTAAGCTTTGTTTCTCAACACATTCAATTTATGTACTTAGATTCAATACAAAGATCAGGGTGGGGGAAAAAATAGGGGTTTTGTTCCTCATGATTCAATGCACCATTTAGATTTAATATAGAGAATATCTGCACCATGGAGTTACTTTTCACATATTGCACTCTAGCTCTTATCCACTTCTATGGCCAAGTCTAAAACACATTCACATAGGTAGGTATAGGTACATGTTCCTTTTTTTCTTTTACTATAGTAATTTCATTTCATTCCATTACTAAAATAAAAGGGGGGCAAATGTAAACACCCTAATTTGTCAATCAACTATTAGTATTATGTCTTTCTTTCTCTTTCACATGAAGGTCTGAGTGATGAATATGATCCTTCTTTACATGGTGATTTTGAGTCTTTTAGTATTTATTATGTCTTATTTTCCTTATTTTTAGCACCCTCAATGGTCATAAGTCACCTTCTCCCAATCACATGGGCCCCTAGCCTATCTTGTGTGATTTTAGCTTTGATTTAAGACTTAAGACACTAGTTCCATTTGTAGGACACTAGTGCCATTTTTAGGAGAATAGTGCCACGTGATGCTAGTGTCTAATTATGGCTCTAATGTTTAACATGCCTTTTCTCCTGTATACAACTCAATACTCTGCATACTACTCAATTATCACATCTAGACACTGCATGCTTGATCAAATAAGGGCCTAAGTGAAAGTAATTGTAGAATATCATGAAAGTTGATTATTCACATTCCCTAAGGGAGGACTACATGTAATTTGAGACCCCTAGCATTGGGGTTAATGTAGGAAACAACCAAGATAATAGGGGTTCTCCTTTACATGATAACAACATCCCATAACACAAATTTTCTCTTATTTTTTCATTTGATCCAATTATTTTTTCATGTGTGTAAGTATTCATTAGTGTTTTGGAAGATATTTAGCTAAAATAATTACACAAGCAAACCCCCAAATGACATAGAGCCACCTATATGACCTCTAAAACCTCCCAAAACTTCCATCAAAGTCTTAGATAGTTCCTACAAGAGGGACACTAGCATCATAAATGGACACTAGCACAACGTGGTACTACTATCTTGATAGTGGTGCTACTATCCAAGAAAAGATTTCAACAATAGGAAAAAAAAAAAGGTGTACTATCTCTCCATCCTATTTTAGTTTTTTAATCTATATAAAAACTATCTATTTACAAATAACTAATATTCTCACTTGTTATTTTTGGAAGTATAATTAAGTCAATCATTTATAGTTTCATTATAGATTAGCATCATAATCAACCCTTTAACAACATAGGATTTACAGAAAGTTAAGTCCTAAAAGGTTAAAACACCCTATTTATTCAATGTGGAAAGTGATTACATCATATTTCATATTATTTATGTTACCATATCACTTTAATTTTTTTAATTCATCATTAGATTATACTTTGTTTTTCCATATTAATTTCCTTCATTATGATGGTTACTCACATAAGTTCTAAAATCCATAAAATATTTTATTAATAACAAAAATTGGTAAAAGAATTATAAAATTGTAAAACATGTCAATAATCATAGAGACATCAACTATTACTTTTGATTTGATATATTTATACCAATTCCATTCTTCTCACCAAAAAGGGGGCATACAAAGGCACTATTTACATAAACTTAGTAAACACAAGACAATTGACTCAATACATATTCACTAAATGTTAGATTTATACTCATATAATAATTTAGTTTACTTAATACATACACAATATATTTTAATTTTGGGAAAACTATGATTCAATTTACACATATTTTTTATTAGAACATTATAATTTTGCTTAGGTTATCCATAATTGATACAACTTATGCTCAAACTACATGGTTTTTACATAATATGACATATGTTACACACAAATTGATATAATATACTTAGATCATACTCAATCGATCTCATATTTCATCTAGGTTTTTGTATTCATATAAGTCCACACCCTAATGACAATAACACCTTACATTTTTATCTAGAATAACGTAGTATCATCCAAATTTATTTATATTTTTTTAGACTGTCATAAATTATCACATTACTATAATGTTTTCTTAGATAAAACCATATATTTTACCAAGATTAGACATATTTTTATACAAATAACCATGAAAGGGGTATGCGCATATCATGTTTTCACATTTGACATGATTCAACTCAATTTTACATAGACATGATAATGGGGGCATAGGCATGTGCACAATACCTACTCATATAACTACAAGATTTTTACTCAAAATTTAGATTTCTTACTCAAGATTGTATGATTCAGTATGTTTAGTTTCTTATTAGGGGTTTGTGCACGACATATGGTCTCATCTCTCATTTTTTACATTACATTATAGAAAAGGAATGATAATTCATGTCATTTTCTATGTTATTTACACGTGACACAATTAAAATTATCTCTACACTAATTTTACATCATGTATTTCATCATTTTTACACAAAAATGAATATTATATCTATTTATAGTGTTGATTCAAATTTTGGCATCAATCCCTGGTATATTGAGTTATGTGGGGCTAAAGTTAGACTTTGATTTAACTGCTAGGTACATCCCTAGATAATAAGGATTGGGGGCAAGCTCAAATTGGCTCTTTACACCATAATGATTTACTCAGATTATACACATGGAATCTACATTTATGTTCATCTATATACGTAATACTTGAAGTCTTGTTCAATTCTATGGCTAAGAAGAGAAAGAGATTAGAGATCATATTTTCTCCACATGGGTTAACTATATTGGACCCATGGCATCTCCACTTACAAGCAAACATATGTGACACATGTAATCTCATGTATTACTTTATTCCTTTTAGTCCAATACTTTAATGTTATTGAATTAATAGAATAAAATAAGGGTTAATTTAGATACCTAAATTTGGTTAAAATAACATAAGTACTATGATTTTTCATGACTTTATATCGATAAAATCCTAATACTGAATAAGACTCTATTGGCACATCTTGTATTGGTCTCATGTCTTCCTCATGTCTTTCATATTAATGTTTGAATTTGGATTTCATAAATATTGTTATGCTGTTCAAATTATTATGTGAATTATAGGAATCCATAGTCTGTCACTTCTTTAAATCTTAGTATTTTTTTACTTCTAGATAAAATCACTCTTTTTAGATGAAGAAGCCCTACATAGTTATCTATAAACCATGGTCTTGTCTTGAATTTTAATAAAAGTCTAAAAGAAAATTTCTCAATTTAATGGAGTACTTGAATTAAGTCAAATAGTTATTAGAGTTCATTTGGGTCACTTTGTAGTTCCTCGATTATCACATTATAAATAAGCCACATTGGGTTCTTAGTCACAAGTTCACGATGACCACATTAAGAAGCCTTAATGTTCATAATAAGAATGGAGGTTACATAAGATTGTCTTTATTTTCCACTTAAGCTTATTTATGATGAGCTTTAATACATATACCTAATTCACATAAGTAGAATTGAATAATGTAGGGTACTGTAAATACAACTATAAATAGAAAATTAAAGGTAAATGACTAAAATAGATGAAAAAAATAATGATAAGCAAAGTTAAATATGAAATTGAGAAGTTGACTTATATTTTTGAGCTGTTTGATTGAATGTGTTGATTGAAACAATGTATAAATAGGAAAACATGACCAAACATATAAGCTATATTTAAGCTCTCACACAAATATGAACACTGGATATGACAAGATCAACTATCACTTTTGTATCTATCTATCTATCAGTTTTGTCCTTTTACAGAAAACACAACTTTAGGGCACACTCACATGTGACAATGTAGAATAAGCTTGTGTATAATGATTTCATCTTATATGGTGTGAGGGAGATTTATATGTATCTTATTGAAATTAAAAACCCTAGTAGGGCATGCAATGATTGAGTGACCTACAAACATGGGTTAGAGGAATGTAATTGAGCTGAGCTAGCCCTAGTGAAACCCACAATGACTAAACACTACCTACATATCTAATACTCTAAATAAATAAATTAATCCCAATCTAGTTTTCCAACTTAAGTGCTTTGTGTAATTATGCTCCTTTAACTATATGAATGCATCTATAATTATTTGATAATTTGGGATTAGGTATACGTAAAACTAGTTTAAAACTTGGCTGAGGATTGCTTGAAGTGCTTGGAACCTAATTTGGAAGGAATAGGGAACTTTGTATCAATGTGCATTTGTGTCAATAAGCCATGTGAGTTAAAATTTCTAGTTGTGTAATAAGTGTCTTGAATGTGCTTTTATAACAATCTCATTCAGATGGAAACACACTAGGAAGCTTGAAAATAGGGAGGAATATCTTAGGGAGGGTTTAAATTCAAAATATGACCATTGGTAGGAAACATATAAGAACATTATATAGAGATATGATCTATGGTCATTGGTTTCTTTGTACATTGTTCCTATCCCCTAAGGAAACATGCTAGATTTTGGGTCTAGAATAAGGCATACAAATGCATAGTGATGTTTTTAGTGGCCATAAAATTTTCATATGCTATGATTGATGGATTTTAGGATAAAAATATGTAATCTCTTAGGCTTGGGATAGCATATAATGGAAAAATAGGTAAAAATTAAATGCATAAATTAAATAAGGATAAAAATGGGTAAAATAGGCATGACTAAGTATTCATGGACATATTTTGGTTACTATAATGCCAATAAAATCTATGGTTCATGGAGACCCTAATGAACCTAAAAAGTTATTAAATGAATCTTGAAGTTTAATGGATCCATGACCCATAAAATTCTCTAAGTATGTGCACAAAATCATGAGCCCATAGACTCAATATCACCCCATGGAATCATGAAATTTAACAAACTTGAGAACACACCACAAAGTCAAGGATTTTAAAGGCCTCAAAAATACCCCATGGAGTGTATGAAGTTCAATAGCCTCAAGAATTATCCATGGATCATAGAGTGTGTTATAGTCATAAAGAGTTCATGGAGCCCATAAAATGGAGTTCACAGATCCCATGAATTAGGATTCACATATTCATAACATCTATAAATCCCCATGAAGTTCATAATGACTATAAGGTCCACTAGTTATATGAGTTTATGGAAGTGATAAATGTTACAGTCATGACTTATTTATAGATATCTCAGTCAAAGTAAACATAAAGACCATAATTTTAATATATGTGCACAAAAAAACTAAGTGGATTTTATAATTCCATGTGTCTACATGAATACACAGAGGCCACAATGATCTCAAGTTAATTTTAAGTGACACAACATTAGGAGTTTTAAATGATGATTTATTTCATAGGGAATCACCAAATGATGCATTTTTTCTCATTAGAAAGCTCTTAAAGGGAGATTTTAATTGCTAGTGGCTAGAGGGTAGTTGATCACATATGTGAGAAACTATTTGTAACTAAAGGACCCCAAAATTATGTTTTTCAATAATGGTCACAAATGGTTATAAGGAGGCCACAGAGGCTAGTCTGGAAGTCAAATAATCTTAGGAGGGAATAAAGGTAGTGTGTGAAGTAGAATAGAAGGTCTGTTGAATGGTAAGAATAAGGGTTCCAAAGACAAGGCCAAAAATATCATGGATATGGATATAGAGAAAAAATAAAGGAGGCTATAAAGTAGTGAGATAAAGATTAGAGTCTACAATATCGAAAAAGTGATTGTGAAAGACCAAAGAGAGAAGATTGGAGATAACAATGTAGAGGAAAGAGACAAAATGTAGATTCTATGAAATCTTATTTTTATTTAATAATAAAGAATGAATGTTTTTTTTACTATTGCTTGACTTTGGCTACACAACCAAGGGCATCTCTTCACTGGGGCCCTCTCTTGTGACTACACCAAAAATTTCATCATTCCTTCCCTAAAGTAAGTGCAAGTACATGTTTTAATTATTGTTTTACTTTAATAAAGACAAATTCTCATGCAAACATAAGAGTGTAGAATTATTTAGACACGTACTTTTGGTTCAAGGCTTATTATTGTAATGTTTTTAGTTTCATTTTGTACATATGGATCATGGGTTCAAATTACGTATTTATTATCACTTTCCTATGTGTTTATAATATATCTTTCCTTTTTGTATGACTCCTCTATTATTTATTCTATTTTATATCTCCTCTACATGTTCTTATCTTTGTGATCCCATATTTTATGTTCCTTTGTTCATATTTTATTATTTTTCTATCTAGCATGAAATTAGTGGCTAATTCTATCTCATACACAATAAATAGGCCATTAATTGTGTCCATTTATTTTTTGGGTCTTTTCCCATTACCCTTTTTTTCTTGTGTTAGTATATTTTATCTTCTATATATACAATCCTCTTATAGGTATTTAGATAAAAGGTGTCTAAGAGGTGATTAATAAGAATTAAATCTTTGACACATTATATGAGCTTAATTAGATGCATAATTCATCCAAATAAGGATAAACAAATGTACATGTGGCTATACTAGGTTTATAGGAGAGAGTTTATCCCTAAATTTAGGTAAGGGGGTATCTAGGGTTAAGAGGATTAGCTTATATTTTTACACAAGGGTGGTGAACTAATCTAATAGGTAGGCCAATTAATAGAAAACTCAAATAAATAATATTATAAATTTATAAAACTAAGATTTTTAAAAATAATAAAGTAAAACTATTGATAGATATTGTAATAAGTTTGAAATAAATGATACTTAGCTAGTTTACTATGCATATGAAGGTCTAGGTAGGAATAAGCTGGAAGTGGATTGGAAGATGATCCTAGAATAATCATCAAATTCCAAGAATATTCTTTTTGTGGCCTCAAACACTTGCATCAAATCTAGATAGTTGTGTCGATGCATGTGTGTAACTCCACTGCAAGTATATTACACATAATACTAATTAGATATAGATTTGAACAACTATAACCTTATAGGTTTTTTTTCACCTTTCTTTTGATGTCTTCATATTGTGCCCACAAGCTATAGATATTTGTCAAATGATCAAACTCTAGCTCTTCACTTTTTGAGTGACCGTGGAAAAATGGGTTAGTGGGCTCATGGTGTTGAGTTGACCCTAAAGACCCCTCTATCAATGGGCACTACCTACATAGGCAATACTCTAAAGAGGGTTTCAAACTAATGTAGTTCTTTGCTACATGTTGGCTTGTGTGTGCACAAGGGTGTAATGTGTGATAAGCAAATACATGTAGTGACCTAGCTTTAAACTTGGAAAATATGGCTCATGGATTGCTATTTGAATGCTTTAGACATGTATACATGCTAATCCTATGAATAATATATAAATAACAATAGATAGGGTAGGTTTGTTCACTTGAATGCTTGATTACATGCTTCATGGTACATTGCCTTATAAGTTATATGTGATTTTTAGGTGAGGAATGAATGAGGGTTGATCTTGTATATATATACGAATCCCTTTTGGAAATATTTCACATTAAAGTCCTTAGGATGACCTTTTAGATACATTTCCTTTATAAATTAGATGAATTTTGGGCCTTGGACACTTTATAGAAAAATGGACACTTGCATCAATTTATGTGTCAACCTGGGATGCAAGTATTTGGAGAGCTAGATAATAGTTATAGGTCTAAAACTAGGAGTGAAGGATAATAATCATGTTTAGCTATTTTTGCATAGTATAGAAGGCCTAGTCATCAAAATAATAATGATTAGACTAAGAGATAAGCTATTAGGTATAAATAGATAGTGAACATGAGCCTTTTAATAACATAAAGACATAGAACTAAAAGTTACAACCATGGTAGGTATTTTCCAATTATACATTATTGAGGTACTATATAAATCAAATTTTAGTATCTACATTTCCACCCTTTTAATTGAGTAATTAAATTGTTAGTTTAAAGGAGAGAAATGTGTACCTGGGTGTGTATAACATAACTTACCTTTTACGTGAGCCTAACTTGAATGCTTTTCTAGTGACTGACCTATAACCAAGAGCATATTATAGTATATAACTAGTGTATGAAAACTAAAATTGAAATGATTTAAAATGCTTGAAATTAAGAAGAGCAAGGTTATGAGTACACTTGTGTGTCAATACAACCATCTTGCCTTTTAGATAGTTGATTTTAAAGTATGCCTCATTATGAAGCATTGAATATAATATTAGGATAATTATTAACCTAAAAGTGCATATATATAAAGAGATTAGAGGACACATGCCCCTAACCTTGGTATACAGATGAGTTACAACATGGCCATTGAGCTTATTTCATCTCAATCATGCAACCTAAATATGTGCATAATCTGGCGAGTTTGAGAAATTTAACCAACTCACACTAAATATTTGGTGAGGGTGGATGATTTAATCAAATACAACCTATAATCCTGGTGAATTTAGATGATATAATCGAATCTAACTTATAAGTTAAAAATATTGAGTGATTTAGACAACTCAACCTTCCAAAGGTGAATCAACTACTGTAGTATATTAGCTTGATAACAATCCATAATAGTCCATCCTAGGTATGATAACAATACATAAGAGTATTTAAAATATAGAACATGATTTGATTTTATAATTTTATGTTCCCTTTCCATGACATATTTACCTCATATGTGTTTTAAGCTTAAATCTAGGTTTAATAACAATACCAATTTATATAATGTTACCACAAATATGTATCTAAATCATATAACTATGAAATATGGTGAGTTTGAAATTGGTGATATTATGAAGGACACATTTCTATAACATGCCCCTACTGAATCTAGAGAATTTGAGAATTGGGTTAAATGTGGATAACATGTTTCCATAATATTCCCCCATTGTACTCTGGAGATGCTAAGTACTAAAAAAGTGTGGAGGTCATGCCTTTATGATATGCCCCCCATTTTGAGGTGAGGGGGAAGTAGGATATGGTAGTTATCTTACCTTAATAGGATAAGATAATTGTATAAGCTATGTATGGATCATTTAACATATAAGAGTAACATGTCTAGGTAGACATATCATTTAGGCATACAATATGTGATCATATAAAGTATCAAGATGCATGATATAATTTATGGAATTATCTAGGAGTAATAGTACAAGCTCAACATGCAATCAATCACATACACAAGAACACTCAAAATGAAAGCAAAAGGAAATGGTCAAAGGGGACCTCATACAAGGGGCATATTCAAATGACACATAATAGAAGGGACACAACTTAGATAAATGTCCACAAAGAATAAATATGACATATTCAAATGTCCATACAACATATAGTGCCATATTTAAATGTCCAAATAGGAAAACAAAGGCATAGGGGCCATAAATCAATGAAAAATATTCAAATACTCAATCAATAAATATAATCCAAGATAATAGAAAGGAAAAAATACACTAAAAAAAGTGAATACATGAAATCTTGGAACATAGACAACCAACATGAACATAGCATATTAGTTCTTAAAAATATGTGTTTATAAAAAAATGTTAATTACCTAGCATATCAAGTACATTGTGAAATGTATAAGCATGGATATAGGCATGTGTAAGTATAGAAGCTCAAACATGATAATAGAAAGTGATCACAGAATAATATAACATGGGTGTATCGTGATCAAAGAAGCAGATGCCCCCAACATACTTATGGCATGAGTAGAGGGAAGGCCCAACATCTGTATGTGTATATATAATGTATCTGGGTATGCCTGTATCACACTCAAATGAAGCATGAAAAATATGTGCATATAGGAAAGGAATGATATGTTATCTACTAACATGGAGTAAACACACATGTCTAATAAATATTACAACTAGGAATGTGCTGATTTTTTTTTATTTTGAATGTTTTCTTGTGTTTTTGGAATATTTGTTTTATTTGGAGTATTTTTTTAACCTTAGATTAGATCATTTGCATTATTTAGTTCATGGTTAGATATGTGAAAACAATGCATGTCATGTTATTCCTCATGATTTACATGTGAAATAGAATAAATAATACCATCATATGGCTTATGGATCAATTTTATCTTATGGGAAAAGGAGATACCCTACTAATTTTGGTTGGTTTTAGCTTCCATTTGGTATAACCAAAAAGGTCCCAAAGAGACTTAATATTGAGATTTTTATGGCATAACCCAAAATCTTGTTTGAATCACTTTAGGGCCAAAATAAATTGGTATTATTATGTTTTCCCATGAGTCTTTCTAACCTCATTTATTTTGTAAGTCATTTAGATTAAATCCAAGCTATTGTAAACATCTTACATTGTAAGTGTTTTTTGTTTATGTAGGATCAACATGGTTATGCCAAAAATAAGCACCACCCATGAATAATGTGATTGTTAAAGCTTGTTTTCATGGATGATTTTTGATTTATTCAAATTGAGGTGTTTGATTTGGATGTGCATCATATGCCATTTGCACTTTTAGATCTTTCTTAGAATGATCTTGCAAAGGGTTCTTAAATATCTTCTGATTATGGTGATCATCAAGTTGTGCACCTAAATCCTTTATATGATCATCAAATATAATCTTTTGGTTAGCAATAAGATAATGTATTTTATGCCTCAAGGTGTAACATCTATTTGTAAAATGCCCAGGGCCTTGGTGATAGTCACAATATGCAGTAATATCATATCTTTTTGGTAGAGGTATACTGATATCAAACTCTATGGCGGGAGGGAGATATATGAGATGACACTCCATAATATTTTAAAGAAAATAAACTAGAGACTTAATTAATTCTGTAAATTTTATTGTATTGGCTAATGTTCTAGCTTCTATTGTAATCTTTGCATTGATTTTTGAATAAAAAGGTATGTGGATAGATATAAGAAATATGTGTTCATTGGTATGTGGTTATAGTAAACCCTTCTTATTAAGGAAAATATTATGCTTGGTCCATTTGATAGATTTTAACATAGAGGCCACATATGGTGGTTCTACAGTACTTGGCAAGGTTTTCATATGTAATGTTGTAAAGAGGATTACCCTACATAGGGGTGGCTTATGTAACAAGTCAAAACATGAAATTTTATCAAAAAAATTATTAGAGTATTTTTCAATGCTATATGACATTAAAACCTATTACATGTGCTCCTTTTGGTTTCCTTTATTGTGAAAATTAATTTGAATTGATAAAGGTAATAATGATATCTATTTAAGGCAAATATTTGAAATGAAAGGTAAGAAGATCTGCATCATGGATTAGATCTTGCATAATATTTACAAAAGAAACAAATGTTTTTTTTAACTATTGGTAAATGGTTTTGAAAGGGACCATACCCAATACAAAATAAGGCTCAAAATCTAGATAAAACAAGGAAGCCCATAACTAAAAAAGGCTCAAAAGCCAAATAATACATGATTACAGTAGTGGTTTTTTGACACTAGTAGAATTTGGCAAATAAATGACTACGTGACTAAAAATTTTAGTCACGACAACTAAAAATGAGTAAATTCTACTTTTTTTTGCAACATAGCTATAAATGACTAATTTGATTGCCGGGTGAAAACCACAACTAAATAGTTAGTCACACAAATAAAAATGACTAAATAATTAGTCGCACTAATAAAAATTAGACAATATGATATTAAAGTGGGTAATTAACAAAATATTTTAAATTGGGAAATTATTGGTGGGAGTGGGTTGTATTGCATGCACAAGGTTAATAATAAATTGAGAAATTATTGGTGGGAATGGGGAGTACAGTAGAGTGCAAAATTTGGTAGAGGTAATTCGATGGGGGAGTGGGTAGTACAATTAGAATTATTTGTGTAATGCACCTCTAAAAAAAAGAGGGTTTGTTAATTATTAATGGATCCAAAGCCAACTAGAGAGGGTTTATTTTCCAATTTGATGGCATGAGGCATTTTGTGTTTTAGTATATAAGTATAGTAGCTACTTGTATGGGTGATAAAGGTTGTTTGGAGAGGACCTAGAGACTTATGAAAGGGCAGGAAAGGAATTCAAAGTTTATTGTAATGAATTTGAAGTCATTGAGTCCCCAATAGTGAGGTTGAATTTGGGGATTCTCTCTATAGTGAATTCAAAGGTAATTTAAAACCCTCATTACATTAAACACACAATCTATAGCTTTCTGATTCATAACTATATCTAGCTAGGAGAATAAAATTGGTGTATTATAAGAGATGAGTTACATAAATAGGAGGGTATCTTGTAATAAGACATTGAATACCATGTAACAATTTAGATTTCTTGAGATTGTGAAAGAATTGGATGCTTTTATTCATTGTATAATCAATACAATGTAGTGATCATATCTTGAAGTGGTCTATTTGTGTTCCATGTTATCATGTAGGGGCATGGTATCAATTTATAATTTTGTAACCAATTTACCAACCTAATCCATAAGGCTCCTTTTCACTAAGTATTCATGGCATGGGTAGTGCATGTACATCATAATTAGTTTGTTATTGGTTGGTGTAACTTATAGTAGTTACATAGGCAATTGAGTATTGGAACCATACATGCAATTCTAATTTTAGAAGACTATTTTTTCATTAGTTTCCTCTATGAATTTTGAAACATATGGGAATTAAACTTGTAACATGCATCCAAATTTCAATTGCTTTGATCACTTTGCCATTAAACCATGAGCTCATGTCCCTAGCCTAGACCTCAATGCTTGGGTAACATTGTGTGTAAGTCTAATCTATTAATTTCATGGAATCCTATAAGATGGTCTCATATGGCATAGTTGAAAGCTATGTTAGTTCATCAAATCAATGTGGTCACCAAGATATTTTAATTGATATTATATGTCAACACATGGCAGTTTATTAATTGTTATAATAAATCATCTTATCTTAACATGTTAATAATTTATGTTAGTAAGTAATGCTCAAAGTTACAACAAAGAATTCATTAGCCTATTTGTTAGTTTTTGTGTATTCATTAACATTGACAAGATTGACATATGTTTAAATTCTTGTGGTTCATTAATAGAACAAGCATAAATTCCATGTTCCATTGCTAAAGCATTTCTTTAATTATCATATATACAAGGAAGGTCCTCAATAAAACATAGATAAAAATAACATTTATTTATTTCTAGTCATAAAAAGAACATTTGATTCTGTAGACTGATGCCTAACTATATTTCTTGAATTTGAATTGCTGTAGGGTACTTTGTATCCTATAGAGTGCTCTAATTCTAATTTTTTAGAGTGATCTGTATCCTAATTTTGTGAAGTGCTCTGAATTCTAGGTAAGTACTGAAGAGTGTTGAAGAGAATGAGTTTACATGTAATAGATCCTGAGTAAGTTCAGTTTTTCAGATTTCTATATTTTTCTTGAAATAGGAAACTAAATTAATACTAGAATGCATAACATCACAGATGGATCAATGTTGAAGGTTGACTATGGATCAATACCATGCATATGATGAGAGAGTAGCTGATGAGAGGGACATGGACAAATATCCATGTCCATGTAATGACCGTCTTGGTGGAAAGGTGAGAAAAATAACTATGATTTATCGACATATGATAAGATATGGGCGTAGTGGTATAAGCCCTTGGGATTACAATTATTATGAAGATATGATAGAATTGTAGAGTGTGAGAGATGAAGAGGCGACAAACATAGATTAAATGGCACCAAACATAGCTGAAGAGACAAAAATGTTAGATGAAGGGTTTGAAGTTGATATAATGTTGAATGAGGGTCTAAAAAATGATTGGGCTAAGTCAATGGAGGATGCTTTAAAGATTATGTATGCTAATTACAAGTTAATTCATTTGACAACAATCCTTCAAATATTTAACTTGCAAGTGGTGCTTGGTTGGACAAATGAGAGTGTAGATCAACTATTGGCATTATTAAGTTCATTGTTACCACCTGACTCCACATTCCCAACAAAATAAAGTCAATGTAAAAATAAAATCACTAATCTAGGCTTAGGGTATGAAAACATCCACACATGTGTGAATGGTTGTGTATTATTTCTTAATAATCTTTCAAGTGAGAGTGAATGTCTAAAATGTCATGAAGCGAGGTATAGACAAGGGTTGAAATCAACTGTGGTTATTATAAAGGTTATTTGCCACTTTCTAATAATCCCATGATTACTCTGAATGTATAGGTGTAGAGACATTTTTAAACTTATGTAATGGCATGCCTAAAATAAGAGCACCAATGGAAAATAATGACATGTGCTTGATTCTAAGATGTGGATGGAATTTGATAATAGATGGCCTAATTTTTCTCAAGATCCACATAATATAAGGTTGGGTTTAGATCTAGATGGGGTGAACCCATTCTCAGATCAAAGTACTAAATGGTCAACTTGGCCAGTGTTTTTAATAAATTATAACTTGCCTCCATGGTTAGCAACTAAACCATTTTTCTTAATGATATCATTGATTATACTAGGAAAGAAAAGTGTGACTTTAGATACAATCGATGCTTATCTAGAGCCATTATATGATGAGCTAATAGAATTATGGAAAGGAATTAAGTAATTCAATCTTTAAAGGATGGTCATTTAATCAAATTCAATTTAAGAGCTTCCTTATTGTTTACTATTCATGATCTTCCTACATATGGCACATTGTACAGTCTCATTGTTCATGGATACCATGGATGTCATGATTAAAACTTTAAGGATTTTGTGAGGCACTCAAGAAGTTTACGTAAGTGTATTTATCTTGGACATCATTATTACCTTAAAATGGATCATCCATATCATTGACAAAAAACATGTTTCAATGGTCAAGAAGAGAATCATGAAGCACCATTGCTACTAAAAGGGGATTACATTACTGAGAACGGACAAAAAAGAATGTCATTTATAATTTAAAATGATGGGATTACTGGCAGTAGATATGATCCATGTAATGAAAGTGATGTAAAATAGTTGTGCATATTCTATAAGTTGCCATACTTTAAGGATATAGCCATTAGGCATACTATTGACTTTATGCATATTGAGAAAAATATAGCCTATGCTAGTACATAAACTCTTTTTGGTGATTTTGATACTATTTCATCATGTGAAGACTTTCAACAACTAAATATTCATTGAAATATTTGGGTTGAAAAATATGATGATGAAAAATATAGAAAACCTAGTGCTTCTTATGTCTAGACAAATGAATAATGTACACAATTCTTATAGTTGATGTCTCAAACTCAATTTTCCAATGGATATGTAAGTAGTATTATTAAAATCCAAATTTAATTTAATATCTTAAGAGGCCTTAAGACCCATGACTATTATGTCATAATCAAGAATATTTTACCTATTATGGTAAATATATCAAGTTTGGAAAAGGGGCCAAGATTGGCAATTATAAGGTTAGGCCTAATATTAAAGAGAGTGAGTTTACATATATTAGATCCTTTGAAATTTGATAGTTTGAGGGAGGAGGTTATTGAAGTCCTTTGTCTATTAGAACAGGAATTTCCACCAATAGTCTTTAACATATCTATGTATCTTTTGATATATTTAGAATATGAACTAGAGCATTGTGGCCTAGTAAGAATGATATGGATGTATCCTATAAAATGATATATTAAGGTTTTGAAAAAAAAAATTCATACTAGGGCAAAACTAGAAGGCATCATGTCTGAGGGATAATCAATGCAAGAGGCCATGGGATTTTGCATAGAATATATGAAGGATTTTAAAAATGTCAATCAATGTGTATGGAATGATGATGAAGATGAGAGAGTTATAGGCGAAGTATTATAAGGCAATGGATGTCACTTCAAGCTATCACATTAAGAAATAAGTGTGATACATGCCTATATTCTTCAAAGCACATCTTCATTTGATAAGTGGCACAAGTAAAAAAATTACACAATAATTTATTTACTTAATTACATTTACACATTTATGATATTAATATTACCATTTATACATTAATATTATATGTATAAAATATGAAGAAGAGAATCAAAATTGGATGCAACATCAACCTCAAAAATGCAGACATCATGATTTAATTGGAGGTGATTCTTTTCCAAAAATTGAAGAATAGATTGTTAATGCAGTCAGTGATGAAAAATAAGAAGGTCAAGATATAACAATAAGGGAAAGTGAGATTTTAAAATCTCCACATTTATGGGCTATGAATTTTAGTGGAATGTGGGCCTATGGTAGTCATTTAAGAGTGGAAGAAAAAGACAAAAGGAAAGACAAATTGTGATTGTGTTGTTAGTGCTGAATTTTTTCACAAACTTGAGAAGAAATTTTATGTTGGATTCATTCAAGAAATTATTCAAGTGGATTTTGGTGAAAATAGTCATATATTATGAAAATTTAAGTGGATATGACCATCCACAGTACAATTTGATGATTATGGATTTATACGCATAAATACAAAATAATTGTTATCAGAGATGGATGAGCTGTATGTTTCCCCTCTTCAAATTAACTAATCATTTCTAATTGATGATGTAATAAGCCCAAGATGGTTGTATTTAATACAAACAGAGTCTTGTTTGAAATGAAAATTTATGGAAGTTGTCGATATAATCCCTGATGGGCAATATGTTAGTTTAAAAAAAACATTTGAAGAAGTGGATGGAGATGATGATGGAGTGTATGAAGAAGAGATTTTGATTACCAATGAAGAGATTGGGAGAGAGAATGTATTGAATGTGACAAATGAGGACGAGGAAGAAAATCAAGTAGATGTAGACATGAGTGATTAAGATTATGATCTTGTTGGTAATGCAGATGATTATGATGATGTTTTATCACCTTAACTAGCTTGTCACCTTAACTTGTTAGATTATCACCTAAACTTTGGCTATATGTATGGTGTAATTTATTATTGAATGTAATAAAGATCTGAGTATAGGTGTGTTTATTCACTATTATTTTATTTATACATTTTTAAATGTAATCATCATTATTCTACTATATATTGTATACAAAACCTGAGATGTTCACTGCTAATTTGAAGTGCATTTAAAGTTAGGTTCAATCATTCTTCTTAGTTTTCTTACTTTGATTGAAATTAATTTTGTTTAGTTAGAATATAATTTCTAGATTCTAGACTTTTCTAACTTCTCTAGACCTGCTAGATATGAAAAGAAGCAAGCAAGGTCTAAATGTATCAAATAATACAACACGATATCTATGAAAGTAAACAACTCTTTAAAATCTTGGCAATAAATTGTATTCATTTCTTTGATATTTGAATATATTTAGTTTGTAATACAAATTCTAGCCTCCACATGCATTCAATATGCTTGTGTGAAGGAAACAAATAATGAACATTTATGATTTAATAATATATATAGATATATTAACATTAGGTGAATAAAATATTTAATCTATACTATTAAAAAATTTGTGTGAAAAGACAAGTAGAATTCCCTATCATTCTACCCTTTACTATTATGCTACCCCTAAGTTTAGTACTGTCATGCTGTTATGGATCATGCTATGTTTTACTACTTCAATTCTCCCCCTTTGACATCAATGACAAAGTTACTGGTCAATTAACCCCCTGACTTAAATCTCCTCATCAACTTGTAGTGTGAGAAATTTAAAAGAATATAACTAGAACAAGAGGTCAAAGATGAATTATAAGACCAAAATACTCAAGGTACAAGGGTTCCATACTTAGGCAAAATTTTAAAAAATGACAACCCCTATGTTAGAATCTCTAAAATTTGCCTAGTTTCATTATCATAACTAGCCTTGAGCCCAATTACTAAAGCCCTAATTCCTATGCTAAAAGTCTCTCTACCTGACTAAGCCTCCTCATTAAAAATAAGGAAATGATCTCTTAGTTATGACTGACACTAAAAACTAAAACTAAGAGACTGTAAAATTAGAAAATTATTCAATCTTTTTAATAAAATGATATCTAAAATACTGCGTTCATAATATAACCCTATATTCCTACCTAATATATATAAAAAATCTAATACCATAGCCCTACAAGGGGTAAATAGTGACACTGTGACATGGTGGTGAACAATCACTCAACCACTATAATTAACCTGCCATCTCATGGGAGTCTAAACATGTGTGCACAGGGTGGCGGTATGAGACTGTTTGGCCCACTATCCTACAATAAGCAAAGTGAAGGTATACAATATAGTGGGGAGAGTAAAATGCTAATTCTACCATACCACTACCTTGTAGTGGTCTTGATGTAATAGAGTGGTACTATGGTACAAGCTATCAAAGTATTTAAATCATTAGTGGCAATGATTACACCTCTAAACATGAACCATTCATTTTCCCAAGATCAAAGGCATGCATTCAAACTTAAAATATGGATAGATTATGAAATATTTTTATAGGAATTAACATTAATAGTGAGGTGACTGAGCTCAATAGAAAATATACTTTGGATTCAATGCCATTTTTACAATCATTGATACAACTCAACATACCATAAGCAAGGGAGTTCAAGGAGGAAGACTCTGTTGCTATTATTTTTCAAGGTAAGTTCATAGAAAACCTTTATAGCAAGTGTATAAGAACTAAATTTGCTTAATTATACAAGTAAAAACTAAACTAGGAAAGGTACAAATACTTTGTAACTAACCCAATTGACCTTCAGGTGGTTAGTAACTTAAAGTTACTTGTTTTCAGCCTTGGCTAGGTAAAGAACAATATATTCTATTTTGATATTTTGCTTTTTTTTCTCCTTTCCATTATCTTTATCTTATTCATCTTTTGGTAGGACATCCAAGTTTATATGCATGTGAGGGATCCATATAGCTACTATGGAGGATCCTCTTCAATCATTTACTTTGTTTCTAAGAACACTAAATGTGTCCTTAAAAACCAATTACTTATTATCACATCAATAGTTGGTTCTGTGTAGTGGTTGCAGGCTCTTGTAGGTGAAAGTTTACAGTTTCTATGAGAAACCTATAGGTGAAAACCTACAGTTGCTATGGGAAATCTATAGGTGGAAAGCTTATAGCTTGGCAGTTGCATTGGGAAACCTATAGGTGGAAACTTGTAGGTTGGTAGCTGCTACAGGTTGGAAGCCCCTTTTGTTATGGGATTCTCTATAAGTACTGTGACCAAGTAAGATTATTATAGTCTTATTATACCCTTAAAACATATATTAAATAAGGTTACACAAGTATAATCTAATCAAATAAAAAATGTCATTAATCCATAACAAAACATGTATATATTAATGCACACATATAACCATTAATTCAGTCATTCATTTACATGAGTCATGGATAGTTTTAGGGATTCATATAGGAAAAAGATATACAATTAGGTATGGATGTGGCTATAAATAGAATAATGAGTGGCCTCATCATAACCCCTACTTAACCTATTGCTTGTCTTTAAGCAAGCCTTATTTGCATTTGAATCCACAATATTTCCTAAAATCTAAGGGCCCAGTACAACCCATCTCTTTGAAGATATAAAAACCTTTAGCAACATCTATGATTTTCCACCTTTCTTTTCTACCTCTCTATTAGTTGACACATTCCCTTCCCAATTAGGATTTGGGAATCAAAACATGGGTGGATGAAACATCAACCCTAGCCAACTTATCCTTATTTTTCTGACAAGATCAATGTATATATATACTCTATGTATTACCTCTTTGAGGTTCTAAGGGGAATAAGGTTCTTTACATTTTAAGGTATCTAAAATCTCTACCCATCTGTGCAAATATGAAATAAAAATTTGTTTTCCATCTCCCTCCATGAGGCTCAAGTAGTGGTTCTAGACCTCTACTTATTTGTTTGTGAACCATGCTCATGGAGTATCTGAATTTATAAAAGCAATCCATTCCTCTATTATAGCTTTTGAATCAGTAGATTCACCCCTAATCATCAGGGTATCCTTTTTTTATTCATCTTGATAGTCCTCAACCTATTTATTTCTTTTGGTTTTATTGAGGATGTATGAGGTAAAGGAATTCAATTGGATATCCCCTAGGTATATATTTGGATTCCACTTTATGTCATGTTGCACAACATATTGATGCATGTAAAACTCACTCAATTGTGCCTAAATGTCAGGGTCAACATGCTTATAGACCTCAAAGAAAGACTTAGAATCACATACCATGTAGGACTAATCACTGTATATCCTATCATGTTTGAATATGATCTACCTTTATTATAAGTATACAACATATACCCTAGAGGGTGATCTACATTACATTAACATCTCAGTGGTCTCATGCATGTTAGTGATCTTCTCTTTCAAATAAGTGATCCTAGTCTTAGCCCTTTCTAGGCTTTATTTTAAATCTTCCTTCTGATCCCTTGCTTCAACATATACTGTAAACCTTTGTATCAATTGCTTATGATAAGTTTCATCATCACTAAACTTTTCCTCAATAAATCTCAAAAGGTCATCAATTTCTATTGGCTTAGCAACTGAGAGGTCTACATCAATTACTTCTTCTACTATAGATACTTTTGTAGTAGTATTTATAAAAGAAAACCTATTATGGAATGGTACCAAAGCTAGAACATTATCTATTATAAGTTCTTTTGGGGGTACACTAATGCCATCTATAAGTAAGGTGGATGAAGCTACTACAGACACTTCTAAGGGAGTTGCTATAGGCTCCTCTAATGTCCTTTCCTTGTTTGACTCTTTGTCCATAGATGGATTTAGAAATTTTGCTGCCCCCAAAATTATTTCCAAGCCTCTTTTGCCTTTTAACTCTACTATTTTTTTCCTCAACCTATATATCTCTTCCATGACTTGTTCCAAAGTTTAGAACTCCTGGTCATGAGGAATTGTGTCTTGCTTTACTACTTCTTCCATGGTCCTTTATTCAAGCAATTATTACTCTTTTATAGGCTGATATGACATTCTTATTTATTCTTCTATATACCCTATTTATTTGAGTAGTTCCATGTCTTCTTATCCTAATCTGGGTTGCTCAAGTGACTATATTTCCTCTTCCTTTGCAGACTCTTCTTCAGTAGACCATTCTACTATCTCAAACCCATGAGAGGTCTTATGAATTTTGGGCTCCTTTTTCTTCTCTTCATCTTCACTGATGTCTATAGGTAAGGATGTTAGGGTTGACCTTTGTCTTTTAATTCTTTGAGACCTCCTAGGAGGAGGTCTCATTCTCTTTGATGTAGAGGGCTTATTCCTTTTAGTCCTTTTTTTCTTTTTAGGAGGGGGAGATATTGAAACCTGCTCTCCTATGTAGCTGGTGATAGAATAACTTCTTATTAAGGATCAATTTTTGTGGCATCTCCTTCTTCCTATACAACTAGTGATGGAAGAGCTTTTTTTTCTTTTTAAAGGAGTCATAGTGGAATAATCTACTTCTTATGCTAAAATAGTTGGAATAATAGGAGAAGGAATATCCTACCTAGTTTGTTTTGGTGGACTTTCCTCCTCTATGTCTTTAGAAGGTAGCACTAATTTTCTTCATCCTCTCTTACCCATAGTAACTATAGGTGAGACTATAGTAGATATGGACTAACTAGTTGCATTAATGTATGAAGTATCCTCTTGTGTTATTTACTAGACCTGTCCCTTGGGAGATTCCCCCTCATTATTTCCCTCCTCTTGTTGAGGTTCACTAATCCTCAAGGTTAAAAATTGTTCCCAGTTAAGGTCAGGTCTAGTATCTCTTATTCCTTATTTAACTAGAAACCAAATCAGATAATGATGAGACAAATACTTCTCTACCCCACTTTAGTATTCTTTAGACATTTTCTTTGAGATATTATACAAGTGTTTTGGAAAATTAATAGTCCTACCATGCCTTAAATGATTCAAAAATTTGAATTAGAGAGTATAGATCAAGGAGCACCTACCTTCACATATAAGATATTTGATGATATATGAGGCCACTTCTCTCTAGGTTAGAAGTAGACTCAATATCTCCATACCTCTTTTCTTAATCACTAGCCTTTCAATGTCTTGACAAAACTGTTATCTAGCTAGTTGGAGCTTAGGTTTTTCTTCCCGATTTCCCCTAGTTCTTGGCAACCCAATAACCTAGCTTACCATTTCTTTTATAAGTAGAAATGTGATGCCAAATACTATTGCTTGTTATCATGTAAGAGACCCTACAAATTATCTAGTGAAAGGTTTTGAAAAATGCTATAGTTTCTCAAAATAGGTAGCCCATCCAACCCTACTGAAGATGACCCAACTATTTGGGTCTCATTAGAACTACTTATGGTCTGAGGGTTACCTTCTCACTACTAAACCTCCCATTCTAGCTAGTTTATTTGCCTATCAATTTTTTCAAATAGACATCTCTTCAAAACACGCAAGTTTACCTTCGGATTATTGCCTGTAGCGAAGCAAGTTTCTTCAATAATGACAGTTTTGGTTGTAGGCTATAACAATGTCTTACTTAGGTCTTTTTGTGAATGAGATTTGATCTTGAAGTGGAAAAAAATAAAATTGATTATTTTCCCCAATCAAATATGGGTGTAGTTATGGCATGATCAAGGGCTTTTAATTTGCATGCATAGATTATCATGTGATTGATTTCTTGTAGCATTCTTCCCTCCCCACCCACATGGAGTGTCACTTGTCCCCAAGTGACATGGTACGTGTAGGATGCAAAAAGATTAGATGAGGTCATAATGAGGGTTTTAAGTGGTGAGTTGGCATAGCTCATGAAAAGACTTGATGAATGATGTTTTAATGATTAAATATGATTTTTAATATAATGCTTGCTATATTAAAAAAATAAAGTGATTTTCTATGACTAAAATATACACCATACCTTTATAACTATTTGTTCTTAGGGTTGTGTCATAAGAAATTTGCATGTGAGTGTTTGCTAGAATGGAATATTAGCTTGTTGATTCCTCATGCAATTATTACCTTGGTAGTCATGATTTTGTTGTATTATTACCCTTAGGTAATTATGTGATCATAGTGTACTATATTTTAATTATGCCCTTAGTAACCTACATGTAATCATGATGACATGCAAATCACTGGAGTATTGGTCTTGTGGTGGTATGAGTGACTATTGCCATCCTTCCACAAGGTGGTTGCTTCAGATATTTGTTTTTTTTATCTAAGTAAATTCCTTTATAATCATGGAGGAGGGTGGGTGATGGCATTTGATGATCTTGATCTCCTTTATATGAGCCTGTTGATAGCTTGTTTCTCTTTTATCTTACTCCTAGTAAATGAGGATGTTTGTTGATGGATTCTTTGTTTTGTGAAATTTTAATTTGGCAATCAGTTGGTTTATCAAACTTGGGACATGTGCTCTAGAAAAGACCCCAGATCTTTCTTATTGGTATAGTGAAATTATTTTCCATGAAGTGACCAAAAACTAAGAATGGTTCTTTTGTATCCCTGTAGTCATAAATTTTGGTCTGCAACACTCCAAATGGAGATTGTAAGTGTATACCTTTGTTGTAGCACTTACTTTGTTGTTTAGGAGTATGGTAATTCCTTAACAATGTTTGAAGTATTTTCTCTAATCTTCCTTCATTCCTCTTCTAGATTATTTGGTATTTTCCATGGATTTCTCAATAGCCCATAGCCAAAGCCATAGTTCATCAATTGTGAGGAATTAACTTACAGCTACGAGAGAGGTGTATATAGGGGTTATGATGTACCTACAACAATTATAAATTAAGCCCATAGCCACTATAAAGTTATGCCCAATGGTGAGGAAGGTGCTTAACATAACTATAGAATAGCCTGTAGCAATTAGAGGAATGGCACTTGTTGTCCTTGTAGCATCCACATCTTCATGGCACATGACTGCTAACATATTGACACCTTCTGTATCTAACATCCATTATGTACCAAATAGAGGGAACTTAATTTTGTTTAATATGTTAGGTGCATGGTTTCAGGTTTCTTATTATCATTTTTTAGTTTCTTATAAATATTTATCAAATTTTTATCTGTGTTATTGAATGTTTTATATCTCAATATAATGTGTACTTTTTTGGTTTTATAGAAATGTATTGATAAAGTCCAAAAAGGGGATAAAGTTGGGGTGTTTGATCCATTTGATAGTGTTATTGTGGGCATTGGGTGGAATCACTCACTATCTATTATACATGAAGTCAAATTGAAAGGAATAAGAGATGTAAATGTAAATTTTTTAAAGGTCACAAATACCACTCACTTATGAAGATAAAATAGATGGATTTATTCATCTAAAAGAGAAATAAGGAGCCTTCACATGGTACATGGCCACTAAAATATTTACAAAAAATGACATAGTTGATGTTTATCATGTACTCACTGTTAGACAGCTTGGCCCACTACTTTATGTAGTAGTTTGAATGTGTTATTTAGGGATCTTTATCATGGTGTATTTTCAAGAGTTGGAAACCCTTAGACTTTGACATTTTTGATTATATATATATGAACATCTTATAGTTCATCAAAATTACATTATATTTTTTACTAAAAATTACCTTTTTTTTATCATAATGTTGAATCAATAGTTTAACTTCTAGCATGCTATAGCTTGTTCGTATATGTAATATTTTTGTTTACTTTTATGTTTTAATTCAAATTTAATAATATGTTTATTTCTATATTTTTATTTGATTTTATGTTTTAATTCAAGTTTAATAATATGTTTATTTATACATTATACAATTTATGGTATTTAATAAATTATTCATATCATACAAATGCAAATTTACTACTAAACTAGTATTAAATATAATGATTATGCAATTAATAAACAATGTATCAATATACTACCAGTTGATAGAAATAAATGAACATAAATAATTAAATAAACTACCAAATGATGATAATTAAAAATTAAAATGACTAAATTTACTATCAATTAATAGAAGCGAGTCAATTAAAATGACTAAATATACTACTAATTGATGTCAATTAATAATTAAATTGACAAAATCTACTACCAATTGATAGAAATCAGTGAATAAATATGATTAAATATATGACCAGTTGATGACAAAATAGTGATTAAAATGATTGAATATACTACCAATGGATAGAAATCAGTTAATGCAAATGACTAAATATACTAGTAATGGATGGAAATCAATGAATAAAAATGATTACATTTACTACCAATTAATGATTACAATGACTAAATAAATGACAACCATGACTAAATAAATGACTAGTTAACAACAATCAATGACTAAATTAATGACTAAATATACTACCGAATTGATCAATTAAAATAAACAATAAATGACTAAAAATGGTTTATTCATAAATTTGGTCATGCTATAAATGATTGACAATAAACTACTAATGGCCACGTGACCAAGCCTAGTCCTTTATATGTAATTTTTAGTAGTTATTTTAGTCATTTATTCCTATTTTTCTACTAGTGTGATGAGTGGGGTCCACCCCCTAGCTACAAAAAAGGTCTAAAACTAGAATAAACAAGAGAGGGCAATAGAAAGGAGTATCCTGCTAGATAACAACACCAAAACAACATATCAAAAACAAATTTATAGTATCAAAGTAGCACCAAAGCAACAACAAGTCAACAAAATAGAGAACTAAAAAGTCAAAAAAGGAAGCTTCATTTGAGGAGCTTGTTGAAGTTATTCTTGAGTCCAAAATACATAATGTTATGCCACTTGGTACCTAGGTTTTACATAATGCCTCATAGAATATATCCTTATAAATAATTGATTCTTTCACAAGGTCCAAAATTGAGATGTTGGTACGTATACTAATTGATTATTTAACATGATTATAATATTTAGATTTGATTACCAACTTGGGTGCAATAGAGTTTTTTTGCATAGTTTCCATATCATTATAAGAATAAGTGTAAAAAAGAAGTTTTATGTTTTCCCACTTGGTTATTTTTGATTGATTTATAAGTGTATGGGTACAATAAGCAAATACTACCATCATATATTTTTCCATGAAGTAAATGGTATATGTATCCCTGATAAACATGGTTTTTATGAAAAATAAATTGTAATTTTGAAAATTTGAAAACTTTGAAATCATAAATCAAAATTTAAGAAAATAGTAAATTAGGAAACCTTGGGTAAATCTAGGGTTTTATGACCAATGGCCAGGTTGACCAAATGTTTAACCCTAAATTTAGATAAGGGAGTATCTAGAATTAATAGTATTAGATTATATTTTACATAAGGGTGATGAACTAATCTAATAAGAAGGTCAATAAATAGAAAACTCAGACAAACAATATTTTGAATTTATCCAATTGAGATTACGAAAAATAGTAAAGTGCAACTATTGATATATTATATTAAATTAGAAATAACTGATACTTATCTAGTTTACTATGCACATATAGGTTTGGGTAGGAATAGGTTGGAAGTGGACTAGAAGATGATCCTAAAATAATCACCAAATTTTAGGAATATCCTTTTTATGGCCTCAAATACTTGTGTTGGATCTGAATGATTATGTCGATACATGTATCTAACTCTATCACAGGCATCTCATATATAACACTAACTAGATTTGGATGAAACCAATTTAACTTCAAGTTTTTTGTCACCTTTTTTCTAATGTCTTCAGATCATGTGCATAGGCTCTTATTTTTTGTCAAATGATCAAACCCTAGTTATTCACCCTTGGAGTTAATGTGGGAAAAATGGGTTAGTGGGATCATATTGTTAAACTGGCCCCAAAGAACCTTATGTTAATGGACACTACGTACATAAGCAATACTTTTAAGATGGCCTCAGATTGATGCAGTTTACCCCTACATGTTGGATTATGTGTGCACAAGGGTGCGATGTGTGGTAAGCAAAGACATACAATGACCTAACTTATAACTTATAAAATATGGCTCATGGGCTACTCTTAAAATGCTTTAGACTTGTATAAAAATTAATCTTATGACTGCTATGGAAATAGGGACAAAAATGGTAGGTTTACTACCTTGAGTGTTTGATTGAGTGCTTCTTGGTATATTCCCTTATGATTTGTATGTGATTTCTAGTGAGAGTTGATATTGTATATATACCAATCTATTTTGGAAATATCTCACACTAAAGAGCTTAAGCTGACCTTTTGGTTATGTTTCCTTTACAAATTGGATGACTTTTAGGCAATGGACACTTTGTAAGAAAATGGACATTTGTATTGACACATGAGTCCACCTAGAACACGAGTATGTGGAGAGGATATAAAATAGGTACAAGTCCAAAATTATTAGTGAAGGATAATAATCAAGTTTAGATATTTTTGCATAGTATAGAAGGCATGATCATCAAAATAATAATGTTCAGACTAAGAGATAAGTAATTAGGTATAAAGAGATAGTGAACATGAGACTTTTGGTAAACAGAAGGTCTATAACTAAAATGTATAACCATGATAGGTATTTCCAAGTGTATAATATTGAGGTACTATATAAATCAAATTTTTGTATCTATAAAAAGATGGCAAGCCTTATCTTTCATTTGAGTTGGGATTACACTCACATGAAAGAGAACTACATTGTCTCTATTTCCATGCATGTGGGATATGTAGATATAACTCATTGAGAGGTTGGTTGAACTGACTAATCTCACACTTTTTACCATTCTTCTTACATAAATTTGTGGTGAATTGTCAAGAAGTGAAAGAAAAGACAAATCAGACATTTTAATGACCAAATCAACATAATGTAGGCCCATAATAGTTTTTCATCAGCTTACACATTAGATCATGCCATTACATATTTGAAAAACCTATAAATACATAATGAATGATAACATGCAAAAATTTGATAGCCTAATAATTATATCTAGTAGCCCATTGGCCAATACTGATTCTATCCATAGATAGGAGACAATCAAATTCATAGGGTTATATATCAAACACTTCTAGAACTTTATTTCAAGCTCAGAATTCCATTCTAGACATATGGTATGTTAGATTCTATCATTTCAATTTCCTTTCATTTCTCTTGCTTGCTTGATCATACAGTTACTTTAATTTTTGATATCTAAGGGTTAATAAGATGTCTAATTATTGTTTTGGATTACATGATTAGTGATATCTTTTGTGCCTTAGTTAAATTTCACTCATTGTATATAACTTAATTAGCATATTACACCTTTTAGTTAAAAAACCTACACACAAGAGGAATATCATATAATAATTATAAGGTTTCTTATATTTTTTTCTATTGGATGAAAAAGAGGCAAACTTGATTAAATATAATAAATACTATTTTGTATTGGTTGCTTAAAACCCAAACTATATTCCTAACTCTAAAATAGGAAAAATATGAAAATAAAAAACTATAGGTTATAATAGCAACCTAAATTAGCTTACGTCATGTGTGTATTAAACTCCACTAACAACCTTTGTCTTATTTTGAACTTTGAAAATACCAATAAGTTGATAAGATTTTTTTAATGGAAAAATTATGATGGACACATTTATCAAACAAACAAGATTATAAAAGTGGTAAAAGGAGGAAGTGACAAACATATAAGAGTTATCACCAAATTTTTTAAAGAAAATAACATAATAATAAAAAACAAAAAGGGCCCATCATTTTGCCTAAATGAAGACATAACCCTAGTACAAGAAGAAGAGAGAAGGAGGGAATGGGAGAAAGTGAAGGGAGTGACAAATATAGGAAATTTAGACATGGATTCATAATGGAAAATCTCAAATTAGTCACCAAGTGACACACAATAAATAGGGATTTAGGCCCCCTAATATCACTTAACCATAGTTAATTAGAATTGCATAGGTCACCTTTGGAGGAAAGGCCCTTGGTTGGGGCTCATATAAAGAGAAAGGAAACCATAATTATCTTTGAAACTAATATGTACAATGGTTAAAAAGTCCAAAATTTTTAAGGGTATATAAAAATATTGGTATGAAAGGAAAAAATTGGAATATGCAAAATACATGGTTGATTAAATACACTCAATTTTGGTACAAGCCTTATTATTACAAAAATTCTAACATTGTTTTGTACTTATTATCTCTCCTTCTTTATGTGATCTAAGGGTATTTTGTTATTTTATTTTTTATTTTTTCAAGTTTATTTTGTGATCACAAACTTGTTTTCTTTCCTTTCTCATTATGTTTTTATTTATTCCTTTAGGATAAGAATGGTGGTCCAACAATCCTATCTTCTTTGTTTTTGTAGGACATTATATCAATGGTCATGTATTTTTGATGTTTGGATATGTTTTTTCCATTGTTTCTCAATTCTCTTTTCAACTTTTGCATGCCAATATATATTTAACTTCAAACCATGATAAGCCTATATATATAAATAATTTATGAGCAATTAAATAATCATAAATCATCTAAAATAAACATTATTGAGATTATTGTAGATACCAAAATTTGATTTATATAGCATCTCAAAATTCTATACTTGAAAAATACCTATCAGGTCTCTACCCTTTAGTTTTAGACCTCCATGCTATCAAAAGGCTCAAATTTACCATCTCACTGTTCCTAACTATTTATCTTATGGTATAAGCCTATAATTTTTAATGACCCAAATCTCATGCATTGTTAAAAAAGGTCTTAAATCTTATATATATCCTTCACTATCAGTTTTATATCCTTAAGAACTTCCTAATCTGTTAGATACTTACATCCCACTTAAGGACACTTACATCAATGCAAGTGTCTAGATTCTTATTAAGTGTCCATTCCTTAAAAGTCATATAATTGGAAAATATTTTAAATCCTATGGGTCAACCCATTTGTCTTATCAAACCCTAATTTGAGATACTTTTAAAAGGTGTGGTATAAATACAAATCTAAGCCTACTCATTATTCATCTAGAAAATACTAAGTAAGCACATATTCAAATTCACTACATCAATTGCATAATTGAGTTATAATATCCTATTCTTCCATATTTTCATATCAATCATAGGAAAAGTCATATTACAAGTCCAAATCACTCAAAGAATGTCCCATGTACAATATTTATTAAGTTATAAGATAGATTATTTCATGCATTTACATATAGTATATTACACCCTTGTGCACAAAAAAATTAACACCTAGGGGAGAACTACATAAGTATGCATCCTCCTTGCAGTATTGGCTATGTAGGTACCACTTATTAATAGAAGGGTTCCTTGAGGTCACTAGAAAGTGTGAGTCCACTAGTCCATTTTTTTCAAGGTATAAATACCTAAGGTGAAGAGCTTGGGTTTGATCCACATATAGTCATCAATAACCTATGTACATGAATAAGAGACATCAATATAAAGGTGATAGAAAACCCAAAAGGCTCTAGGTGGTCACTTCATAATAGAATGAATATGCCATATTATTAATATGAAAAAATTTCAAGGGAAGAAATGGGTGTTTTTCATCAATAGTCATTGGACAAAGTCCCTATCCTATTAGCAAGTGGAACTACCTTTATTCACAACCAAAAAAGATGTAGGAAAAGGAAACATTCCAAGAAAAAATGGGTTTCACTGGCATAGTAATTTTAAACATAAAGTAAAAAATAGAGATAATATTAAGGAGAGTGCCAAGGGGGAAGAAATATGATTTATAAAAGAATAAAAATAACAAATCATATGAGCCAAACTCAGAGACTTATTGTAAATATAAAAAAGGTGGGTAGTTTTTCTAGAAAGAAACCTTTCTCATTCAATGGATAGGAAAGACATTATATGTCCATAAGAACACATAACTCACACCAAAATAACTACCTATAAATGAAAATAAATATGATAAATATCTTATATTTCCTTGTAATAAGTGAACCAATACTATTTTACTCCACTAAGGTTTCACTATTTGTAGAAATTAAGAATGTAGACTCAACAAGAAATTCTACAACAAAATCTTTGTCTTTAAACAATCAATCATAATCTTAGAAACATTTTGAAAGAAAAAGAACTAGATATATATGGATGTATATACATAAATTATCCATGAAGAGATTTCAAACTCAAAGTTTACAAAATTTATCCTTATATTGATTCGCTTTGAGTTGTAGATACAATCTTCTCTTTATCTGTCTTGCTGAGAAATTATAACTATCAAGAACCTTTACAAATGAGCCTCTAACTTGTATTTATAGGTTTTAATGTGTGGTTATAATTAATAACCAAATTTTTTGCATTTTAAGGGGCTTGTAAAATCACATTACCTAATTTTCACAACTAAAAACTTGTAAAAAACACATTAAGTAATTTGCATAACTTGTAAAAATGCATTGGTGTTTTTACATAACTTGCAAAAGTACAATGAAAAATTTACACAACTTGAAAAATGCATTGGAAAATTTGCACAAAAATAAATTGTGAAAATAACTTAGTACATTTGCACAACATAAAATGTGCGAATTAACTATTTACAAGAGTATGTAATGAAAAATTATAGGAATGATTCAATAAATATAAGCCTATCAAAAAGACAAAAACCTAAAGTGTAAACATTATTTATCATATTTGTTGAGAATGATTTGAAGCTTCTCTTTATCAGGTTGTGGCTTATTCTCTTGATATTAATTGAAAATTTACTTGATTTATATCCCTTTATCTTCATCTAGATCATTTGAATATGTATAGCCTATTTTTGCATCACAATATAGTTCCATCATCTTTTTTGTTGTTTCTTGCAATCTCTTAAGCATTGCATTGAGGTTTGAAAAATTATTCTAATTTTTAATCAACATCTGAATTGATTCATAATTAATAGAATATTTGGGAGTTAACATATCCTCAATATTCTTATTAAATTGATTAAAATTGGTCTCCTAAAAAACTAGTTTCCCATTATCATCAGTGAGTCTACATTTCAATTTTCTTACTCTTCCCATTATTTCAAGGAAAGCATCACCTCCCATTGATTTAGAGTCATTGAATTTATTAAGACTTTCTTTGACAATACATACTCTAAATTTGGTAGATCCTAGGAACTCAATGAGGTACACAACTTATTTTTGGGTAAACTTTTATTAAATAAGATCACCTGGACAAGTATAGGAAAAATATTCCAAATTGGGTGGTAATTCATTCCATTTTTGTATCTCTTCATCATATTTTTTTCATCTTTAGTTACTTGATCATATTCTAATCAAATCTCAAAACACATGGTTATCATTGTGTGCGTAGTAGTTATACCTTACTGCATAATTTTTTTAGACCATTATTTTATTACCTTGCCCATACGACCAATTTATTTCACAACATTTAGTGTTTCTATATCAAAAATTTGATGAAAAATTGAATGGGATGATTGAATTAGCTTTACCAATTTTTGAACCATAGACATCAATTGCTCAACTTTTTATTTAAGTTACTCTTTAGTCACCCATTTTTAGAAACAACATACTAATTGTAGATTAGATATTTATTTCATACCTTTTATTTTAGATTTTCATAAGTGTACCTTTATTATTTTATAATCATAAGATTCAACATTGTCTTTCTCTTTATCAATAGGAGGAACTGCTACTTCAACATATTTATCTCCTTTTTGATATGAAATTATTATAGAAACTATTTTGGGATTATCAACTACACAAGGATGAATAGTTATTAGGATGATGAAATCAAATTCTTATGGTTGTATAATTTCTTTCTTTTCTTTACCATCTCATGTAGCCAATTAAGAAATTTTACACTACGAGATTATTGCACAAGAGCAGTGTTAGATTCTTTTTGAGTATTAGAAGAAAGGAGAGTAATTTACAAGAATTGATATTTTTCCAATATTATTTCACCTTCCTATTTCATTAATGTATCAATTAGGGTTTTAGAAGAAGATTCAATAGACAATTCATCATTTTGAGCAAGAGGCAGTGGATTTGAAGTATCAATATGAGAAGGAACAAAAGAATCAAATAGAAAGGATGTATTAGAAGCTAGAAACTATTATGTAATATTGATTACTAGAGTTTAAGGTTGGTCATGACTAGCAAGAGGAACTTCTTATGAAATAAATATGCTTGGAGTATCAGTGAACTTTCCATGTAGCCTTATTATTTTTAACTTGAGTGGCTTTTCCACTAGAACATATTTTGTGATAGATTCAACTTCTATTTCCAATTAAATTTATAATGAATATTTGTTAGTTCCTATTATTGAAGGTGTTCCTATTTTTATTTAATGTTGTAGATGAGTAGTTTCTAATTAAATATCCTTCATGGGAGAAGGAAATTCATCTTTATCAAAATTAACACCTTTACTTTTCAGCCATTTGAGAGTCCTATTCAACACACCCTAGGTTATATTAATGAGTGAAGTAGATTATTTTTTGTGCCAATCTACTTTATGAAGAGGTTTTGATTGAATTATTTCTTTGTCATATATGTGGTCCAATGCATCTTCATCATCTACCATATTCTTCTTGATCTCTAATATGTTAAATACAATAACCTATTCTAAAGTGAATAATGAGCAATCATAGATTCTTACATCTTTCTCATCATCAAACCCATCTAATGATATTCAAAGTGATGCACATGTTGATATCAAGAACCAAAAATATTCTAAATTAGGCCTCTAAAATCAAATGAAGGTATGATTTTGAATGACCTAATAACGACTCAAGTCATTTCTTCATCAATCAATTTTTATTTAGCCAAAGAGGAACAAGTGTACCGACCAATATAAATAAGAAACTTTATTCCAGCCTTGTGCTTATTATCCAAGAGCTTATGTGTTTTAGTCAACTATCTTACTAGTTCCATTAAGGTCCAATTGTTATCCATATACCTTAGGAGCATGTACAGAGCAATTTCACAACCATAAATTATTAGGTAGGTGAAAGTTGGGAACTATATGAACCAAGATCCCCATATAGAAATTTATATAGAATCCTGAATTGATATCTTTAGATTGTATAGTTATAGTTCAAACATTCGAATCAAATATTGTAAAAATGCATCATTTACTTTGTGTAAATGACATGCACTTTCCTTTAATGAGAGTTGATGATAGAAATCATATATTTTTGTAGTTTACATATTGCCTACTTTATTCAAACCACTATAGAATCTTCTCCTAGTAACATCATATATGAGATAAGAGGTTATATATAATTTGGAAGTAGTATTGACCTCTATTATCTACTTCTGAATAGAATAACTTATAAATTATCCCTAATTGATGTATTATTTATTTTCAATAATGATTCATATGTATTTATACATCCATATTTCGAAATTTATTACAACTGGGATCCCCACTACTCTATGCAAGAGTGTGATCATGTCATTGATTGCAATCATGAACTCAAATATAGAAAGATTCTTAGGAACCCTTGTTGATGTATACCTTGGTTTTTTCAACCATAACTTGTTGAACCATTTATAATAGGGAGCTCGAATTAGAATTTCAAAATTATTGAGTAGATGTGGGAGTCAAATTAACAAATGTTTGCCTATCAGGTAGCTACAATAGATGATCAATATGCTCTATAATTAAGCATAAGATATAATCTTCTTTTAGATTCTTGACTTCCTTCTTTTTTGGATCATAATGTTTATCCATTCTAAAAACTAGTTCTAGACATTGTACTAAAATAAAAAAGGCAACTGATTGAACCAATCCACTATTGTGGATGCTTTGTCTATAATCCATCTATGAACCCCACTAATTCTATTTCATAATTATTCTATATTGATGTGACCTAGATCACTATATATTATTTATTAAACATTTTAATCTAGGTGTGAGGGTGGAATAACCCCTTGAAATTGATACTTCATGTCTATGTTTTCTTCCAATTGGAAATTCCTTTTTGGAGAGGTTTTCTTTATGGTACTTTTCTTAGGAGTTTCCTTGATTAGGGTACTAAATGTTGACATATGATGAAAATCACCTACTTGTGAGTAAACCTAAAACCTAAATTGATCTTATGAAGATAGATATAAATTCAACCTTATTCAAGCAAAGAGCGGCTCTTGGGGTGTGATTAAGTAAGTTGTAGGTTATAGAGTGTGCTTATACATAAAGTGGAGTCTATAGGTCTATTTAATAGAAGGTTGGATTCCAATGAGTGTTTAAATAACTTATAGGTTTTAAGATGTTTTTAAATAATCATCGACATCTGATGATGTGTTTGATAGGTGAACAAAGTCTAATGGGATGCTAAACACTAGTCTAATTTTTGAAATTTATACAAATAGGTGCTAGAGTCCTATGATGGTTTGTGAAACCCTTAGGATTTGATGAATATTTGGGAAACCTTAAAAAATCATCAATGTGTAGTCTAGAAGGGTAGGATATGGATGATGTTTGGACCAAGAGAAAACCTTGATAAGTTGTACCATAGAAAACTTAAACTCTATAAAGTCCTTTTGGAAAAGTTTTGAAAGAAAAGATTTAAGCTATTGATCAAATAATGAGGAGAACATATGAATATCAATGCCCAAGTTATCATAGACAAATAATAGATCCTATTAATTGGAAATAAATTGATGCTATGAACCCCTAAAATATCAAATTTGATAGTAATTTAAAATTGTGAATGGTAGTAGAGTGGAATGAATAAATAATGGGGAAAATAAAAATATTTAAAGCTAGGTTAAAAACCCTTGCACATGTGAATGAATACTTTGAATTAATGGCAAAAAACTTAGGGTACATGAGTGAGCATCAAGATCCACAAGAGTGTTTAGTAGTGTGTGAGGTTCTACGATTTTAAAAAATAGTAGGCAAGATCTAGAGGGTGTGCTTGTAAGGGTATCAAGATTTAATGTATGTGTAAAAACACATCAAAGTTCAATAAGTTTCTTAGTAAGGTAATGGGTTTTGATGTTTTCTTGAGCATATATCAGGTTCTAGGGTACATTTGGACACATTATGGATTCTAATAAACTAGTAGGTATCCATCATAAATATACCACATGTTTAATATGTGCTCAAAGTCTAACAAAGCTAAGGACTTAGTAAATTTTTCTTTTGATTTTATTTTCAAAATTTTATTCAATTATTAACTTCTGATAATGAATTATTCAAATAGGATATTTTTATTTGGAGATGATAACTTTAACCATCTTTGACTCAAATTGGTCATTTGTGGTAAAAAGACTTAACACTCATAGTTTTTATAACTTTCTTTCAAAAACTAGGATAACAACTAGATTAGACTAGGGACCTCAAATTACAAGGGATGAGAGAAGAAATTTAGACTCTAGTTTCATAGAAAAGTTTATTTTCATTGGGTTATGGAGTCATTCAACTTTTGACATAAAGACTAACTTAAGATAGACTAGGATATTGAAAAGGTGAGAGAACCAACTAACAAGGAGAAAGACATGAAACAAAATGACACAACATAAAAGAAAATAAGCCAAAAAGGACAACAGAAGGGTAAACACAACCAAAATTTTTATATACATACTTACATGTAGGGGACTACATGCTTTCAATTAAAGTAACGCTTGAGAGATTTCCCATTGTAGGGTAATGGAGAATGTGTGCCATCATGATAAACCAAGTAGAAAGTGTTGTCTCTACAAAAGTGCTTGATTTTGAAGGGGACTATTTATAAGCGGTCAAATTTTCCATGACTTTCATTTGGTTCTCTATGTTTATCCCATATAAGAATAAGATCTCCTATATGAAAATACCTTCTCTTTGATTTTTGTCAAAAAAGACTTTAACTTGAGCTTGATGCTTGGTAATTGTATCAATAACTCAAGATCTATCTTATTCAAACTTATTAAAAAAATAATTGTTTTATCCAAGGGACTTTCAAAGTTCTGATTCTTATTGGTCTTGGCTAACTAAAGTGTAAACAATTCAAGAGTTATTGGAATTGTTGAATCAATATCATAAAAAAATTAGAATGGAGACATGATTATATCTTTTTTTAGTGTTATACGATCCACCTATAATACATCATACAACTTCTTATGCCAATTCTTTTGATTCTCATCAACCAACTTGTGAATGATGGTGACTAGATGATTATTATTATTGGATTTAGCTTGACCATTTCCTAATGGGTAATAGTATGAAGAGTGGGAAAATGAGATGTCATAGCCATATCGAAATCTAATCAAATCTAAAGAAGAAAAAATTATAGCATTATATATTATTATTTTCTATGGGACACCATATCTCACCAAGATATTCTCTTTGATGAAATTAAAAACAACTTTTGAAGTTATCTGCTTGACTGGGATGTCCTCTACCCATTTGATGAAGTAGTATATAGCAATGATAATGTGTGTATGTCTCAAACTTGAACATGGATTCATAGTTCCAATAAAATCCAATCCCCATTGTTGAAAAGGATCTTCTATCACCACTGGCTTGAGCAAAAATGTTTCAAGTTTTGGTCATCCCATGAATTATTGATAAGCTTCACATTTATTTACCCATTCATAAAATTCTTGAAGAGTGTAAGCCAGTAGTAATGGGTTCTCAAGATCTTGAAAGATGTCACTAGAGAAGAAAAGTTTCTACTGAAAGGTTGATCATGAAAATTTTGTATGAGCTTATTTTGTTGTTCACTATCAACACACCTAAAAAAAAGCCATCAATACTTATTTTGAATAGTGTACCATCCCAGATTACATACTTCCTAGCTTTTAACTTGAGTGTTTTGAGTTGTTTGGTAGCTAGATGAGACATACATTATCCATATGTTAGAAAGAAAGCAATATTTGTAAATGATTCATTAGTATACTCTATAATAAGGATAAAAGGAAAATCTTTTTTGTTTTGATCAACAAAATCTATTGAAGAGATTAACTAAGAATATTTATGTTCTATTATGAGCTTAAAAAATCTTTTTCCTCAAACTAATTATGTAAGATTGATTTCAAGATTGTATTTCTAAACTTTAGTTATCCAATTACCTCTCTTATATCTTGATTATTATTGTGTTAAAATAGACTTAACTACTATACTTGGCACCATCACAATGAAATATGAATACAAAATATAATCCTTGAACTATTTCATAGCTTTCACAAATGTGTATGCATGTTTGTCCTTTAGAGAATACTTAAGTTTATTTTATTTCATGTTACAACTCATGAAAGTGATGGGAGATTCAATACCTTCATCATTCTTCTGAACTAATATGGCTGAGAGAGTATGTTCTAAGGCATAACAATAAATGATGAATTCCTTTTTAAAATTTGGACAAACCAGAGTTGGTGCATGAATAATAACTTTTATTTTCTTGAATGCCTCTTGTAGTCATATAAAATGTCCAAATTGGTATTTTGAGTGTGGTTTGTGACATTATATCTATATCTCCTCTTTACATGCTCTTATGACCCTCCTAGTTACCTTTTTGCTTATTCTTAATCATCTGTAGCCTTCCAAATGATCATTATAGCTCAACCAAGCTCTATTTCCCAAGATAATTCTATTTACCTGGGTCTTAATCTTGTAGGATAGGAGTGCCATACCTGGACTATAGCACCAGACCATAGGGTATCTCATTTTTGATGCTCCTATCTAATTGCATTTTGAGCCCAAATGACCATTTTCATCCGATTATTATCCTTCAACATGTCAGCCTAACATGAGTAAATCTAACCCATAATCAATAGTTCCTTATAAAAGTCCATCCAAAGGTCATTTACAAGGGGAGGTGACAGCTATTATAAAGTAAGCAAGAATACAAGTAAATTAATAAGGCAAATTTTCCTATTCTCTGCATATAATCATGCAATATAGCCACAAACACATTCAAATTCTCATACCAATCCCTAGCCACCTCAAGCACTCTCAATTTGGCATTTTTGCATCTACATAACACTATTTCACAAAGCACATTTAAGTAGGATAACTACATATGGCTTGATCCCTCTTTAGAGTATTGGTATGTAGTCAGCATGCCCACACAAAGGGTATGGATCACACGTTCAATGCATCTTACACACACTAACCCCCCTCTTTCTCAAATTTTATTCAAATATAATGAAGGTCTAGGGTTTAAAGATTAAATCAACTCTACAAGGAGCTATATCAATATTCAACACTTAATATTTCATAGGAAAATTCATATAGGGACAACAAATAAAACCTAAAAAACTCAGATCTCTATGACCATTTTGGACAATAACGATAGGAGTGGACTATAGCATTAGACCCTAAAGTGTCTTATTTTAGTGCTCCTATCCTTTTATTGAATGAAATCCAAATTCTAATTTATGACACTATCCTAGTCTTGCATTACTAGTTTCAGCCTCTATTTCAGCCATCTAAGTCTAATTTTAAGCTAAGTTGTATTTCTCCTTATTTATTGCTATTTTTAAAAATGTTTGAAAGACAATAAATTTTACAAATCAATACTATTAATTATTGTAATATTATTTACTAATTTATTATTCCAGACCCTTAGTTTAAATTAGGAATAAGACTCCAATATTTCAAAAAGAAGTTAAATCATTTAGTGAACCCAACTTGTTTTGTTTGTGCACAAAAACCCTAGAAACCCTAGGGAAAATTCTTTAATTTTTCTAATAATTTTTAAATTTTTCTTAAAAATTTAAAATAAAAAATTCACATTTAATTTTTAAATTTACCTTAATAATTTTAAAAATAATTTCATTCAAACCCTAGTTACATATAATAGGTCCCAGTATTTTTCTAATTTTTTCCTGCATATTTAAATCAGAATTACACATTTAATTTGTCAAAATTTCCATAATAATTTTGAAAATCATTTTCTCTCAAACCCTAGTTGAATTTACTAGGTCCCTTTGTTTCTTGAGGTATCACCTTACATATTTTTACATAAAAATTACTAATGGATCTTACTCATTTTAAAACATTTCTTGCAAATAATAAGGAATTCATACTTGGTCCTATCATGTATATGAATGATGAAGTTTACCATATGTTAAGGCAAAGCTTCATTTTTTCCCTTTCATGATTGCTTTTCATAATATGGGATGATATTAAGAAAGTTATTGCTAAACAAGTTAAGATCACTTTCCTTCAAAACAATTTTTACTTCTATTTAATACAAGGCTTCAGTACATACTTTCTCTCTCTCATGTGGAATAATTTTCAAGTCTACCTTGCTAAACATAGTAGAAATGTCATATCACAAGTCAAAGTTTTTTATGTATTAGTGCACAATTCCATGCTCTCTATCCCTTGATTGATATCTCTCATATGGAATTCTCTTTATAAACATATTGCTGTATAACTTATAACTCCAATTTCATGCATTTCATTCTGCATACATGATTTCTACCTAGATGCTTATAACTCATTGGCTACTTTCAAGTATTTCCCTATCACTACTAGACACAAGCAAACACTAGCAGTTATAACTATTCCTCCTCATTTTAAACTTGGTACATCTCTCTTATCTCACACCTACTACCAGCTCTATTCCTATAATAGATCATGTAGTACATGCTATCACTCAAGTTTATGAAGATAGGTAGGTTGATTACACCCATGGCTATAACTTTGTCACTTAGGTTAGCACCCCATCTGATATATTTTTAGTTTTTAAGTTCCTTTAATGATCATATGTTTAGAAAGATGTGTTATATGCATCCCTTTGTAATACTAGACTTCCAATTTTTGCTGAACCAGCTTATGTTGTTTCTATCCTCAACATAATGTAATGGACTGAAGAGTATATTTCCTTTGAGAAAGAATATTTACCCCCATGCCACATCATTAAACAACATATACCTTTGTATATTCAATTAATAATTAATGATGTAGGGGTAAAAAAAGTGTTAGTTGATAGCAGTTTAGGACTCAACATTTGCAACATTTCTTTTCTTAAACATCTTAATAGACAACCTTAAGATCTAGACCATTATGACATGAACATCAGAGGTTTTGACAACATTCCATGGAAAGTCATGGGTCAAATAACACTCAATCTTACTTTGGGGCCTAAGACACTAGAAGCTACTTACCAGGTCATGACAAATGACCTCAATTATAATTTATTACTTGGTCAGCCTTGGATTCATGATATGCATTTAGTCCCTTCTACACTCCATGCTTGTCTAATATTTAGTCACAAAGGCTACATATAGACATGCCCAACATACAATTAACCCTATAAATATTGTTAGGTTATTGAATCTCCATAGAATTACATTTCACACTTTACTCTTGGTAATATATGCAACCCAATACTCATAGTGTACCCTCAGATCATATAACACATCAAAAAATTCCAAGTTCTATAATAACATCGATACTAAATCACCAATTTACCTCCCCTTTTGCACTTAAATGTATTAATAAGATGGGATATCATGGCTAAAGTTTTGGAAAACATGAATAAGGAATCTCCAATCCTATTAAGGCATCCACATAACATGGAAAGCAAGGGCTGGGATATCAGCTTACCCTTCTTCATGATAAACCTTCTACCACTTCAAAGAAAATAAAGTTTTGTCCACCCATTACACTTGTAGACCATACAATTAATCATACTTATACATTATCATTGGTCTATCTTGATCTTATTGATGATATAGTTTCACTAGATATGTTTGCATTAGGTGAATTCTCTAATGATGAATCCCTCCTATAATTTCTCAAAGCATATGAGGACCTCCTATCTTGCTATCATAAAAATAGATTTCATCATCACATAAATGCCCATGCTTACTTTGGATAAAATTTAGATTCTCCCCTGGACATACTAGTTAATTTAAGTGGTACTATTCCTACAACCCCATACACACTAGATTATTCCACATTGCTTAACAAGGAAATATTTGATTTAATTTTTGGAACCAATCAAGATCCATGCATTATCTTGTTAGCTGCTACCCTAAAAAAGGAAGAGGATACATATATTTGTCAAACTTTAATAAATTTCTAGAACTCTTTACTTGGTCTTACTCATATATGCCATAAATTGATACATCTATAATAGTCCATCAGATTCCCTTATACCCAGATGCTAAACTGGCTAAGCAAAAAATTTTCAAAATGCATCCTAAGGTGGCTCTCTTAGTCAAAGATGAGATCCAATACCTCTTAGATGCTAGCTTCATTTAACCAGTATCACACCCTAAATGGATTTCCAATATAATTCCCATGGTAAAACCCAACAGACAAATTTGGTATTATTTTTATTCTCGAGATTTAAATAAAGCTTACCCAAAAGATGATTTTCCATTGCCTAATATTGACATGATCATAGATTCCATAGCCGGGTATGAAATGTTATCATTTATGGATGACTTTATAGGATACAACCAAATCAAAATAGCTAAAGAAGATCAAGAGAAAACATATTTTACAATACCTTGGGGTACATTTTGTTACATTATCATGCCTTTTGGATTAAAATTTTTTTAGAGCCACATATCAACGTACTATGATGCATACCTTTCATGACTTGATTCATCATACTATTAAGGATTATGTCAATGTTATATTAGCTAAATCCAAATAATGACAACATCAAGCTATTGATTTATGAAAGATATTTCAATGATTGATGTAATACAATATCTGATTGAACCCAAAAAAATGCGTGTTTGGAGTTACATTAGGCAAACTCTTAGGTTTCATTATTTCTTAGCGTGGCATAGAGCTTTACCCTAAGAAAGTAAAAGCAATTATCGACATGCCACATCCCATGAACTTAAAATAACTTCAATCCTTACAAGGCAAGATCCAAGCAATCCATCATTTTATAGCTCAACTTACTAATAAAACTCAATCATTCACTCGATTATTAAAGAAAGATACAAAGTTTGTCTGGGACCAAGCTTTTCAAGAAAGCTTTGACATAATCAATATCTTCTTAATCCACCTATTCTAGTACCACCTATACCTAAAAAACCTTTCCTACTATATATCTAAGCAATATATCATGCATTAATAACACTCTTAGCATAATGTGATGATCAACATATCAAGTGAGCAATTTACTAAATTAGTCACACATTAGTTGATTACGAAAAAAATTATTCTGTGATAGAAAAACTATGTCTAGCATTAGTATTTGCCACATAAAAACTTTGACATTACATGGTCAATAATAAGACTCAGGTTATCAAAAAAATAGATCCCTTGACATTTCTAATGGCAAAACCATGTCTCTTTGGTTGCATCATAAAATGGGTCATGTTATTAATAGGGTTTGACTTAAAGATAATTCTCAAAAAATCAATAAAGGGCCAAATCATTGTAGACCATTTTGCTAACACACCACTCTGAGAAACCAATCCTATTAGTGACACATTTAGAGATGATTTTACTACCTATTCTACCCATTTTAACACTTGGACCATGTTCTTTGATGGTTCTTGATGTGCATATATCATAGGGGTAGGCATTGTCTTTTTTGACCCTTCTAGTCACATAGTTCTTATTGCATATCATTAAGCTTCTCCTACACAAACAACATCGTAGAATATGAAGCACTTATCTTAGGTATATTTTCCACCCAGTCCCTCCAAATTAGATCTATTCAAGTCTTTGATGATTCTTAACTAATGGTCAATCAAGTAAATGATGTCTATCAGACAAAAAAAGAACATCTTATCCTATACCAAAACATGATACAATGTTTATCATCATAGTTTGACTAGTTTTATATAGAAAGTATACTAAGAAAAGATAACTAACATGTGGATGTAATGGTAAGTGCCACATCTTTGATTCCTATTGACATCAACAATGATCAAACTATTTTCACAATTAAATTATCACAATCACCATCAATATCTAACATGGATTTGATTTCACTATCCGTCTTAGCCACTACATGTAGTTCCACAACTCTAGAATGGTTCTTTGATATCTATAACTTTATAAACGAATCTATTACAATAGACACTTTTTCATAAAATGACAAATGCAAGTTACACAAATAAGCACTTTATTATGTAATCATTAGTGGAGACCTTTTTAAATGATCCTTCAATGAATAATTGATTTAATGCTTGAATTCAATAGAAGCCAAAATTGCTCGTACACAAACACATGATAGTGAGTGTGGTGGTCACTTCAGTGGAAATTCCATGTCACACAAATTGCTTTGACAAGGGTACTACTAGCCCACCATGGAAGATGAATGTTAAAAAGACACAAAAAATATGTGATAAATGTCAGTGACATAGTAACCTACAACATGCAACATCACAACAATTGTAACCTATTATATCTCCATGGCCATTTATGTTGGTCTTATTAGAAAGATTAACCTTGAATCCATTGATGGACATAAATTCATCATCAAATATTTTACCAAGTGGGTGGAAACCATTCCACTTTAATCTACTATAGGGGAGGACATTTGTAGCTTCCTCATGACTCACATTATATCATGCTTTGGCCTACTTGTAGCTATTATTTTTGATAATGGAACATCATTCAAGAACAAAACTGTTAAGAAATTTTGCACAAAATATAAGATTAAACACATGTTTTCCACTCCATACTACCCAAAAGGAAATGGTCAAGCAAAGGCTACCAATAAAACCATCAAAAACATTTTAAGAAAAACAATGACCAAATTTTGAGATGATTGACACAATCAACTAGTTTTTACATTATGGGCTTATCAGACAAGTATTCATACACCAATAGGAGCCACTCTTTATTCACTCATTTATGGCATAGAAGTAATTTTACCATTGGAATTATAAATCCCATCTCTTTGTGTATCCTTTAAAGGTATCTTCACTAATGACTAATATCACAAAAAGTGTCTACAACAACTTGACTAGTTAGATCATACATGCATTCATGTAGATGAACACCTCAAAATCTACTAGCAATGCATATAATGATCCTATAATAAATGAGTTCACACTAGAGAATTGAAAGTTAATGATCTCATTCTCAAATAAAATATTCAAAATGTTAATTCCAAAGAAGAAACCAAAGGAAAATTCAAACCCAATTAACTAGGTCCATACCTCATTACCGAAAATATTAGCCCTAAAGTGTATCTTCTAGCCTCACTTGAAGGAAAGAAACTAAAAAGTCTAATGAATATTATGCATCGACATAGATTACATGTATAGTATTTATTTTTGCTTACTTTTATCTAATTTTTTAGTTTTCTTGTACATAGTGTCTATTTGCTTGCTTGTACATAACTTCTTTTCAAATTACTTGTACATAGTCTCCTTATGATTGATTGTACATAGCCTAATTCAAAATACCAAAAATAATATAACATTTAAAAATATAAAAACATTCAAATATTCCAAGATACAAAAACATTCAAATAACTCAAAATACCAAAAACATTTCAATTATATGCATTATCCATGCTTTACATTTCTACTACCATGTTAGAATTACATTTTGCTATTCTATGCTATTGTTTGTTAATTTATCTACATTGCCAAGCTTCACTTGATCATCTTTGAGTGTGTGTATTAACATCAAAAACATTGATTTCTTCACTCTACCCATTGAGGGGGCATCTTACTTTTATATTCGAGACATACATCGACAAATCTACCCACAGGGGGCATCTTCTACATGACTACACCATCCAGGTTATGTCATTCCTACACCACACACTCTATTTATAATATTGATAAACATTACTTACTAGCTTACATAGATTATTCTATCGACACTCACTAGTATATAACACGTATGTATTTCATAACATCTACCTAGTCTTGTACTCCATGTCTTGTATACTTTCACTTCTTGATTTGATTAGTTAGATGTGATTGTATTTCCAACATTTACATGCCTTCCTTTCTTACTTTATGTAGCTAGATGTGATTGGATTTCTCAATTCCTATTTTATCTCTTTAGTGTGCCTTAGGACATTTACCAATGGCCTTTTATTCTATTCTTGTGTGTTCCTTAGGATATTTGCCAATGTCCTTTGCTTGTACTCTTTTATATGCCTGTGGCCCTCATGCCAACCTTGATTATTTTCAATTATATGTGAATGTGGCATTTGAATATACCTTGTATGATTTATTTCCCAATTTGAGTGAATGTGCCCATGTACCTTATTTTCTTGGCCCCTTGGCCACTCTTGTATGCTTCTTACTTCTTGCAATGCATACTTGTTTTCTTGTTTACTTCTCAATTGTATGCAATGCCATGATCCATATAATGTATTATCTTAATTTCTTAGATACCATGATGGAAATCATGCTTCATCACTCCTTGATAACTAGCAACTAACTTAATTTTTTAGTTTCATTTTAATACATTGTACATGCTATTACATTGTTACATCTATCTAGGCATACCCCTATTGATCCAACAATCTTCAAAACAAAATATGCTATATATTGAGACTTATTTTCAATTATCATTGCTATATCATGTATTTCACAACATAACACACTTTTATGGCTCTTTATTATGAGGGTAGTCATTATAGGGTCTTCATTCCTACCCTTAAAAAAGGGGGAAACAAACAGGGGTTTTGTCATAGAAATCAGATCCCTCTTGTAGTCAAAAAATAATTTTTAGAACACTCAAAAAAGCAATCAAAGTTAAAAATAGGTAGAATAGACTAGAAAAATAGTGATGATTATAGAAAAATGATTAGAATCAACAAAGGACAAGAGTGTTAGACCTGAACAACAACACTAGACACTAAGATGTCTTATTTTTGGCACTCCTAGCTAAACAGTAAAAAATCTAAATTTTCCAAAAATTGATAGAATGGTAAGTGTAGTTATAGTTTTGTCATGTATAGTTCAGATTAGATTCAATAGTTTTAGTATAATTTTCCCCAAAAAATCTAGATATAGGGGGAATCATGTGTGGCATGATGGCTCTCACTTCTAGTTTTAGATAGGGCCATTGGTATAACTTCTAGATCAAAATCCATGTTATAGACACTAGTGATTGGAGGTAATGTGCATGATACATTTGGCTTTTTTTTTGAGTTAAGTACATCACCCAGGTATTATTAGTAATTGCATGACTTATTCCATCTATAGGTGGTTAGCATCTTTCCTAAGTGGCTTCCACATAAGCCTAGTTCCTAGTTTTTGAGTGGATTTCATACAATCCTAATCTCCACCTTTTGAAGTGGCCAAGATTAGCCTAGTTTTTAGTACACATTAAACTATCCATGCCACATTATCATATTTTAGAGAATTCATGGGCTTCAAGAGCCATATCATATGACACACATCCATACCGATATCAGTTCATAGATTCACTTAGTGGGTAATGATGGAGCCAAATGTCTAGCTAGCCTTTATATTTTTAAGCCACCTACTCAGAAGGATTGGACACATAGAACAAATATTTCTTAACACATGCATGATTACATAGCTTCACTTAGTGGGTGGTGATGGAGCCAAAGGGCCAACCTTTGTATTCTTGAGCCACACTTGGAGAATTGAGCTCTCATCTTCATTCATGATATTAATCTTGGTACAACACATACTCAAAATATACCCAACACATACCTAACATCATTAATTATCACACATTTCCATGGGCTTTAGCTTTATAGGTAAATTCAGGTATGCTTTCTATATTTCCTTTATCCTAGTATTGCACTTTGCTACATCACTAGAATAAAGGAGGGAAAAATGTAGTCTTATAAAATGTCCAAATTGGTAGTTTGAGTGTGGTTTTTGACAACCTAGCCATATCTCCTCTTTGCATGACCCTCCTCGGTACCTTTTTGCTTATTCATAGTCATCTATAGCCTTTTAGACAATCATTATAGCTTAGCCATGCTTTATTTCCCAAGTTAATTTTATCCCCTAGGTCTCAAGCCTATAGGAAAGGAGCACCATACCTAGACTATAGCATTGGACCCTAGGGTGTCTCATTTTTAGTTTTCCTATCCAACTATATTTTGATCCCAAATGACCATTTTCATTTGATTCTTATCCTTCATCATGTCAGCCTAACATGAGTACATCTAACCCATGATCAATAGTTCCCTATAAAAATCTACCTAAAGGTCATTTACAAGGGGAGGTGATAAATCTTACAAAGCAAGAAAGAATACAAGCAAAATACTAAGGGAAATTTCCCTATTCTCTACATATAATCATCTAACATAGTTGAAAACACATTAAAACTCTCATACCAGTCCCTAGCCACTTCAAGCACTCTTAATTTGGCATTTTTGCATCTACATAACACTATTACATAAAGCACATTTAGGTGGGAGAAATACATATGGCTTGATCCCTCTTTAGAGTATTGGTATATAGGTAGTGTGCCCACACAAGGGGTGCGGATCACAAATTTAGTGAATCTTACACACACTAACCCCCTCTTTCTCAATTTTTATTCAAGCATAATAAAGGTCTAGGGTTTGAAGATTAAATCAACTCTGGAAGGAGCTCCATAAATATTCAATATTTAAGATTTCACAAGTAGACTCATACAAGGACAGTGAACAAAACCTATAAAACTTAGATCTATATGACTAGTCTAGACAATAATGGTAGGAGTGGACTATAACATCAGACCCTAGAGTGTCTTATTTTTGGTGGTCCTATCTTTTTACCAAATGAAAGCTAGATTTTGATTTGTGACATTGTCCCAATCCTACATAGCTAGTTTCAACCTCTATCTTAGTCATCTCAGTCCAATTTTAAGATAAGTTGTATTTCGTCTTATTTATTGCTATTTTTAGAAAGGTTTAAAAGACAATAAATTAAACAAATTAGTACTGTGATTATTATAATATTATTTACTAATGTATTATTATATACCCTTAGATTAAATTAGGAATAAGAATCCAATATTCCTAACAAGAATTAAATCACCTCTTTACCATCATTATTCCATTTGAAAGAGGGTTTCCCTTTCATCATTTAAAAAATATGCTTGACAATTTTATAAAATCTGGAACAAATCTCCTTAAGAAATTCACTTTCCCAAAGAATGAATGTAAACCTAGTTGACTAGTTTGAAGAGACAATTTATGGATTGCTTCAACTATTTTTGGATCAATATTGATTCCTTATTTGGAGATAATGTGCCTGATAAGTTTCCCTTTAACCACCCTAAAAACATTTTTTTTAGAATTAAGAAAAATACCATGAAATCAATTTTTTTTGAATACTTTCTCAAGGTGTTCATAGTGATTTTTTTAAAAAACATTCTTAATTAATCTAAGTACACATCAATTATCTTATTTTTTAGATCTTTGAATATGAGATCCATGGTCCTTTAGAATGTATCTTCCACATTAATGAAGTCAAATGACATTCGTCTATATGCAAAAGTAGCCCATGGAGTTGTTAAAGTTATTTTCTATTGTTATTTTTTTATCAACCTCGATTTGATTATAACTTGAAAAACCATCCAACATTAATAGCATTTCAAAACCTATGATAGACTAGAGAACTTGATCCATAATGGGCAATGGATAATTGTCTTTGAGAGAAGCCTGAGTCAAATTCTTGAAGTCTACAAAAATCTTGATTTCTTCATTATTTTTATAAAATAGAACTATATTAGCAATCCAAGTTGAATGATTAATGGAGAAAATAATCCATTCACTTAACATTTTATGAATTTCTACAAAAAATATTCATGCAATCTTTGGATTATATTGTCTTTGCTTTTTTTTGAATGGTTTGACACTAGGTTTGAGAGGAACTATATGTTTTATTTCTTTTAGGAAAAAATACTTGAAATATTCATATGAATATGCAATAATATAAATGTATTTTTGAATAAAGATGATGAATTTTCTCTTTTCTTCTAATGAATGACATTTTCCAAAGTTAATTATCCTAGGTTGCTCTTCAGAACCAATGTTTATTTTCTCATAGTGTACTGAACTAAGAGAATATTTCTAAATATATTTTTTGATGAAACTATCATGTTTATCAAAAAATTATTCCAATGAAACCAAGCCTTTAATAATTTTATTCCCTTCTAGTTTTATTACCCCTTCTTCATCTTTTTCTTTAGCTATTCTTTTTTTTTGACTTGAGAAGAAGATTCCCTGTATGATGAATCACTACCTTCAAAATATAGATTTTTGAAAATATCAACTTTTTCAAGAAAGGAAATGATTTATTGATCATTATTAAATACCTATAAGTTCTATGAATTATCTAGTATGTTGGGTTGATACACAAATTAAATTTTTGAATGTGGAATCAATAATGAAGCCAACATTATAAGCATATCTACTTTAGAGTTATTTTATCTTGGGTTAGCATGAATAGATAATGCTTCAAAAATTTATATATTAATCCCAAAATTTATTCTTATAGTGCCTCAAATGGTCATTATTCATTTGATATTGATCTATTTTATAAAAATTTCTAATCACCCAACACTTTCAAAATTTTAATTCCAATCTTTTCTAAGAAAAAGAAATATTTCCTTGTTTGGGGATATGAGTATAATCCTTGCACTAGATCCTATTGAATAGAAACTACCATCAAATTCTAACATCCATACTTCATTAAGGTTTATTTTCATGATTTATAGCATATACATATCTCTTTTTGACATCAATAAATAATTACCTAACCTACATCTTCATACCGGATATTAGTCCTAGGGTCATCCACTTTTTTTACTATGTACTTTTTTTCAATTCTGGTTCAAGGCATTATTTTACTCCTTTGATCAGGATCATTGCATGTGACAAATCTAACTATATTTCACCACCAAGTTCCTCAAAAAATTTTCTCCTTTAGAGAATGCCATAGTTTACTAGGATGCCAACTAATAAAATCATGGTCTTGATCAGTTTCCAAGGAAAAGATGCTAATGTAACTTGGATGTCTTTGATTTGACCAACAAGTGAAACTTTACTTCCATTAAGTAATAACAACCAAAAGTCTTTGTATGAGTTAGGCTGAAGGCATGGGCAACTTTGGTAGGCATTACATTATCAGACACCCTTATGTCAATTATATAGTTACTAATTTTTACATCTTTTAAGAAATAAGGAAATGCAAAAAGGATCAACCTTATTAGATTTAGAAATTACTAAAGCCATAGAGTTTACTAGATTAGAATAAGTTGGGGTGGCTAATATTCCTTTGACATGAGACTTATTTCAAGTGGGATTTTTACCTTTGATAAATTCTACTGGCCTATCTAGTTGATCTAGATACACTCTCAAATTTTAGTTAATGACATTTGAATTTGAATTTTGTTGACATGATCAATTATATCAAAATCTAGTAGGCTAGTAGAGGAAGAACATTCTATAAGTTTAGATATATTAACATTACTATTAAAAGGAGGAGTATTCTTCAGATAACCTGTAGTAGTAGTTTTGGAGGACTCACCTATTTTGTCCATTAGTTATTTTTCCTTCATTTTAATAGGAGGTAGTGTCACTCATGGAAGAATAACTTTTATAGGTTCTTTTTGTCCATCATTTTTTTACTTATTCTGATTTTGATCTCTTATGAAGACTAAAAATAATTGACTATGCATATCTCCAACATTGTCCTCATAATCATCTTCATCTGAATTGTATTCTAAGAATGTATTTGTGGAGTTGCCACCAGGTTCTTGAATTTCACATTCTTGAGGATCTAGATTTTTTAATTCATTTTCTTTTTCAATCTCTTCATACCCAAATATTTCTTCCATTTCCAAAATGGAATTCATAGGTGTATTTATATTTTATTTAGGAGGAGATTCTAGTGCAATATTTTACTAAGGATCTTGTAATTGAGGGTAATTCACTTTTAAAGGCACATAGTTTCTTCTTGGGATGTCTTGATAAGGAGTCATGATGATTTTTTGAGATAGTTGTTTCTTCAAAGCTGTTATATCATTGACCATTTTTTTCAAAATTTATTCAGAGGAAGACTAGATTAAACTTTGTATTTTACCTTTTTATGATTTCACATGTAGTTTCCTATCTTTATGTAATATCCCCTTCAAACAGGGAATATAGAAGTACAACAGTTCTGAACAAAGATACACTTTTTGCCAAAATAATTTCAAATATGAATAAATAAATCACAATATAATCTCTCAATAGCAAATCAAAGATCTTATCACTTGTCTTCTAAATGATTACACAATTGAGTCTCTGTCATACAAATAAAATAACGTGAAATATTCTATCTTGAAACCCTGGGCTGTTGCAAATCTAGAAATTGAACCTGAATCTGGAAATTCTGTCTCGGCCTGCTATGTTGAATACACAGTCGCCGGTGTCAGTTGATATTCTACCGACGTCAGTCACTGTAGGTCCTTATCTACCGACATCAATCTTCAGTCGGCCGATGTCGGTCACTGGGGATCTCTGTCTGTCGAGGTCAGTGTCTGCGTGGATTTGTACAGACCTGTATAGACTTCGTATGGCTGCCAATGAAGCATAACTTGCCTATTTTCAACCCCTGATATAAAAATATATGTCTATAATACAAAATATCTCTATCTGTATAATTTATTGAATCAAAAACTAAATAAAGAAATACCTGAAATATTGTGATAACTTTTGTGTGAAGTTATCTCTCAAATTTGTACTTCTGTGATAACTTCTGTATGAAGCTATCTCTCAATTTGGCAATAAATCAGCTGATATCTCATAGCCTCTAAATCACACACAATGAAGAGTTGACATTCTCCACTGTAATGGAATCCTGGAACCCTTGGCTCAGTCTTCATAGAAGAATTCTTCAAAATCAATAATCAATAATCAATGCATAATCAATAATGGCCTCCATGAGAAACCCTTATACCCTCAAAAACATATGCTTACCCTAATTTGGGTTTTTTATTAAATTAAGATTAGGGTTTCTAAATTAAAATTAGACCAAATAATTAATATTTGATTAAATCAATCAAATATTAATATCTCCCTCAACACATGTCCAATCGGGCCCAAACGAAAGCCAACTGGAAAAACTATGCTAAACGAAGCCAAGCCAATCTCCATCAAGACCCTCTAACCATCCTATCAGCCTACAAGGGTCGTATAATAGGCTAACCATGAACTCAGAACATGTCAACTAAAAAGGGGACATGACAATCTGCCCCTCCTGAAATTGCTTGCCCTCAAGCAATCGCTGAATGATACACCCATCAATCCACCTGGATCCCAAATGTAGTCATGATCTGCCCTGCTGTCAATCAATGCAAACTCCATACCATGTACATCCCTAGTACTAAGATAAGCACCCCAACATCCAATTCATAAATGAAAATTAGAAAGCAACTCAAGCAAACTCCGTACCTGAATAATATCTAAATCTAGATTGTGAAGGCTAGAAAGAGTCATATCATCATCAACCTGTGACCCAACTATAACAGAAAGATGAGTCCCTACCACATGTGATAACTCCTAAAATGTACTCACCTCAAGACCAATCTCATCCTCATATCTCTCTTGTGTTGGTGCCAATGTGCACTCGTCATCATACTCTATCATGTCAAGTGGTGTAGGCATCTCCATCCAATGAAAAAACATATATCTAAAGCTACTGCCCCGTATTACCTTAAGAATATGTGTCTTCCCATCAAAAACAAAGAGAACCTCCATGTCCTTGAGATGAAGAGTAACTTCCTCAAATGAATGAAGCCTCTTCATACCCAAGACTAAGTCTATATCCCCCATGTTCACCACATAATAATCAGCCTTAAACTCATAGTTGTTCAAGTGCAATGGGAGATCTCTAATCATACTCTCACACCTAAGAGTGTGACCATTGGCTACCTTAACTCTGATGCCCTCAAAATATTCATTAGTGAGTCCATGCTTCTCCACAAATCTAGCATCTATGAAATTATGTGTGGCTCTTATATCAAGAAGGGTGATAACCTTCTGCCCTGCCAAAACTGCACAGAGTTTGAATGACTCATCCGACTGAATGCTAGATAGGCATGCCTCCTATATGTGAAGTTCCAACTCTACCTCTACCTTAGGCTCTGAAGCCTCTACCTCTACCCCCTCAAAACTATTCTGCTGTTCAAAATCCTCTGAATCTGAGTCCTCATAATATGCCCACATCACACGATTCGCCTTGCCCTTAGGCCTCAAAGGACAATCATGATGGATATCATATGGACCTTTGTAGTAGAAGCAAAGCTTCTTCCTACATAGATCATTAAGTGCCTCATGATCCAAAGGTGGTGTTTCTAGACTTTCAATCATTCTTTACACCTGATTTATCTATGTTGAAATCCGGTCTCTCTGTATCTGTGTTGGAGCACTTATGGTCTCTAGATGAAGAAGTACCTTTGGAGTTAAATTTATGGGATGGGGCTGACATCTCCATACTATGCACTTTATTCATAGCTACCTGTAATGAAGGAGGATCAAAGGCTTTGATCCACCCTCTCAATGGTTCTGTCAATCCCTCCATGAAGAGAACTACCAATCTACGCTCGAAAATATTGGGCACCATGACTGCCAATCTCTGAAACTCACCAATGAAGGACTCCAAGCTACCTATTTGTCTCAACTGTGCTAGATCTTGAAAGTAAACCTTGGGATCTTTCCTATCAAACCGCTCAACCAATCTATCCACAAAGTCCTGGTATTCTGTCACCTGGTTATGCTGAAGTGTTACCATACCATGGTACCACCAATCATGTGCCACTCCATCCAAGTGCAAAGTGGAATATTTGATGGCCTCTATCTCTGACATTGGTCTCAATGCCAAAAAGGTGTCAAGCTTATGAACCCAAGCTTGAGCTGTCATCTTGCTGCTGTCGTCAAAAGTAGTCAAAGAAAGCTTACCAGTAGCCTTCTTCAGCTCACTGAATTGGACTCTAGGCCTCCTGTCTTGTCTAACTAATCCATAGTGCTCTCTCCTCAACTGAACAAAATGATCAAAGGATGTCCTCTCTTAAACATGAGGAGGTAATAAGTACCACTCATAATTTACAACCATGTAAACATCTGCAAATGGGGAATTTCCTGCCTCCTCCTCTGCTGGTGCCTCTGGTTCCTCTTGAATAAACATAAGCCGTGTAGGTCTATCAATAGTTTTGGAGTTGGTCTGGTGTGGTCTCTGATTAACCGTAGCACTCCTATCATCTCTTTGTTCCCCATTCTATCTATTAGGTGTGTTTATTCCCCTTATCATAGTTGTAAGTGCCTGTAGTGTTTGATTCATCTGCTGTTGGCTTGTCATCATAGCACGGTGAAATTCTCTGGTGTCCTGATCAACATCATACCTATGGCCCCTGGGTGGGCTACCCTCATGTCTGTCACTCATGATAATCCGCTACTGTTCTAACAACTGGGTACCTTCAAGTAAGGCTCTACTTCGTGTGTTATACCTATGTGGTCCCAACTCTTGTGGCTGCATAAGATTGTCACACCCTTAGGATGGCAAGATTTAGCTCTGATACCACTGTAATATCCCCTTCAAATAGGGAATATAGAAGTACAATAGTTCTAAACAAAGATACACTTTTTTCCAAAATAATTTCAAATATGAATAAATAAATCACAATATAATCTCTCAATAGCAAATCAAAGATCTTATCACTTGTCTTCTAAATGATTACATAATTGAGTCTCTATCATACAAATAAAATAACGTGAAATATTTTGTCTTGAAACCCTGGCTGTTGCAAATCTAGAAATTGAACCTAAATCTGGAAATTCTATCTCAGCGTGCTGTGTTGAACACACAGTCACCGACGTTGATTGATATTCTACTAACATCGGTCACTGTAGGTCCTTATTTATAGACGTCGGTCTTCAGTCGGCTGATGTCGATCATTGGGGATCTCTGTCTGCCGAGGTCAGTGTCTGCGTGGATTTGTATGGACTTGTATGGACTTCGTACGGTTGCTAATGAAGCACAACTTGCCTATTTTCAACCCGTAATCTAAAAATATATGTCTCTAATATAGAAGATCTCTATCTGTATAATTTATTGAATCAAAAACTAAATAAAGAAATACTTGAAATACTGTGATAACTTTTGTGTGAAGTTATCTCTCAAATCTGTACCTCTGTGATAACTTTTGTATGAAGCTATCTCTCAATTTGGCAATAAATTAGTTAATATCTCACAGCCTCTAAATTACACACAATGAAGAGTTGACGTTCTCCACTGCAATGGAATCTTGGAACCCTTGGCTCAATCTTCACAGAAGAATTCTTCAAAATCAATAATCAATAATCAATGCATAATCAATAATGGCCTCCATGAGAAACCCTTATACCCTCAAAAACATATGCTTGCCCTAATTAGGGTTTTTTCTTAAATTAGAATTAGGGTTTCTAAATTAAAATTAGACCAAATAATTAATATTTGATTAAATCAATCAAATATTAATATCTCCCTCAACACATGTCCAATTGGGCCCAAACAAAAGCCAACTGGAAAATTTTTGCTAAACGAAGCCAAGCCAATCTCCATCAAGACCCTCTAACCATCCCATCAGCCTATGAGGGTCGTATAATAGGCTAACCATGAACTCAAAACATGTCAACTAAAAAGGGGACATGACACTTTATCATATCATCTTTGACATTAATGAATAACATTTGAGCTACATTCAAATCAACTACTCTAAATCTTCTCATTTGATAACTCACTTTTGGTAGTTGATAATTGATAAAGAAGCACTTTTGATTCTCATCTATTGGCTTGGTAGTTACTAGTATTTTATGTAGTAGCTTGTTGAATTTAGATACAAAATATATTATAGGTTTGTAAGATTATTTCTTCATATGAGTGAGTTGAACCAATAATGCATGTGCATCTTCTACTAGTTTGAATCTATTTTCAAAATTGTTTTTTTTATATCATTCCAATTGGTTATGGCTCTTGAAAGAAGATGATAAAACCAATCTATTGATCCCTTATAGAGAGTCTAAATGAATAACCTCATTATGATATCCTCATGTGAAATGCCCAAAATTACACATACTATAGAGGAAGCATCAATATGCTCATTTGGATGCTACTCACCATCACCTAAAAAAATTTAAAAATTCTTTCATGATACTTTTGGAAGTTCATGTAACTGTCCCAAAGCCAATGGGCCAATTATGTTTCCCCAAATTAGATCCATGATTTAAAAGATTGCCTATAGTGGTATAATAATACCCAGTAAGATAAGAGATGGACTGATGATTGTTCCTTCTTCTAACTATTTAACTTTCTTAGGAGTTATGGGAAGAGTGGATACTCTTTTGAGTTTACCCTTTTGTTAAGGATTCAATTTTAAATTAGAAACCTCTTATAACTAATAAAAATGATCAATTTCAGCTTTTGATTTACTAGCTCTGAGGAATCATTTTTTTCCAATTTTTACTATAGATGAGGCATTGATTCAAATTGATGAATCCTATGAGCTAGTATTCTTTGTTGAACTCTACTTGTAACTAGTTTTGTAACTCTTTGTGATAAAACAAAACAATCTTATTCTCTTTCTAATACATCAATAGCTCTATTAAAATACACTAAACTACTACTATTATCCCACACAAATACTCTCAAATCTTAAGAAATATATTGTTGTGTGTAATTTAATAAATCTATATTTGGTTGAAGAACTAATGCTTGGATTGCTTGAATGGTCATTCAAATAAATAATTACTGTAGAAAGTCTTTGAGTAGCTATATGAAATGCTCTTCATGCTTGTATTTTTACTTGTCTTCTTGAAGCAATTCAAACATTTATTGAACAATGGAGGCACAATATTATTCTATATTTATCAATGTAATGAATATGTTATATTAAATGTAATTTGTTTTATTATCCTAGGCTAGCTGTCTAAGACTTAAAATAATGTCTTCTTCTATAGTTTATATATAGTTCAAATCAGGTTGATGATCAATATTTTAAATAGTCAAAATGGCCATGAATGAAATCTACTAATTTCAAGCTATTTATTGAGTTCTATGGGCCTCCTTACATGCAAGAATTATTTATGCTCTTTTTACATGATCTGATTCTTGATTCAAAATTACCAAGATAATTTGAAATTGAGCTATAAAAACTTCATCAAAATCCCAAAAAAGCTTTCTAACATGTGAAATGATATCTAATAATTTAGACTACTCTAAATCTAATTTAGGATGATAGAGTGTCCTTGAGTTGATGGCAAAGTCATATGGACCAAGATTTCAAAATGTGGATTGCATGAGAGTTACATAATTGTGCCCCCAAGTGGGTGTCAAAAACTATTGGCGTGATTTTTTTCAAGGGAAAAATCGGTGTTTCCATTAAAAATCATAGGACAAAGTCCCTCTTTTATTATAAAGTGGAGCTACCTTTATTGAAAACCAAAAATGATGAGGGAAAAAGAAATATTCACATCATAAAAGGGTTTTAGTGGGGTAGTAATTTTAACCATAAAGTACAAAAAGGTGACATATAGAGAATATAAAGGAGGGTGATAAGGGGTAAGAAATATGCTTTAGAAAAGAAGAAAAATAACAAATCCAATGAGCCAAAATCAAAGACTTACTAAAAATGTCAAGAAGGCAGGTAGTTTTTTATAAGGAAACCTCTCTCATTTAATGGATAGGAAAGACATTATATGTCCATAAGAACACACAACATACACCAAAATAACTACCTCTAAATGATAACATAATATGATAATTATCTTGTATTTCCTTGTAAAAAGTGAAAGGTTACTATTTTTTGATAGATGATGGCTTTTGATCAAAGCTTAAATTGGTCTGGAACACAATCAGGGCCCTATATCCCCATGTAATACTACATGTATACCATATATTACAAACTACCTTAAGAATATCCAACAACCATTAACAATCTTGAGAATATAACTAATGGCCACAACCAACCTCATATGTCTTTCTAGAGACTTGAACTTGGATATGGTTTGAAACAACCAAGCCACTTAAACAACTCACCCACATCTCATTGACTAAAATTTAATCTACATTAAAGCTTAATGAGGGTGGGCTTAGGTTTATAATGTCTGCTAAATGATCGATAACTAAATCACCTCACTATGATCTATATGGAACACATGGAAAAGTTTGACCCCTACCTCAAAGTGTCCCCATAGCCACTTCAAAGTGTAGGTTGTGTAAAATCCCCACTCCACACACTACATGTAAATAAAAGATTGAACCCAAGACTTAGGTGACCTAAATCATTGCTCTCATCCACTCAAGCTAACCCTTGGGGAGATAAAAATGTTGGGTATAGACATTTTTATAATATGAATGCCTAAACCAGTGGTGAATAATATCCCTATCAATGGATTGTGGACTTGCCTCATCGTATTAAACATAGGTTTTAAACTACATGTTAACCCCCATCACATTAAACATCGAGATGGTATCCCATTGCATTGTGGATACTTTTCATGAATAACTCACTATAGATTAGTGTGGGAACAATGCTAGAGAGTGGTCATCCCAGGGAATTGACCATGAGACCTCCCACTTTTAACACTCAGCTCACTCACCACCATGCTGTCATCACTAGGTTTTGGAAAATTACTATTTTACTCCACCAAGGTTTCACTATTTTCAAAAATTAAGAATGTAGAATCAACAAGAAATTCTACAACAAAAACATTTTAAAAGAAAAATAATTAGTTATATATGGATGTAGATACATACATTATCCATGAAGATATTTCAAACACAAATTTTGAAAAATTTATCCTTATATTGATTCTCTTTAAGTTGTAGATACAATCTTCTCTTTGTCTATCTTGTTAGAAAAGTCTAACTATCAAAAACCTTTATAAATGAGTCTCTAGCTTGTATTTATAGGTTAGAATGAGTGGTTACGGTGCATAACCACCTTTTTTGAAATTTTAGGGACTTTTAAAGGTAAATTATCTAATTTCTACAACTTTAAATTTTTTAAAACATGTTAAGTAATTTACACAACTTGAAAAAATGTGTTGGTATTTTTTCATGACTTGAAAAAGTATAATGAAAAATTTACACAACTTACAAAAATCTATTGGAAAATTTACACAACTCAAAATTGTGAAAAGAACTTAGTAAATTTTCATGACATACAATGTGTGAATTGAATATTTAAAAGAGATGCAATGAAAAATTGTAAGAATGATCCAAGAAATACAGGCTTATTAGAAAGACCAAAACCCAATGTGGAAATATTCTTTGTCATCTTCACCGAGGACAATTTGAATATTCTATTTCTTAGGTTATGGTATTTTCTCTTGATATTCATCTAACTTTTTCATGATTTATAACACTTTATCTTCATTTGGACCATCTAAATATGTATAGCCTATTTCAACATCACAATATAGTTCCATCATCTTCTGTGTTGTTCCCTACAGTCTCTTAAGTATTGCATTGGGGTTTTCTAAATTATTATGTTATTTAATCAAAATTTGAATTAACTCATAATTAAATGCTGACTTAGGATTTAATATATCCTTGATATTCTTCTTAAATTGATTAACAATGATCTCCTCAAAAACTAAATTCTCATTATCATCAATGAGTTTGCATTTCAATTTTCCTACTCCCATTATTTCAAAGAGAGCATCACCTCCCATTGATTTAGAGTAATTGAACTTATTTGAACTTTCTTTGATAATATGAAATATGAATTTAGAATCTCTTAGAAACTCAATGAGGTACAAAACTTATTTTTGGATAACCTTTTCTTGAATAAGGCTATCTGGACAAGTATAGGAAAAATATTCCAACTTGGGTAGCAATTCATTCCATTTTTATATATCTTCATCGCATTTATTTTCATCTTTGGTTACTTGATCAAATATTGATTGAATCTCAAAACACATGGTCATCATTGTGTGAATGGTAGTGATACCTTGCTACATAATATTTTTGAACCATTCTTTTGTTTCCTTGCCCATATGACAAATTTATTACCCAACATTTAGTGTTTATGTTTCATAAATTTGATGAATAATTAAATGGGATTATTGAATTGGATTTACTAGTTTATTAACCATTGACATTAGTTGCTCAACTTTTTATTTATGTTGAGATTTGGTCACTTTATCTTGGTCTATTTTCTCAAACAATGTACCAATTACAGATTGGATGTTTTTCTTCACATCTTACCTTGTAGATTTTCTCAAGTGTACCTTTGTGATTTGATAATTAGAGGATATAAAATTGTCTTTATCTTCATTGACAATGGGGACTACTAATTCTGCATATCTATCTCCTTTCTGATCTATGATTATTCTAGAAACTATTTTGGGGTTCTTAGCATATGAGGATGAATAGTTGTTAGGATGCTGAAATAAATTTCTTATGACTATACAATATTTTTTCTTTTCTATACCATATCATTCAGCCAATCAAGAACTTATATACTAGGATATTATTGCACAAGAGCAATGTTGGATTCCTTTTGAGTCTTAAAGGAAATGAGAGGAGTTTTCAAGGCTTAATATTTTTCCAATATTATTTCACCTTCCTCTTTTACTAATGTATCAATTGGGGTTTTAGGAGTAGGTTCAGTGGGTAATTCAACATTTTGAGTAAGAGGCAATGATATTAAAGTATTAGGTTAAGAAGGAATAAAATAATCAAATAGCAAGGATGTATAAGAAGCTAGAAATTATTTTTGTAGTATTGGTTACTAGAGTTTGAGGTTGGGAAAGACTGTTAAGAGGAACTTATTATGAAATTGAAATGCTTAGAGTACCTAGGAAATTTCTTATTTTTAACTTGAGTGGATTTTGCACTGGAATAATTTCTATGACATCTTCAACTTCTATTTCTACTTTAATTTATTCTAAATATTTTCCATTTATTGCTGTTTAAGATGTTCCTATTTATGTTTGATGTTATATATGAGTAGTTCCTAATTCAACATCCTTCGTGGGAGGAGGAAATCCAACTTTATCAATATTAATACCTTTTATTTTCAACCATTTGAGAGTCCTATTCAGCACACCCTAGGTTTTATCAATGAGTGAATTAGATTCCCTTTTTATGCCAATTTATTTTCAGAAGAGGTTTTGATTTAATTCCTTCTTTCTCATTTATGGGGTCCAATCCATCTTCATCATCTACTATGTTCTTCCTGATCTCTAATATGTCAAATATAATAACCTATTCTAAAGTGAATCATGAGTAATCATGAATTATCACATATTTATCATAATCACAATCCATCTAATAGTCTTCAAAGTGATGCACATGTTAATATGAAGAACCAAAAATATATTGAATTAGGCCTCTAACATCAAACTAAGTTCTACTTTCAAATGACTAAATAGTAACTTGAATCATTTATACATCAATCAATTTTGCTTTAGCCAAAGAAGCACAAGTGTATCGACCAATATAAATAGGAAACTTTATTCTAGACTTGTGCTTATTAGCTAAGAGCTTATGTGTTTCAGTAAACTGCCTTACTATTTCTATTAAGGCCCACTTGTCATCCACATACCTTGGGAGCATGTACAAAGTAATTTCATAGTGATAAAATATTAGGTAGGTGAAAGTTGGGAATTATATGAATCAAGCTCCCCATCTAGAATTTTTTTTAGAAGCCTAAATTGATATCCTCAAATTATACGATTTTAGTTCAAACATTTGAAGCACATATTGTAAAAATGCATCATTTACTTTACAAAAATGATGTGCACTTTACTTCAATGAGAGATGAGGATTAAAATCATAATTTTTGTAATTTACATATAACGTACCATATTTAAAACACTATATAATATCCTCTTGGAAATAACATATATGGGATAAGAGGTCATATAAAATTTGGAAGTAATAATGACTTCTAATAGCTGCTTGTGAATATAATCACTAATAAATTATCCCCAATTTATATGTTGCTTATTATGATGAATGATCCATATGTATCTATACATCAATTTTTTATAAAATTCTTACAATTGGGCTCCCCACTAATCTATGTAAGAGTGTGATCATGTCATTGATTTCATTCATGGACTCAAATATGGAAAGATTCTTAGAGAGCATTGTTGATGTATGCCTTGGTTTTGTCAACTATTTATTATTAACCCATTTAGAAAAAAAATTGGTATTGAAATCCCAAAATTTTTGAGTAGATGTGGGAGTCAAATTAATAAATGCTTTCCCATCAGGCAGTAGCAGTGGATGATCAATATGCCTTTGTTAACACTAGTTCTGGATATTATACTAAAATAAGAAAGGCAACTACTTGAGCTAATCCAATATCATGGATGATTTGTCTATAATATATATTATGAACCCCATGAATTCTATCCCATAATTCTTCCATATTGATGTGACCTAGATTAATATCTATTATTTCTTCAATATTTGAATCTAGGTGTGAGGGTGGAATATCCCCTTGAAACTGATAGTTCATGTCTATGTTTTCTTCCAATTAGAGACCCTTTTTTGGAGGGGTATTTTTCAAGGTAATTTTCTTAGGATTTTGTTTGATGGGGGTCTTGAATGTTAACACCTAAAAAAATCATCTACATGTGAGAAAAACTAGAAACTAAATTGAGAGTTTGAATAAAGACAAAAAATTGGCATTGTTAAAGTAAAGAGTGGGTCCTAGGGTGTGCTTGAGTAGACTATGGGTTCCAAAGTGTGCTTATGTAGAAGGTAGAGTCCATAGGTTTATTTGATATAAGGTTATATTTTGATGAGTTTTTAAAATCCTAAAAGTTTTGAGATGTGTTTAGATAAGTGACAGGGTATGATGATGTGTTTATTAGGCAATCAAAGTCTAATGGGATGCTAAACACTTGATCTAGTTCTAATGTTTATACAGATAGGTGCCAGAGTTTGATGATGGTTAGATCAACCCTAAAGATTTGGTGAATGTTTAGGAAACCTTTTAAATCCATAAATGTGTGGACTAGAGGGTTAGGATTCAGATGATGTCTAGACTAGTAGCAAACCATGACAAGCTACACCATAAAACACTTGAAATCTAAAAAATTATTTTGGAGAAGTTTAGAAATAAAAGATTCAAGTAACTAATCAAATACTAAGGAGAAAATATGAATATAAATGTTAGATTTGTCAAAAATAAACCCTAGATCTTATTGATTGGAAATAAATTGACTCGATGAATGCCTGTAATGTCAAATTTCATGGGAATGCAAGATTGTGAATGGTAGTAGAGTGGAATGAATCAGAAATGGGTAAAGAAAAAAGATTTAAATCTAGGCTAAAAATCCTTATATGTGTGAAGGAAGACTATAGATTAATGGAAAAAAAATTAGGGTGCATGAGTGAGCATTGGGATCCATAAGATTGTTTGGCAGTGTGTCAAGTTTTAGGATTTGTAACAACATTAGGAAAGATCTAGAGGGTGAGTTTTTAGGGTATCAAGATCTAATGTGTGTGTGAATACACATCAGAGGCTGATAGGTTGATTATCAAGATAACATGTTTTGGTATTTGCTTGAGTATACATTGGGTTATTGTGTGTGTTTTCACACATGCCCAATTTTGACAACCTCCTAAGCATTAGTCAAAAATCCACCATGTGTTTAACAGGTGATCAAAGTCTGACAAGGCTATGGACTTATCAAATTTTGCATTTCTTTGGTTTTGTTTTCAAAAATTTGGTTTATTATTGACTTTTGAAAATGAATCCTTTAGATAAGATATTTTTACTTGGAGATGATAACTTTGACCATATTTGACTAAAATTGACTATTTGCAGTCAAAATACTTAGCATTATTATCTTTTTTACTTTCATTTAAAAATTGAGATAACATGTACATGATAATTAAATTGATATTATTACATAAACATCATTTCAAGTGTCCTAGGGTTGATACAAGTTTCTAGGCCTCCAAAAACAATATTTTTAGAATGTGAGGACTAGATATTGATCTTAATCTTACTTGTTTCCAACTCTATACTTATTATATCTACCTATGATTTTGTAGATAAGTTAATTATTATATCTTATTCATGTTTATATAATCAAACTACCATTTTGAGTGTAATTTCTATATTTAGCATAACTCATAATTAAATTTTAAAAAATTCATTTATGTAAGTCTTCAATTAATTAACCTACTCTAGAATAGTTTTATTCATCCTTGTGTATAGGATATTATACCCCCTTAACCCTTAAAATCACATATCCAAAAAGGGTTAAAAATTTAGCTAACTCGACCACTATTTTTTTCATGTAAATCCTAGCTTGCTCTTAGGTTTTCAACCTTCTAAGGTTTCCTATTGCTATACTTATTTACATTTGTTACATCATTTGTATAAAACTAACACATAGTCCTAAATTGGGTGGTGTTCTTATTAAATATATTGATCTACCCTTGGGACACCAAAAATATCTCAAGCTAATACCATGTCAAACTTTTTAAAGAATGAGAGTGCTAATATTGACAATGAGACAAATACTAAAAAATTTATCATAGAAGATGAATCTAATCATGAGGATATTGAAACACATAAGCATAATTAATATGAACAAGTTGACCAAAAATAAGTCAAATCTATTGCATTATTTTGAGAGTTCATTCCTGTAAATCTTGAAGTCTCCAAAAGATCCTAAATACTATATTATAAACTCAAAAAACAAAAAGTGTTAGTGAATAATCATTGCTCTCTATTGATATAAATATTGGGGATACTATATATCCATATAACACATCCCTTCCCATTTACCTCCTCTTGAGCACAACATTGTCTACTATATCTATTGGCAAACAACTATTGCTACATCCCCCATAGGAACATTTAATATTTTAACCCAATTACCAAATTCAATGCCTACATCAATACAAATGGTATTTTCATCCCCTTTGGTGGTTTATAAAATATCAAATCTTAATCCAAATGGGTTGATAATGAAAAATATTCTCCAAGTTATAAAACATTTGGAAGATAAGTTTCCAACATTAAAAAAACTACTTTGAAATCAACTCATGCTATTGATTACAAGATGTATTACATAATCTTGTAGCACCTAAGATATATTTTCACCCTTTGAAAAATAGTTTTTTTACACCCAAGTTTACATTTTATGATGGAAAGGGTGATAATAAACAATATATCCAACCTTTATATGCAACATGCCTTGATTATGCTTCAAATGATAAAATTTTGACTAAATTATTTTCAAGGAGCCTAAAGGACTATGCTTTAATATGGTTTTCTGAATAACAAATCCAATCAATAAAATCATTCAAACCCATATAGGATTAGTTTATAACACATTTTCCCATCAACATCTCTAAAAATATGTCATATTCACAAATTTATAAGATCAAACAAGGAACTAATGAACCTATTAATGAATATGTTTTGAGATACAAAACAATGTTGGCCAAAATGATAAATCTAATGGTAGATAAAGAGATTGAAGACATATTAAGAAAAGTTTGCTTACCCCATTACATGAATCCATTTTTTTAATAAGTTAAAATATTTTGATGACTTATGCCATATTTTTTGATATCACGAATTGAAACCTATTTATTTGAACAAGCTTAAGTATGTAGGAAAAACACTGACTACATCTTCTATAAATTTTCATATCAAAGCAAGCTACAAGGTAAAACCTACATAACCTAAAATGGAAACAACCAAAATGGTTAATTTAATGTCACAATAATGTAATTAGATCACCTTATCTAATTCATCTAAGAAACAATTTACATGATTACCTATGTTTCCATCTTTAATACTTAAGAATCTTGTGGAGTGTCATCTCATATCTCTCCCTTCTCCATATAGGTCGTTATGACTTGACCTCTATCAAAAGGATATGATGGTAATGAATATTATGAATATCACCAAAATCATGAAAATTTTATAAATAAATTATATACCTTGAAACATAAGATCTAAGATCTTTTTGATAACCGACATATTACCTTTGATGATTTCCCAAAGGATTCAAGTTCACATCTTAATAACCATCAAAACTAGAAGACATTTAACTATCTATTCTAAGATCATTTTAAAAAATATCTAGAAGTGTAGATGGAATATAATACACATCCTCCTCCAACACATTATGGAAACCCATTAGATGGGATTATTGACACTTATATATGCATAATACCTCTTATGATTCAAAGACCTTCTATTTTATTTGATGATAGTGAAATTGTAGATGATGACTCAGATCTTCATTCATTATTTATTTGAGCATACATTAATCATTAACATACACATAGTGTTATGATTGATAATGGTACTAGTGATAACTTATGTACCATGATGTTACTTAAACATTTAGGATATACATGATGATTTATAGCCTTTAACCAAAATGGTTAGAGTATTTGATGGGACATCATGACACACTATTGGTGAGATTGTTTTAACTTCATAGATTGGTCCATCACATGTGGTCACTACCTTTTTAGTTATAACATATATGGGAATATTTGATATGTTATTGGGATAATCTTGGATAAATAATCTCCACACAATAAATTTCATAGTGCATGGGTGTATTAAATACATTCCTACCAGCAAGGTAGTAATAATTTTTGGAATTCCATATGAAAATTCACTTGAAAAAAATAAGTTTACTCCTAGACAACTAATTATACAACCTAATAAGGTTAATAATCCAAGAAAGGGTAAACAATAAGCAAACCCCTTTCCTAGGTAACCCATACTAGAGAGACCATTGAAATAGATATACATAGTGGATTACATATAATCCTAATCGACACCTACATAATCTACCCAATTTCTAAGATAAAATAAACATGTTATAATTACAACTATGTCAAAAAAACCACAAAGAACTAAACAATGGGTTCCTTGAACACCTACTCCTTATATTACCTCTTTACTAATAGAGAGTCCTAAGAGACATATGTAAAATTCCACATATTATACACTTAAAAATATGAAACCCATACATGCTCCTTGGCAATATCACTAATTTAATGTACCATATTATGATTTTGGAGCTACTTGTGAGCATCCCTTTTGTTGGAACATAGGTTATAATTTTTTACTTTTAAAATCTTCAAAAATAAAAAAATAATAATAATAATCAAGAAAATATAAAAAACATTCAAATATATTAAAAATACAAAAATATTTAGAATTCACGTGTTTATTAGCTCATTTACATCTATGTTGTTTACTTTATGTTAGTAGATAACGTATCATTTATATACACATATGTTTCACATATACTTGAGTGTGATACATGAATAGACCATACCTATGATACTTATAGATACAAATGTTAGACCTTTCCCCTTCCCATGTGGCATACTATGTTGGGGGAATCTAATTATTTGATCATAATTAATATAAGTTACATTAATTTATGATCATTTTTACATTATCATGTTGAGATTATATACTAATGCTTACACATGCCTATACTCATGTTTATATATATCAAAATATACTTGATATGCTATGTTACATGAAATTTTTACTAATACATACATGCATGGACTAGTATGATATGCTTATGTGAGTTACTTATACTTCATTTATTCATGTTTCAATTCTTTGAGTGTCTTTTTATTGCTTCCTATAGTCTTGATTTTGTAACATTTTAGAATTTTCCTTTCTTGTTGTCCCCCATGCCACTACATGTTGGTTTATTTTTATATTTGTAAATTTTAATTTGTCATTCATTCAAATGTGCAATAATTATGACCCTTATTTGCATTCTCTTTAGACCCATTTTACATGACATTGAGTGCTCTTGTATGTGTGCTTGATTTTTTTTTGAGCTCATATTATTACTTAGTATATTTTGCCATGATCTATACCATGCATATTAGGGATTATTGTGATCACATACTATGAGTTTCATTGATATATCTACTTAGACATACTACTCCTATATGCTACATGATTCATACACAAATTATATAGTTATCTTATCCTTTTGAGGTAAGGTAAGTACTAGAATCCATTTTCCTCACCTAAAAAGGGGGGAATATTAGTAGGGGCATGTCATAGAGACATGACCTCTACTCTTATATAGATCTTAGAATTTCTATAAGGAACACTATACATTGCATTAATTTTCATAGATTTAAAACAATTTTTTTTAGATTTGTGACAAATATTATACACAAGTACAGAGCAAAGGTTAAATTTTGATAGATAATTTATATTGAGACACATTAGAGGTGTATATTCCATTCAAGTAAAAAAAAATTGGAAATACATACTCAAACTTATTTAAACATAATTACCAGGAAGCAACAATATTTTACCAAGAAACACCATTTTCACTAGGATTCACTATTTTGAGCCTTTTTATATTTGAAATAATTGGTTACATTTATATTTTGGTTGAGATTAAATGACATAAATGGCCTACAACTATTTTAATTTTATAGGTTGAGTTGGTTTTACCACTTAACTTGGATTTTATTGTACTGTCACTTGTTTTATGTGATTGAGATGTAATGATCTCAATGGCCATGTTAAAACTCACCCTTGAAATGAATTTGGGGCATAATTAACTTCAAATATCCCTATTTAAATCTCTAAGGTTCATTTTTGAACCTCTCTCAGCTCCACTATTTCATAAGGAATCATCTTTACCAAATCAAAGTACCAAGGGTCAACATGGTTACATCTACACACATGTGTACTCCTTCATTGCTCTCTTTATTTTCAACCATTTAAATTATGTCAAATTTTAGATTTTATGAAATAATTTATACCATAAAATTATTTTTTATATAGGTCATACACCATAAATACACTCAAAGTGGGCTCAAGCTAAGGCAAGGTGTGTTATACACACTAAGGTACACATTTTTTTCCTTTTACCTAGTAATTTAATTTTTTTGCATCACTATATTAAAGGGGGGAAATGTAGATAATAAAATTTTATTCATATATAATCTCAATCTTGTATACTTGAAAAATATCTATCAAGTCTCTACCCTTTAATTTCATACCTCTCTACTACCAAAAGGCTCACCTTCACCATCTCATTGTGCCTAATTATTTATCTTATGGTATAACCTTATAATTTTTGATGACCCAAATATCATACATTATATATAAATCATAAATATGATAAATCCTTCATTGTCAATTTGAGATCCTTAATATCTTCCTATCCTACTGGACACTTGCATCCCACATAGTGACACTTGCATTGACACAAGTGTCCAAATTATTATCAAGTGTCCAATCCTCAAAAGTCATCTAATTTAAAAATATTTTGAATCCTATGGGTTGGAAAATTTGTGTTATTTAAACCTATCATGAGATATTTTCAAAAGGTGTGGTATAAATACAAATTTAAGCCTACTCAATATTCATCTATAAAATACTATGCACACACCTATTCAAGTTCATTCAGTCAATTGTAAAACTAAGTTATACTACCCTATTCTTCTTTATTTTCATATAAATTATATAAGTAGTTATATTACATATTTAAATCACTCAAATAACTATCCATGAGCAATATTTTTCAAGTTACAAGCTAGATCATTAAATGTCTTTGCATATAATATATTTCACCCTTATGCAGACACAAGCCAACACCTAGGGGATAAATACATAAGTTTGAGGCCCTCATTGGAGAATTAGATATGTAGGTAATGCTCATTGATAGAGGGGTCTTTGATATCAAATCAAAAACATAATCCCACTAACCCATTTTTGGTAAGGTTTAAAGACCTAAGGTGAAGAGTCAGGGTTTGATTCATATATAGTCATTGATAACCTATGTGCATGAATAAAAGACATCAATAGAAAGGTGACATAAAATAAAAAAGGCTTGAAGTGGTAAATTTTTAATAAAATTAATATTATATATATGAAAATTGCATCAAGATCATGATAAAAGCATAGCTGCAAGTGTCCTCGAGCCAACATAAGTGTTTAGGCCTTCATAAATAATATTCCCATAATCTAATGACTAGAATCCTAATCTTGTCCCTACCTATTTACACCTCTATACTTATTAGATCTGCCTACACATTTATAGATAGGTCAAGTATTATCTCTTAGGTCAAGTATTATCTCTTTTGAGTGTACTTTTTATATTTAACATAATTCATAACTTAAATTTAGAATATTCATTTATCTAAATTTTCAACTAATTGGATTTATCTAAAATATTTTTATTCATCCTTGTGCATAGGTTATTATAATGCCTTAACCATTAAAATCACATATTCAAAAAGGGTTAAACATTTATAAAGGCCCCATATAAAATTTTTAACCTACTATTAGTCATTTTTAGTCTAATCACACTTTACATTAATTTATCTCTACTCTAAGACTTATACTACATTTTGTACCAAAATTAGCCTAGATGAATGTGCATCTAGTTGAATATCACACTTAAGGAGAGAAGATATATATTCTTCTCTCAATCCTCTATTCACACTACACAAACTATGAGGATTTTTATTCTAGCATGCAGGATACACAAACATAACACTATTTTGGTTGTTCAAACTAACTACTTATTCCCTTCTATTTTTTTATCATCTTTTGGAAATCTAGGTCAAGTGCATTGAAGAAGTAAAATCAGATAACTTTGCCCATCATTCCTAAAATGTGAAGTTATAGAAAGATAAGAAATCTAGGAGCAAAGTGAAATAGAAAGTTACAAAACCCAAAAGGTTGCACATGACATGAATGGTGTTATAAGATAGGAATCATGGTTAACATAGGTTAGTGTCAATCTTGCCCAGGGCACAAACAATGTTGGAAAAACTATTTTACTTATATAGTTAGACACTAAAATTTTGCATAAAAATATCTACATGCCTAAACAATTCAGATCCACAACCATAAATCCATAAATCATCAAGATGTGACTATTTTGAATCTTTTACTTTTAACTATTTGTTTTAAAATTGATAAATTGGTGTGTTAACTATTTTTATCCACTAAGGCAAATCTAGATTTATTATTTTACATTGTTAAATGGCATATATTCCCAATGTAATAAATTTATATTTTGTTTTTGATATTTCACCTAAAATAAAATAGGGTAAATCATATTTATGAACCCACCATTCTTACATTAAACATAGAGTTTATACCCTCTTTTCCCTTAGGGTTTTATGATGTTGGATTCATGTTATATTTATATTTTAGGTCTTATCTATCCTTTAAGGTTTATTTCCTATGTGTGCGACTTTGATTGGGCATTAATAATGGTTTATACTATGGAAATTGATGAAAATGACATTTATTCATTGAATTAAAAATTTCAAAATGTGAAGATTTCAAATGACAAGGGGATAAATCAGTTTGTTATTCAATATTTAAGAAATTTTTTTCTTAGAAACCTTGATCATATCAAGGTGATAATACAAATAGCCAAAGATGAAAACACCCCTAGGGTTTATGATCCTATTTCTTCATTTGATATATTTTATGATTAGTATTTGGCTTCTACACATATGAGAGATAGTGCTCTTATGTCTACTATACATGGTAAAAATACATATTTGAAAGAACCTATTGCTAGTAAAACCATTCATATTGTTTTATCTATAATTTGGATAGAGATATACTAAATTATAATTATGCATAACTACTATGTAAAATCCAAATATATAGGATAAGTAATAAATCAAACACATGCTGATTTGAAACCTATTAAATATATAAATATGCTAAAAGAGGAAAATACCAAAGAAGAACAACTTAGTTGGAGAGAAAACATGTAGGACTATGACTATAAATGTGAAACTAACTATATGGTTGTATGAAGTCATTGTGAATCAAGAGCAAGGATTAATTTTATCTCTAGATAAGGCTAATATATATAAACTAGGTCATGCCATGTTGGTGTATATAATGCACTCTAACATCCATTAGGGTTTTTCCCATTTATGTAAAATCTAACAAGTGTGATGTCACCTATTAGTCCAATGTATGTATTCTACATTACTCGATATGTCACAAAAGATATTGTGTGCCTTGCTCTTCACTTAGAACCATAGATAAATAGAGAATGAGGGTTAAACAAACTAAATAACAAAAAAGGGGTTAGTGGTTGAATTTGTGTTTGACCTCGATTCCCCATGTATTGAGCATTGCCTAGGTACCAATAATTTAAATAAGGATCAAACTCTATGTAGTTCTCCCATGCTACAATGATGTGTGTGAAATAATGGTGTAATGATATATATTGGTGAAATATTAATGAAATTAAGTGATTCAATAATGAATTGTGACCTTAGAGGTGTATTCAGACTTAGTTCAGGGCTACTATGGTTGTGTGGACTTAGAATTGGGAAGAATAGGCATTTTCTTCTTAATTTGTAGTTATAATAAATCTAGAAATTTGTAAAAGTGGCTACCTCCTCTAAAATGGATATAATTTGTGTTTATATTTTATTTTTGAGAATTCATCAAATTTAACTTTAAAAACATGTAGGATGACCCATTAGGATGAATTTTAATTTGAACAATTAGCTATTATTTTGCGGGAGGATGAAACTAGTGACTTTAGATATTATAGATGAGTGGGATAGTCTTGAAGGAGTTACCTTATCTAATGAGTAAAGATAACTAAATTATAAGTTTAGATCATTATAATAATGAGTTTAGGGTATTTGGAGTGAAAAACAAGAATGCTCAGTATTATATTTGTTCAAGTTTAAGGGTCATCCACATAGAGATATAGGAATACCAACTTAGAGCCATGGAATTGGGCATGGGCTAAATGTGTATAAAAATATGATCATAAATGCATTATTTAAGAAGTAAGTGTTAATTTATGTGTCTACACATACACATGAGATAAATACTATGATTCATACTATAAGAAAATCACAAATACAAGTGTTTAATTTTTCACTACAACAAAAGACTTCAAATGTTAGAGTAGTGAATTATATGGTACCTTCCAATCCTATTCCTAAGGATGTGGTTAACATAAATAAACCTCATGGTTTATTAGTTCTAAAATTTAGATTATTTTAAGGGAATGGGTCCCTCACATTCAAATTCATGTCATGTTTTTATCTATAAGAAATTATGAAAATTATTTTTTGATCTTACTGAAGTTGTTTTAGACACCTAAATTTGGTATTAGATACTTGGAAACATCAATATTGACATATATTTGACATACATTACTTGTGCATACACTTTTGACTCTAGTGCACACTTTCCCATACCCATTTACACATCTATTGGCTTGGCCAACATTGATTTATATCACACATAGTCAAGATTAACCTAGTATGTGCCAAATAAAATATAATCTTAATAAAAATATCTCAATATTCTAGATCACTAATTTGATTTCTCTAGAAAATTTCAATAATAGTTGGATATTTGTGGTTACCTAGGTTCTACCTTCTAACAAAAACATCTAATAACCTATAAAAACTAATTTTTAAATTTAAATGCATACCTTTGGTTGAATAAGCATGTTTCATATGTCAATTTTTGGGGGAATACCAAAGAGTCATCTAAAAATAAAAATCAACCCTAGGGTCTTAATCACTTGGTAATCACATGGTAATTCAATCTCTATTTGATAAAAATATTGAGCAATCCATTAACACTCTATTAAATATTGTTACAAAAGCATAAAAATTTGAACATCCATCAAATGATCAACCCTATAACTAAGTTTGAACACTAATTCAAGGTAAAATTTGCGTGTTATTAAGTGTCAAATACTAAACAATGAATTACATTCTAGCACGATTAGAATGATGCACACACACACTTAAGTGGGTGAATTATGTGTGGTTTAATACCTCTTTGGAGTTTTGGAACATAGGCAATGCTAAATCACTCAATATGAAGTGTTGTTTATATATAACCCATATTTTTAACCCATTTTTCCAACTCAATATTTTATTAAAAGTGAAGCTAGGGTTTCAAGGCAAAGAGAAACAAAATTTGGATCTATGCATAGGATTGAAGATAAAAAAACATAAAAATCATCTACATGTGTAGCCACAATAATATAAGGTGGAAAAAATAGAAAATAAATAAGGACAATATCAGTAGATAGAGGATGATATGGTTTCCATAGGGGTCCAAGTTTTGCTAGTAGCATCCTAATAGGTTTTAAGGCCTTGTTTCTTGATCTAAGTAGTTATAGAGCTAACATAGAGTTATTTTGATGAATGTGACACAGGAAATGAATAGTTCATATCATAAAATCAACTAAATGCCTCTCTTCCTTATTTTATTGGTCATTTATAGAAATAGTAAGTGTAATATCAATCTCTGTTTTATATTTATTTTTTAATGATAAGTGCTCTATTTTACATATTAAATTTGAATAGTTTAATCTTATTTAGATTAGTTAAATATAAAATAATAAAAGTAATTATTTTCTAACACATTTAATGGTGAGACCTTAGACTAGTTATTTTATTTACCTAGCGAGTCCCTACATCAATTTATATGGCTACAAGAAGTATTCATAGATAAGTACATTACTAACAATGAACCTAGAAAAACATATGAGAGCATTCAACGTATTAAACAAGGTAAAAAAGAGAATACATATGGTTAAATATCTAGATTTTTTTGTCATATGCACTCATTTATTTTCAAACCACCTGATCTTAAAAAATAACACATCTTCAATAAGTGTGTTATAGAACATATCAAAAATAACTTACTTAACATAACTTGTGAATCATTCACTTATCTTACTTACATGGCTACTAACATTGCAGAAGGACTAGTTTGGCCTAAAGTCCATACTTCACCTCTTATGGATTCCAAAATTTATATTTTCCATGTGCTTACCATGAACACATATACTAAGAGGGGTATGAAATAAGCAACATATACAATGTGACCTATCTCAAGTCAACCCAAGAAGTTTTTCAAAATTCAATATGACATATTAAACAAATTATTGAACTATAATTTGATTGAGCTACCTCCTACTCATTAATTAAATCCAAGATATAATTAAATATCTTGAAATGTAAAAATATTTTGTTCCTATCATAATATTAAGGGTCATTCATAAAAAACATGCATTAATTTAAGGGTTAAAATTCAAGATATAGTAAATTAATATAAGATTATGGTAGACGAGTAACATTCCATAGAAAATGGTACTATTAACAAGTAAAATCAACCTCTTAAGGATGTTTCATAATAAAAGTTTTTTTAATAACAATGGGAAATATAAGTGAACTCAAGACTTTGATGGTGACATACATGATGATACATACTTGTGGCTATCCTTGTGACCCCCAACATATGGGTTAGTACATCTTGCAATGTAACATGGGCTTCATTACATATAACTTTTGAAATTTCCATTTTTGAAGATCTTTTTTTTTTATTTTGTTTTCATCACATGATATATATATATATATATATATATATCATGTGATGAAAACAAAATAAAAAAAAAAGATCTTCAAAAATGGAAATTTCAAAAGTTATATGTAATGAAGCCCATGTTATATATATATATATATATATATATATATATATATATATATATGTAGACAATAAGGTATCAAGAGTCATAAACATGTGTCAAAATTAAAAAAAGCAAGGGTTTTAATATAATATATATATGTATGTATGTATGTATGTATGTATGTGTGTGTGTGTGTGTGTGTGTGTATATATATATATATATATATATATATATATATATATATATATATGTAGACAATAAGGTATCAAGAGTCATAAACATGTGTCAAAATTAAAAAAAGCAAGGGTTTTAATATAATATATATATGTATGTATGTATGTATGTATGTATGTATGTGTGTGTGTGTGTGTGTGTGTATATATATATATATATATATACACACACACACACACACACACATACATACATACATACATACATACATACATACATACATATATATATTATATTAAAACCCTTGCTTTTTTTAATTTTGACACATGTTTATGACTCTTGATACCTTATTGTCTACTTAATGTGAATCTTCCTATAAATATATTAAACCAATATTAAAATATAAATAATATATACTGCAAATGAAATGGAAGATTGTTGTATTACATTAGAAGAGAGTATTACTATATCATTGGAATATTTGAGGGGGAAATCTCATTAATAAAACTCAATTTAATATAATTTTTGAATGAATTTAAAATTGCATATGTTTCTAACTTACATTAATTTTATGCTAGCTAACTACCACTTCTAAAGCATGTGGGATTATCCCAAATAGCTTAAGGGATGCATTATAAAACATACACATTCATAGTTTTTATAATAAAAATGATTAAAAGTAAAAGACTTATGGCAAGGGGGTCCTAACATGCCCTCCCCCTTAAAATACTTTGCCCTTAAAGATGAATAATAAGAAACTAATTCATAATTTTTAGAAGGGGCTCATACATTGCATATTCTAGTTTTATCCTTTGCCACTAAACCAGAATATCAGTGATGGACTAAGTGCAAAGTTGATATGAGCACTTATCAAAGATAACTTCATGTTAAATAATGATATATCCTTTGGCATCTATCTCAAGAAGTATTGTTTGAGTTATGACATGTCTAAGAAATCTATTAAAACATGAGACATGGAAAATAGGATGAACCCAAGAATAAGATGGAAGTTATAATTTGTAGGCTACAGGGCCAATCTATTGAATAACCTTATAATTCCCATATAAATTTGAAGCTAGTGTCTAGTGACCCTTTATTTTAAAGGAGGAATGCTTATAAGGTTATAAAATGAGGAAAACCATATCCCTTGGTTTGAAGGCACATTATAAGTAGTGTTCATTAGCCTATTATTTCATGTTATTTTGAGCTTGGTTGGGCTTTTACCTAAGGACTTGGAGAACATTTTCCTGAGCATTGAAGTTGGTGTTAACTACTTGCACATAGGAACTACTTGTAAGGTAAGAGAAAATAGAGGGTGGATTCTGATACTAAACTAATTCATAATGGGATATTTTGGTGGCCATGTAATATGTGGTGTTATAATACCATTAAAAAAGTAGTAAGAACTTGAACCAATTATACTACTGGTTATAGGCAAAACATTAGAGATATGTTCTAAGCATTTGTTGGAAATTTTAGTTTGGACATCTATTTGTGGGTGATATCTAGAGCTCATTTTAAATTTTGTTCTCATTATTTTGAATAATTATTTCCATAAATGACTCATAAAATTTAAGTTAAAATCATATAAAGTATAAGCAAGAGTGCCATCTACGTAGAAAAATTAGTCAAGGAAGGTTTGGGTAATGGTCAAAGAGGTGTAAGGATAGAAAAAATCACAAAAATGGGTGTATTTAGAGAGGTGATACATCACCACCATTATGAATAATTCTCATCCACATTTAAAAATTCCCTCAATTATATCCATTGAAAAATCTATCTATAGCCATGTAGGAATGGGTGGTGGTTGGAGCAAACCTAGAGTTGCCACTATTTTGACCTTGTGATGTAGATAGGTATCACATTATTTGACAAATCTCTTGATGTCATGCTTAATTCACTGCCAAAATAAATTATGATGAACTCACTCATATCTTTTTGGAAAACCCAAATAACCAATAGAGGGTATGTATGTAGTTTGACTAGAACCATTTTTTATAACTCTAACCTGGGAATTAAAATAATGATAATTTTAGAACATAAGTATTGTCCATCCCAAGCATACTTTGGTTTGGAGGTAGGTTCAGTGGATAATTTTTGGATGAGTTTTTTTATGTGTCCTAGTGCCACTCCTGCAAGATATCATGCATTTATTTTGGAATGGGTACAAATAATACACATTGTGTTGCCTATTCTTCATATTTTTGAGTGAATTTATGACTGCATTCTCCTTTCCCTTTTTATAGGTGATTTAATAATCATACCCCATTAATTTGGTGACCCATTTTTGTTGATCTAGTGAGAAGACTCTTTATTCCAAGAAGTAATTTAGATTTTGATGATTCATTTTGATGTAGATATGTTGTCCAAATAGGTTTGGCTACCATTTGATAATGATGTGTAATATGACCATTATTTTATTTTCATATGTAGGATATACCAAATTTTTACCCATGAGAGCCTTGCTGGTAAATGTGATAAATTATCCTTCTGTATGAGGATGGCATCAAGTCCATTACCACATGCATCACTTTAAATCATGAAGGTATTGGAAAAATTTAGTATTGGTAAAATAATTGTAGTACATAGCCTATTTCAATACATAAAATGGCTATTATACTACCTGTAAAAATGGAAAATGTCATTTTTAGCATTGTAATAAATGAGACAATGATTTTTATATAGTTTTTGAGTAAATTTATGTAGTAACTAGTGAGGCCCAAAATTCAATGAAGTTTTTTGAGCATCTTGGGATTTTATCAAATTTTCATGGATTCAATTTTCTTGGGGTCAAGTCTTACTCCTATTACTAAAATGATATGCTTGAGGAACTAAAATTTGTGCTGAATAAAGAACACTTGGATTATTTTGCACATAACAAGTGGTTAGAGAGAAGTTGTAATGCTTTAAAAATGTGATGTAAATTATCTTACCAAGTGTGTTGTAGATTAAGATATCATGAAAGAAGACCATGATACTTATATAGCAAGGGTTGAAAGAGTTTATTCATGAATACTTGAAATGTTAATGGTGAGTTGGTAAGTCTACAAGGCATGCCCATAAATTCATAGTGGTTGTCATGAGTAAAAAAACTATTTTGGGAATACATGTTAGAGCTCTTTAAGATATCTAAATAACGAGCATGTAGTAATGTTGAATTCCTAAAGAGGTAGAATGAGATCTCCAAAAACAAGAAAATTCCACAAAAGAAATGTTTGCATTAACTAACTTAGAAGAAGAAGAAAGTACATATAGGGTGAAATTAGGTCAATAAAATGGTAAAACTCTAATTCAAAATTAGAACCCACTTAAAGGTAAATGACCCCTAATGACTTAATTAACTAACCTAAGTAAGATTACAAAATGTGTAGGTAAAACCACTAGGTGGGAAAATTCCCACACTAACACCCCCTTAAACCATAGCTTAGGTGGGTAGAAGAATTGGGTTCTAGCAATGATGCTTGGTGAGGTACCCACCTAAGCTATGCTTTAGGGAAGTGTTATTGTAGGTATTTTCGCACCTAGTGGTTTTACCTACACATATTTTTAGCTTACTTATGATAGTTAATTAAGTTATTATGGGCCATTTACCTTTAATTGGGTTCTAATTGTGAATTAAGGTTTTACCTTTCACTTAAAATTTGATGCCCTCCTGAATGTCATGTGGGGTTCCAGAGATTTCATACTCAATTTTTACACACTATTTTACTTAATAAAGATTTCCATGCTACTTTAATTAGGGTTTTAATGTTGCTTTAATTACTTGGGATTTTGACTTAGAATTACTTGTTCAGGATTCTGAACAACTGCTACTTGGGTTTTCAACTAAGCATTATTTGCTCAGGGTTTTGAACAATTGCTACTCAAGTTTTTGAGTAAATTCAACTCAAGAAATTGAATAAGTAAGTATCCTTCAAAACACCAAACAAGTTTATTAGTCAAGATTTCAAGCAATTGCTACTTCAAGGTTTTAAACAATTGTAACTCAGGGGCTTGGAGAAGTAAGACTCCTTTGAAAATGGAACAAGTCTAGTAGTTAGGCTTTTAAGAAACTACTACTTCAAATTTTTGAACAACTATAACTTAGGGACTCAGAGAAGTAAGACTCCTTAAAAAACTTAGATCTCCAAGCAAGTTGTCAAGTTTTGGAAGTCTAATTATTGACTACTAATAACTTCCAAGTTACCAGGGTTTTGAAGTCTGATTGCTTAAGTCACTAGATTTGTGGGTTTTATAGGCTCTTTAACTTGTTCGTACAGATACCTATCAGTAAGAAGAAAAAATGATTTCTAGAAAATCCATGAACTTTCTCAAAAATATAAGAGAGACCCATTTGAGATCTCAAAAAACCAAGAAAGAATATATAACTATATTTTTGATTTGAGGTCATTTGACATGAGTTTCAAGGTAGAGAAGAATCAAACCTCTAGGGTCAAAAATGTGGCCATGAAAGAACAAAACTAGTTATGAAAAATACACAAGGATTGTTACAAAGGAGAAAAATACATGAGGCTATTAAGAAAGCTCTAGTACTATGTTAGATTTCACTAAGATCTCTAAATAGTGAGCATGTAGTAATTTTGAATTCCTGTAGAGGTAGAATGAGAGCTCTAAAAACAAGAAAATTCCACAAAGGAAATGTTTACATTAACCAACTTAGAAGAAGAAGAAATTACATATAGGTTGAAATGAGGTCACCAAAAAGGTGAAACCCTAATTCACAATTAGAACCCACTTAAAGGTAAATGATCCCTAATGACTTAATTAACTAATCTAAATAAGCTAAAAAGATGTGTAGGTAAAACCACTAGGTGGGAAAATGCCTACACTAACAATATATTCATCTTTTTTACACATATGGTGAAAAATTGACCATAAATCTAATTTGGAGAATTGTTGGGTGCCATGACACTCATCTAGGAGTTCATCTATCACTGAGATATGGATTTTTTCTCAATAGTAAGTTTGTTTAGTTCTTAAAAATAATGTATTGTCTCCAAGACTCATCCCTTTTTAGGATGAGGAAATTTAGAGAAGAGTATGGATTTATGCTTGGGACAATTACTCTTACCTTTATTAGTTCCTATACCAAATTTTCAATTTTTGTTTTCTAAAGAAAAGGGTTGTGGTATGGCCAAATATTTAGGGGTACACTCCAAAAAAGTAGCTAAATGAGATGGTAATTAAGCCATCTATGTGGTAATACTTTATCTCCTCAAATTCTATCACATGTTTGACTAATTGTTTTTAAGTCATCAAGCTTGATAGAATTAAGAGACATGCTAATCTGAATGGAACATTATTGAGAGGTGATCACATGAGAACCCTCTTAAGGATCTTCTCCATATAGCATGAGATTATGGAATTAGTCCATCCTAACAAAAGACCCTTCAATGTTTACTACTACCCATTATTGGATAATTGCATCCAAAGTTTTGATAAGTCCCACAATTTTTTTCCAAGGGTGCATAACCATTGATCCTTAAGAATTACATCACATCCTCCAAAAGAAAAAATTAAACATGTATAATTTGAGGTTATAATCCCCCACTAAAATATGAACACTGTGACATTTTCCTTTACATGGAAATGTCCCCCCATTGGTAATTTTAACTTCAAAACTTGATTAAGGTTATAAAAAATAGTCAAATTATTTAGCTAGCTGAGGGTCAATCAAATTATGTATTTCTTGAGTCAATGAGAATAGTGAGCGGTGATTCTTGAAATACCCTTTTATTCTTATAGTCTAAGGAATGGTTATCCCCTCCAAGGCATTCATTTAAACTTATAGTTAGGATTTTATATTATTTTTCAAATTCATGGGACTCTTAAGCATATTACCATTCATTTGTAATAGGAGGTGATTTGACATCTAGTAAATATAACTTCTATTCATCACATTTATAGTTCCATGTGAATTTTTCTTAACAAACTCAAATTTTAACCTCTATGAGGCATTTAATCAGGATTATTTTTGGAGGTGGAGTTATTTTATTATGTTGTAATATGGATGATTTGAAGGGATTACATTTTGAATATGACATTGATTTGTGAGCTTATCTTTAAATAACTTGGCCAACCTAAGAGCTTCCATGTTGTCTTTAGGCTTGTATAATTTTACCTTATCCCAAATCATATCTTTGAGGCTACTTATGAAATAAATCTTTAAAAAAATGTCAAATAACCCTTTAGTTTGACTTTATAGTTTTTAAAATTGATCCTATTTTCCTATATTTGGTAAGGCTTAGGTGAAATCATCATAGGTGTTAGGATCAAATTGAACCAGTAATAGTGGTATAAAATTGTCCAAAGTTGGTTTGTCATGAGATTTATGTTACCACTTTTACCATCAGACGACTTCATTTTCCAAGTGAAAAGAGGAAATAGGTACTTTGTTCACCTTTAATGTATTATGTAGACTAAAATATTTTTTTGTAGGATAAATCCAAATTGTAGTGTTGATACCATCAAATTTAGGGAAGTCTAATTTTGGGTCACATGGAAAGTTTTATGATGATAAATTACACTCAAAATGACTATCACCATTTAGCTTGATTAAGAGTTATAAATTTTGTACATTGAGGCTATGCACCATTTATTATAGATCAGTGACTATGGATCTTAGGTCAACAAATTATTTCTCCATGTTCTATTTATAGATTGAATTGTCATAACCATCACAAATAGGTATCCCAAGGCTTTCATAAATGCATACTAGAGTTATTTATCAAAACATTTAGCTAGATGAAATAATTTAAAAAATATGATTATCCCCAAGACAAAAAAAATTTAGACTTTATAAACTATAAAGTTACCATATGGGAAATTATTCTCTCATTTTTTATATCTTGCATTGTTTTGAAAATAAATGGTTTGAAATATTACATCTCTACTCTAGAACCCTCCTATTTTGACACTTGTGCATTTTTTTTGATCTTCTCAATTATGTAAATCCTATCTATATTATGTGGATTCTACTTTATGTTATCAAATTTTTAGGTGGGATCAATTATTGGTAGTTTCTACCAACTCCAAATTACCAAGGTTTAACAAAAACTAGTGAAAATGGGTAGATCTTGTATAACATGTGTCTATTTTATGGGATTACATTCAAACTTATACCATTCATAAATAATGGTTGCCAAATATTTTAGATCACTAAATAATATGGGTAGATCATATACATATCCCAATATCCCCTCTCATAGGTTAGTTGCAAATATCTTCCTATGGTTAACCACTTACCAATGTAAAAAAGGTAATATATAGTTAAAGACATCCTATGGTGAAGCTTAGATGATAGCTATGGGGTCTTCTTAGTATACTCAAAGGGACATGTAAGCTCAATTTTGTGTATAATTATTATCTAAGTACCTATGGTGATGAGTAAAATTCCACTTCACTTCACACATGGATCACTTGTGCTTAGCAAGAAATGATATATTTTTGTGATATTTAAAAACCCCCAACATAAGGTTTTTTAACTAAAAAAGAGAGAAATGGCTGGGTTTGAGTGAGAAGGCTTAGTTCCAATACTTTTAAGTCATTTTTTTATCACCAATGTCCTACTTAGGGTAAGGTGAGAGCATATGTTTGAAATTTATAGAGAGCCATAAATTGATAGTACTGCTACAAAAAAAATGACATTGGAAAAAGCTCTTATACCAAATGATATGAACATTCCTAAAAATAGATTAAACCAATATCAAAATATAATTAAAACATACTACAAATGAAATAGAAGGTAATTATATTGCATTAAAAGAGAGAATAATTATATGACAATATCATTGGCATCTTTGAAAGGGAAACCTCCTTTGAGCAAGCTTCGTACAATATAATTAGTGAGAGCCTTTACACTAGTCTACATTTCTATGCTAATTGAAGTCTACTTCCCATGCATGTGGGATTACATTAAATATATCAAGGGATGACATATAATGTATATGCATCTTTATATTTTATTAATAACAATAATTTAAAAAAAATTAGGATAAGGGGGTTCTAACCCTAATACTTGAGATTGTTATTTCATATTTAATGTTCTACTACATATGATAGTTTTAGACCATGTCTCTTCACTTATTTAAAAGTGATATCAACATTCTTATACTTTTATTCATGGTGAATATTGTTGAACCCTTTTTGTAAATAAGGTCTAATATGAGAGAGAGTAGTCTATTTAACTAAGGAGTAAGCCACTCTAAAATTAGGCCAAGTAAATGAATTTAGATTCTATCTATAAGCTGATGAGATATACCGAATCTAAGCATATGCTACATACAAAAAGTACAACATCTAATATAATAATAATAAAAATATAAAGGCTAAATCATAATTAACCTATATAATGATGCGTAGGTAAATATAAGTAATGCAAGTGTAAAAGTTGATTATCTAAAGCTATGGATCCCATTATCATATTTTAAACATTTACTTTATGCTAGTATAGAAACTTCCATCACCTTGTGGACCCTAATGTCGACAATAATATCCTAATTCTATAGCTAGTGTTGTATATAAAATATTTACTCTTTTGTGAAACTTCCACTTGCACCTATTAGGGCTTACTTTCACCTTTCAAATTTTTTGTTTAGACCATGTACAAAATTTCTCTATATCAATATTTTGATCAAAACCATATATATTCCAATCAAGGCATTCCACCTTATGAAATAGGGGTTAGTGGGATTAAGTGAAGTCAAGTTAATCACATCCTACATAGACATATACCATGAAGATGGCCTTAAATTAGTATATTTCTCCACCTTATGTGGGCTTGTTTGTGAAAATGATGTAATATGCTATATACGAGTGCATGTAGTGATCTAGATTGTAACATGGAAAATACTACTCATAGGCTATTATTTTAATGCTTCAAACTTGTAATAAGACCACTCCTATGACTAGTTTAGAAATAGGAAAGAATAAGGAAGAATAACTTAGTTGTGTAAATGATTTTTAGTAGTGTAGTGTAAGCTTGAGAAGTGATTACTAAATGACTTATGAGTGGGATTTAACTTGTGTTTACACCACACCTTTTGAAACGTTTATCATATAAGGGTCAAAGGAAATAAATAGGTTGACCCATACATATCAAAAGATTTTCAAATTTGAGTGTTTATAAGGTACAAACATGTGTTGGAGTAGGGATACTAGCGATAACACTAGTGTCCAGTTCTAAAAATAGGTGTCTCAAGAAATAAAAAGTTGTTGGAGTTTTATAACTAATAGTGAATAATACATGTTAGGTTTTAAGCATACTATGTGCTATAGGTGATATGGGTAATCAAAATATCAAGGTTATACTCTAAGATATACATTTAGGCATAATGAGATGGAGAAAAATAACCTTTTAATTACAAGGTAGGTGAAGAAATGAAGGGTAGAGCCATGACTGATATTTTCCTAGTGTAAAAGACTATTTTAACATATAAATCCATATTTGAGTATTTGCATATTACCCCTTCAGTATAGTAATTCATAAGGATGAAATACTATGTTAAAGGAAATAAATAAATACCATGGTGTGTATAACACAAATTAGTTTGACTTGGGATTTGTTTGAATTTGTTGTATGCGTATGACTTGTAACCATGAACATGTTGGTGTAATTAGTGAATATAATCTGAAAATGAATAATTTAAAATTACTTGAAATAAAAGAGAGAAAACAAGGAGTACATTTATTTATCAATGCAACCATGTTACCCCTTGATAATTTGTTTTGGTAATTATGTTTCCTAATTGAAGCATTGGAGAGAGGTTCAAAAATTAACCTTGGAGATGTGAAGAGGGGACTTGGAGGATGATCATGCCCCCAATCTGGAATGAGTCTGAGCTATGTCAAGTCCATTAATAACACTAAATCTGAATCACATAACTCAAGTGTAAACATAATCTAGTAAATCTCATCCAAGTCAAATGGTGTCAACCCACCATAAATAAAAGTAGTGTTAAGTCCACTGAGAGCATTGAATCTCAATCTCACTAATCAAAGAAGCTAACTAATGAAACAAATAAAATCTTAGATGGTGCATCTTGGTAAGGTTTGTGCATGAATAGTGTATCTATAATTTGGTGCATTTTCATGGCATATGCACCTTAAAGATGTCTTAGGCTGAATTATCTATAAAAATATAATGTATGTTATGTAAATTATGTATAATATGTTCCAAAAATCTAAAAAAAATCTATCCCAAATCTGTATCAAATGTATAAAATTCTATCCAAAGTGTATACTAGATCATGTAAACTATGTCAAATTTTCCAAATTCTATCAATTATATGTATGTACTATCATGTATCTATGACACACCCCCAATTATTATGGTTGGGGAATGAAAAGTGATATTCACCTTATCTTAAGAGGATAAGACAACTATGTTGTATTTGTGTTGATCATGTAGTAAATAACATATAGTGGTAGCATGTCAAAGTAGATGTCTCAAGGAAGCTTATAGTATGCATACATAACAAACCCTGAGATGCATGATATGAATAATGACAATATCTAGAAGTAACAATATCTTAAAATAATAAAACACACATGCAAGAGTACTCAATGTCACACAAAAAGGGGTCTACGAAGACCACAAAAAAGGAGCATGTTCAAATCTTGCAAACTCAAGGGGATGACATATTCAAATTTCCACACACCAATAAAATAACCAACACTCAGGGCAATGTGGCCAATAACCAAATAACATGCTAAAATGTTACACAATTTAGATAATGAATTAGATAATAAGTACACTCATGAAATCCATATTAAAAAATGAAATATATACAAATAACATAAGCATGCCATACTAGTCTGTTACATCTTGATTCCTCGCTAAGCAAACTAATAAATTATCTATGGATATTTATAGTTGATAAACTTAATTTGGTTATTTTTAACTAAGCTTTGAGATATCTATTATTATGGGATAATTGGATATTACTTAGGTTACAACATTACATTGCTATGAGTTAGTTTTAGTGTATATATTTACATTATGATCATGTTGATTTATTATTTCAACTATATTTTATGATGTATGTATATCATGATATTATGGTCTAACTACCTACTTGTTCTGAGATTAACAAATGAAAACTCATCCCTCAGGGTGTGATGGAGGGAGAGCATCATTAGAGAGGGTGATGTAGATGGAGTTTCTAGGGGAAGATAGAGAAATTGGTTAGAACCTTGCACACCATATTAGCTATCACATGTTAGATGCATAATACATGGTTAGCATAGTATGTTTTGGTGCTGTTTGCATTAGATAGTTATTTATACATGATTTAATAGTATAGTTTAATGGTTTTTTTAGAATTTTTATTACATGATTTAAATGTGTGACCATTAAATACTTTTAAAAGTTTGATTTGTGTAATTTGTGCTAATTCAAGGTTATTGATTAATGGATTTATCATTGAACCATTTTAATGTTTAAGGTGCTAATTTAATTAGCAGATTTATTAATTATTAAAATTAGAGAAAAATGAATAAAATATGATACTTTATATTTTAAGAAGAAAAAATAGGAAAAAGAAAATTAAATTAAAAAAATAATAAATAAAGAGAAACAGGAAATGTTTAAAATTAGATAAAAATAAAAGAAGGATGCTAATAAAATAAGAATAAAAAAATAAAGAAAAATAAAAAAAGTCGAAAAATTCTATAAAAAAAAAAAGTAATGCCATATTTATAAAGAAAGCCTTTAGAAAAAAATAAGAACAAGATATTTAGAGAGAAGGAGAGGTGCATATACAAAGGAAAAGAGTCAGAGAAAAAGAAACACATGAGCATAGAGGGGAGACACATTTAGAGAAGGTTTTGATAGGTAGACATTGCACTTGAATTCTATGTATTAATGTGACTGAGCAAACTGTATGTATTGATATAAAAAAAACTTTGAACTTGGTAATAACTCAAGAAAACTATACAAGAGTTTGCTATCATGTGTGTGGAGATGTAAAATTAGAGATTGATCTACATAAGTTAAGATAATTAAATATTTATAATTGAATATATATTCATTCATATACATACATACATACATACTTGTATAGATATCTAGTGTGTAACACAATGAATATTCTTGGATGAAACTATTACCTAAGAAGGTACAATGATATAGACTGTAGACTAGAATTTAGTGTAGCAATATATGGAAAATGTTATTCATCTTAATATTGTGAATAACCATATATATTATATGGAATCATATATATATTAAATATACCATAGATTATAGTTCTTATTAAGATGATTATTCGATACTATACATATGATGTAGGTATGTACTTGAATCACTGTAGGAATCACAATATATATTATAACACATGGTTTAAGTATATAGGAACAATGATTAAAGTTAAACATGAACAATTTAAAATAGCGTATTAAAACATATATTATGTTTATAGAGTGTATCAAAACATGGCCACTATGATTCAAGTTAAGTTAAATAAAAGATAGGAAATTGCATTTTTATAAGAACAATGACTTAGTTATTCTATGCACATAATTTTTGGACTACATATTAGGTGGTGACCCATCGATAAAGGACGATTTATTATGATAAATAATGCTAGATGATCTAAGAAAGAGAAACACTATAATGAATTTTAAAATTATAATGTATCATATCTATCACATGAGATATGATATAAATAGGAAAAACAATATGATAGGTTAATATTCCATTATTTTATTATTCACTAGTTCCTATCATAGGGGCATCCTTTGGATGGAATTTATCTTTCTTATATTAAGTGACAAAGAAATTTTAAGATCATTGTTGTATGTATAAAACAATGTTGGATCGATGTATCTACAAATGCTTTAACATTACCAGAATAAGTCACTATCCTTTTGTCATTTTATATTAACCTTTATTTTAGGTAAAATGAATATATGTGGCAATACCCATAATATTTTATATGAACTTAGCTAAACATTTATATTTAACACTAGGTTAAATAAGTAAGAATATTTCCTAACTAGATTTGACATTCCAATTATAATATAGCTTTTGGGTTTAGTGTATGAAGCATGTGTAGCTTGACATATTCTTCCATCACTTTATAATGAGTTTTATATACATGTTTTAGCTTATCATATAAAGCATGAGAAATATAACATGTAGTGTGAATGAATTCCTACATTAGGCTATGTATAAGGAGTTAACTGGAAGAATTATTTATGAGAATGTAGATACTCCTATTTATATATATAAAGCTTATAAACGTACCTTAGGATGTGTATCATTATGAATGGATTTATTCATGAGTATATATAGATATGAATAGAACTTATACAAAAAGGGATCAATGGATTAGATCTTATAATAAGATGTAGGTTAATATGCTTAATCGGATATAATAAACTATGAATGTTTGGTATTTATAACTAAATGATAGTTTGAAGGGGAAAACAAATAACCTCAAAATTGAATAAGATGATTGTTGAAAAACCTCATGAAAACCTTATTTAGAAATATAAACGAACGTAGGAGTTTAAATACGGTAACTCTTTATCATGGGAGAACATGTGTAAAATACATACTACGGGTGGATTAATTTAAACAACAGTATATGCATATATAATATGTATTGGCATATGGTGTTGTATGCCTATAGATCTATAATTTGTTATAGACTAGGTCTTGAAATCCGTAAGAGTAAGACTCTAGCTATACATCTACATAGGTTCCTAAAACATACCAAGACATTGAAATGAGGTATCATGTTCAAACAAAACATAATTAGGATTTTGAGACTTTAATTTTTGAAATTATTATAACTAGATGTTTGAACATAAGCCTATACTTTCATTGATTCATAGATATTTTATTATGATTACTTGTGGTATATAGTAGTTATGCTTAAAAACAATGGACTATGATAATATGGGTTGTCATAAAGGTGTAGTATATTTTAAAACTACTTGTAGTAATTATAAACCATAGTTAAATGTATATTTTACCTAGATGGTATCAACCATAGTTATTATTTCTATTATGGGATATATATTATTGTGAGATTCATTCATACATTTGATGGAATAAATGTATGTTTTTAGATTATCTTATGCTTAGAATGTTATGTGATTGTTGGTAGGATGTAATGTGTATGAATCTATTTGTTATATTATGTTAATCAAATCTTGCATTGTTGATACTGAGTAGGTAGTGAGATGTATTTCACTAGCTTACTAGCATCACAATGCTAGATGAAGGTAATCCAATCAAGTGATGTGTATTAATATTTAATGATCCATAGATCATTTATTATTTGAAAAATTTGGCCAAACTAATGTTGATATGTTTTCATTTCATGAGTATGATTTACATGTTTGTGTAATATCTTGAGTAGAATGGGTTTCTATGATATACTGCATGTTTAGTTTAGAAATCATACATCACACATGTACTAGCTTGTCTCTTTAGATTCCCATGCCATCACTATCTACTCATTTATGAAGGGAGTGCCATTCTCTAATGGGATTAGTGTGAGGGATCATTGGTTCATGGTTGTTGTGGAAAAGTGCTTGGATGATGCTCTCCTTCCCCACAATAGTACTACTTTTGAGATGTCACTTGAGATTGCTATAGATACTAGAGTCTGGGGAAATATGCTTTGGGAAGCCATGTATCTTATATATGTACATTATATTGTATCATTAAAAAATATCATGATGATCTATAATTACTTATTTATTGTACATTGACAGCAATGGCTATAGGCATGTATCAGTCATGGTTGGTTAATTGTAATTACTTTATATATTTGTATTATGATGTGTTTCTTATGATGATAGTGATCACTGATGTATGATGGAGTATGATAAATTTATAGTTATCATACTTAGAGTATTTTATATGTTCACTGCTTAGATTATCATGGTGTTATCTATTTAAAGTATATGTTTTTTAATTTAAAAAAAAATCATGTATTTCTAGGTAGATCCTAGTGGGGATGTTACATGTGTTATCAAAGCTATGGATTGAACTCTAGGACTTAATGAGTCCACTAAAATTTTTATATGCTTTTATTTATATAAAAGAGGATGGTGAAAGCTAGACTTTTTGGATAGGGTCTATCAAATGTCAATGATAGTAACCCTCCATTTAATTCTAGCTGATTTTATGCTGAGTAATCAACATAGATGGATTAGATTCTCATAGCCATGAATGAGACCAACGACCAAATTATAGCCTTAGAGTAGGTTGTTAATGACCATGAAGAGGAATACCATTAAGATGTACTTGAGAGCATCTCACTGAGTAGGAAAACCCTCAAGATGCAAGAACTTAGGTAGGTGTAGAGTTGGATTGAGACATGAAGAAGGTGATCCCACCTAAGCTTGATGGGACTATTTTAGGTGATGGAGCTGACGCATGGTTGACTAAGAAGGAGAAGTTTTTTGAGATTCAAAACTACTCTAAGGTTATAAAATTAGTATGGGGAGTATACCAATTGGATGGTGAGGCAACTACATGGTGGGCCAATAAGAGGTTGAAAATGAACCTTAACTCGACTACCACTACTTAGAATCAATTTGTGACTTTTTTCAGATCCTGGTGGCTTCCACCACTTTATTTTGATTACAACCTTATAGATATCTAGAATATAAAATAGGGAGATGTATCAATGAATGAGTATTGGGATTAGTTCACCAAAATTTTGAAGTATGCACCTCAATACCAAGGAGATGAGAGGATCAGGATCATAAAGTTTACCATGGGATTGAGACCCTAGATTAGTGGAGAGGTGGATGTTCATGGACCTTCTAGAATGGACTAGATTCTTGAGAAGGTAATAAAAAAAGAACAAAATTTGAAGTATCTTTCATAGGCTAGGGATAAGTTCAATAAAAAGTTTGAAAATTTTAAATCAAATTTCAAAAATAAGAATTGGAAATAAAGGGGTGGAGACTCCAAGAAGTAGTTCAAAAACTAGAATACCAAATTCAACAACTGTTCAAGCAATAAGAAATTGGGTAAAGGGAAATAAATAAACATATAGGAAAGGACCACTTGGAGGTTGTTTCATTTATTGAGATGACCATTATGCTCATTACTATACTCAAGACAAGTCAAAGAACAAAGGTCCCACTCCTCAACATGGCATTTTTTAATAACATATTCATGTAGTAGTTGACAATTGATAAGCTTAATTTTAAGCATTACCCATAGAGATGTTAGGTACTTTAGTTGAACATATTGTTTCCATTTTGATATATATAGGAACTAAAAAATGTTTTATAGCTCCTAGAATGCTTAGTAAGTTAACTAGAAGAGTTGGAGTAATGGAAAATGCATGGTCAATAGAGTTTGGGAATGACTCAAAAGTCATGGTTGATAAGTGTTTAGTCAAAGCATAGATTAGGTTTCCCAAATTCACAATAGAAAATATCTATATGTAGCACCACTAGGGTCATATGATGTGATCTTAGGATTCAACTAGATTTCAAAACATAAGGCCAAGGTTTATTTCTACTTGAATAAGGTTGAGTGTCTGAATGATTTTGGAAATCAAATACAAATTTAGGGTAAGAAAAAGAGTTGAAGATTAGGCATATTTATTTAATGCAACTCAAGAGGGCTCATGAAAAAGGGTGCCAAGGATTTATCATCAAGATAAATGAAATGGAGGAACCTAGGTAACCATATCTTGAAGATTACACATTTCTTAGATATTTTCATGACGTGTTTCCAAAAGAGTTATCAGGTCTACCTCCTAGACATGAGTTCAATTTCTCTCTTGATATCATACCTAGTTTAGAACCATAGTCTAAGATACCATATAGGATGCCAACCATTGAGTTGGTTAAATTGAAGGCTCAACTCTAGGAATTATTGTCTAAGGGGTTGATTAGGCTAAGTGTGTCACCATAGGGTGCACTGATTATCTTTTTTAACAAGGATGGTACTACTAAATTTTGTATTGACTATAGAATGTTGAAAAAGGCAACTATCAAAAATATGTATGTACTACCTTGCACAAATGATATTTTTGATCAAATACGAGGAGTAATGGTATTTTTTAAGATTGATCTTAGAGTAGGATAACATCAGTTAAGGATAAGGGATGATAATATTCTAAAGACAACATTTATAACTCACTATGGGCACTATGAGTTCACAGTGTTACCTTTTGGGTTGACTAGTGATCCAATAACATTCATGAATCTCATGAATTGTGTATTTAGGGATTATCTAGATCACTTTATTTTATTTTTCTTGATGATATTCTTATATATTCAAAGAATGAAGAGGAGCACCTTCAACATCTATAACTAGTTATATAATGGTTGTAGAAGCACACGTTATATAGAAATTTGTCTTAGTGCACATTTTTCTAGGAGATAGTGCAATATCTCAAACATATTATCTCTATAGATGGTATCTCAATAGATCTAGTGAAGATAAAATTCATTATGGAATGGCTGACACCAACGAATGTGCACAAGTTAAGAATTTTCATGGGATTAATAGGCTATTATAAGAAGATCATTATAAATTTTTCCAAGATAGCTAATCCAATTACCTATTTAGAACGTAAAAACCAAAATTTTGTCTGGTTAGAAAAGTATTCAGGAATTGAAAATAAGGCTTACTTTGACACCAATGTTAAGAGTTACTGACCCCAATGGTCAATTTTTAGTGGTCATAGATACATCAGGAGATAGACTAGGAGGAGTCCTTATATAGGATGGTGCAGTGGTGGATTATGAATTGATAAAGCTAAAGCCTTATGAGGTGAACTATGCACCTCATGACTTAGAAATTATAGCAATTATGAATGTTTTACAAGTTTGGTGGCATTACTTATTGGGAAAACTATTTGAGCTCAATATGGATAACTTGGGACTCAAGTAAATATTTACCCAACCAAATTTGAATGCTTGTTAGAGATGCTGGCTTGAGTTTTTATTTGATTATGATTTTGATATTAACTATATCAAAGGCAAGTAAAATAGAGTAGTCAATACCTTGAGCTATAGGAGGTACATAGAAACCATAGCTACTATTAAGAACTCATTCAAGGATTGAGTTATTGAATTATTAATAGATGATGAATTTTATGATCAGTTCAAAAAACATTGTCTGAGAATGTTTAGAATCCTTGGATAAAGGATTCAGATTAGAGAGTGATGGTATTTTATGTTATAATAGAATGATGTATGTGCCATATTGAAATTATATACAGGCCACAATGCTAAAGGAGCTAAATAATGACCCATATTTGGGAAATCTAGGAGTAACTAAGCTCATGGTAGAGCTTAGACCACTGTATTTATAAAAGGGAATCAAGAAAGATGTAACAGACTATGTGTTACATTATTTGGAATATCACCAAGTGAAAGTTGAGCATATAAATTTGGTTGGGTTGTTATATCTGCATGATATAACATAATGGAAGTGGTTGGTGACTAGTATGGACTATGTTTAAGGTTTACCAATGTCACATAATAAGCATGATATGATCTTGGTAGTGGTTGAAAAACTAACCAAGGTGGCTTATTTTTTACTAGGCAATTTGATAGATGATGCACCTACCCTTACGAAGAGGTTCATAAAGGAATTATATAGGTTGCATGGATTTATAGAGAAGATAATTTTGGATTATGATCCAAATGTGACTTCTAGATTTTGGGTAACTCTAAACTCAAATGTAGGTACACAACTAAATTTCAACACTGCATATCATCGAGAGATTGATGAACAGACTAAGAGAGTTAATCGAGAGATTGATGAACAGACTAAGAGAGTTAATCAAGTGTTAAAGGATCTTCTTCATATGTATTGCATGGATCAATAATATAAATGGGAATATTATCTTCAATTTGTTGAGTTTTATAACAAAAAATCATACCAATCAATAAGGTGCAGAACACCAATCAACTAGGATAGGTTAGAGGACAAGGTAGTCTTTGGACCTGAGATGCTTTCAAAAATGGAATATCAAGTTAGATTAAATAGCCAAAAATTGGTTGAGGCTAATGATAGGAAAAAGAGTTATGCTAATTTAAAGAGAATAGATATGCAATTTTTAGTAGGTGATAAAGTGTTCTTTCAGGTTAAGCTATATAAGAGCTTGATTAAATTTGGAAAGCCAAAAAAACTATCACTGAAATATGTGGGACCCTTCAAGGTATTAAAAGTGGTCAATCCTATAGCATATAGGCTTACATTGCCATTAGACCTAGCTTTATTACATAATGCCTTCCATGTTTCTTATCTTAAAAAGTATATAGTTGATCCTACACATGTGCTAGATTGGAATGCTTTACAGGTTCTATATCCCAGGGTGTTCATGATAGAACCAATCAGAGTAACTGACACTCATAAACTTCATTTGCATAATAGAGAGATGTTAGAGTGCAAGGTCTAATGGACCAATACTCTGAGGATAATGTTACTTGAGATTAATATAATGAGTTCTACATTTATTTACACATTTATTTACTTGAGTAGACACTATTATAGTATGTTACTTTTCTGCTAAAAATTGTTTTTAATTTAAAACTTATGTATGAATAAGAGTCGTTGAGGATGATGACTAGATTTAGGGGGAATAATGTTACATCTTGATTCTTCACTAAGTAAACTAATTGATTATCCATAGATATTTATAGTCAATAAATTTGATTTGATTATTTTTAACTAAACTTTGAGATATATGTTGTTATGGGATAGTTGGATATTTCTTAGGTTACCTGATTATATTTTTATGAGTTAGCTATAGTGTATATGTTTACATTATGATCATGTTGATTTGTTATTTCAACTATATTTTATGATGTATGTATATCATGATGTTATGGTATAACTACCTACTTATTGTGAGGTTAACATAAAAAAACTCGTCCCTTAGAGTGTGATGAAGGGAGAGCATCATCAGAGAGGGTGGCATAGCTAGAGTTGCTGAGGTATGACATAGAAATCAGCCATAACCTTATACACACCACATTATGTAGCACATGTTAGATGCATAATAAATGGTTAACATAGTGTATTTTGGTGCCATTTGCATTAGTTAGTTTTTTATACTTGATTTGATAGTATAATTTAATCATTTTTTGGAATTTATCTTATGTGATTTTCATGTGTGACCATTAAATACTTTTAGATATGTGATTTATGTAATTAGTGTAAATTTTAGGTTATTGATTAATGGATTTATCATTAAATGATTTTAACATTTAAGGAGCTAATTTAATTAGTGAATTTATTAATTATTGAAATTAGAGATAAAAGATTAAAATATGATAATTTATATTTTAAGAGGAAAAAATAAGAAAAAGAAATAAAAATAAAAAATAATAATAAATAAAGAGAAAAGGGAAGGTTTAGAATTAGAGAAAAATAGATATTAATAAAATAATAATAAAAACAAATAGAAAACAAAAACAAAGAGAAAAATCCTAAGAAAATAACAAAGCCACACCATCTTTATGAAGAAAACATTTGGAAAAAATAAGAACAAGATATTTAGAGAGAAGAAGAGGCACATATGTAGAGAAGAAGAGTCAGAGAAAAAGAAACATAGAAGTATAAAAGGGAGACACATTTTGAGAAGGTTTTTCCAGGTAGGAATTGCACTTGAATTTTGTCTATTGATATGAGTGAACAAATTATATGCATTGATATATAAAAAAACTTTGAACTTGGCAATAATTCAAGAAAACTATACAAAGTCTACTATCATATGTGTGGCAATGTAAAATTAAAGGTTGATCTGCATAAATTAATATAATTAAATATATATTCATTCATAGTAATACACACACATACATACTTGTGTAGATCTCTAGTGTGTATCATAATGAATATTCTTGGATCAAACTATTACCTAGGAAGGTACATCAATATAGACTGTAGTCTAGAATTTAGTGCAAAAATATATGGAAAATTTTATTCATCTTAATATTGAGAATAATGATATATATTCTATGGAATCATATATATATATATATATATATATATATATATATATATATATATTAGATAGACCATAGGTTATAGTTCTTATTAAGATGAATATTCTACACTATACGTATGATGCATTTATATACTTGAATCACTTTAAGAATCACAATATATATTATAACATATGGTTTAATTATATATGAACAACAATTCAAGTTACACAGGAACAATGATTCAAAATAGTGTATTAAAACATATATTATGTTTACACAACATATAAACATGGCCATAACAATTTAAGTAAAAGATATGAACTTGCATCTTTATAAGAATAATGACTTAATTATTCTATGCATAAATTTTTTGGACTGGGTATTAGGCAGTGACCCACCAGTAAAGGATTATTTCTTATGATAAATAATGCGAGGCGATATGAGTAGGATAAAAACTATAGTGAATTTTGAAATTACAATGTATCATATCTATCACATGAGATATGATCTAAACAAGAAAAAATATGATAGATTAATATTCCATTATGTTATTATTCATAGGCTCCTATCATAGGAGCATCATTTGGCTAGAATTTATCTTTCCTATATAAAGTGATAGAGAAATTTTAAAATCACTATTGTATGTATAAAATAATGCTAGATAGATGTATCTACAGATGCTTTAACATTAAAAAAACAAGTCTCTATCCTTATCTCATTTTATATTAACCTTTATTTTAGGAAAAATCAATATATGTGGTGATACCCATAATATTTTATATAAACTTAGATAAATAATTATGTTTAGTGCTAGCTTAAATAAGCGAAAAGATTTCCTAGCTGATTTGACATTCCAATTATAACATAGATTTTGGGTTTAGTGTATGAAGCATGTGTAGCTTAATGTATTATTCCATCACTTTATAATGAGTTTTATATACATGTTTTAGCTTATCATAGAAATCATGAGAAATATAATGTGTATTGTGAATGAATGCCTATATTAGGCTATCTATTAAGGAGTTAATTGGAAGAATGCTTTATGAGAATGTAGATACTCCTATTTGTATATATAAATATAATAAATTTACCATGGGATGTGTGTCCATATGAATGAACTTATTCATGAGTATATATAGATATGAACACAACTTATACAAAAAAGGATCGATAGATTAGATCTTATAATAAGATGTAGGTTAATATGCTTAACCCAATATAAGAAACTATGAATGTTTGGTAGTCATAACTAAATGGGATTTTGATGGGGAAAATAAATAACCTAAAAATTGACTAAGATGATTCAATTATTAATATTCCCAAAAATGATAAGACTTATAATTTATAGTCAATCTATTTGGTATAATGATTATTGAAAAACCTCATGAAAACCTTATTTGGAAATATAAATGATTGTAGGCATTTAAATAACTATTTATTTATCATGGGAGAATATGTGTAGAATACATACTAAGGGTGGATTAATTTGTTTAGAAGTATATGCATATATAATATGTATTCATATATGGTGTTGTATGCCTATAGATCTATTATCTATTATAAACCATGTCATGAACTCCGAAAGAATAAAACTCTAGCTATACATCTACATAGGCTCCTAAAACATGCCACGCTGTTTAAATGAGGTCTCATGTTAAAAAAAAACATAATTAGGATTTTGAGACTTTAATTTTTTAAATTATTATAACTAGACATTTGAATAGAAGCTTATGCTTTCATTGATTCATAGCTATTTTATTATGACTAGTTGTGGTATATAGTAGTTATGCTTAAGAACACTAGACTATGATAATATGGGTTGTCATAAGGGTGTCATATATCTAGAAACTACTTATAGTAATTAAAAATTGTATTTAAATGTATATTTTACCTTGATGGTATAAGCTGTAGTTATTTTTTCTATTATGAGAGATATTATTGTGATATTCATTCATACATTTGATGGAATAAATGTATGCTTTTAGATTATCCTATGCTTAACATGTTAAGTGATTTATGGTAGGATGTAATCTATATAAATTTGTTGGTTATATTATGTTAATTAAATCTTGAATTGTTGATATTGAGTAAGTAGTGAGATGGATTTCACTAGCTTATGATCATCACAATGTCAGATGAAGGTAATCTGATCAAGTGGTGTGTATGAATTTTGACTGATCCATCATTTATTATTTAAAAACTTTGGAAAAAGTAATTTTAAGTGGGACATTATCATTTCTTGAGTATGATTTACATATTTATGTGATATCTTTAGTAGAATGTGTTTCTATGATTCGCTGCATGTTTAATTTAGAAATCATATAACACAGGTACTAGCTTATCTCTCTAGATTCCCACAACATCACTCTCTACTCATCCATGAAGATAGGGAAATATGGGATCAGTGTAAGGGATCATTGGTCTATGATTGGTGTGAAAAAGTGCTTAGATTATGCTATCTCTGACCATAATATTACTACTTTTGAGATGGCACTTGATATTACCGTAGATACTAGAGTCTAGGGAACTATGCTCATAGGAGCCATGTATCTTATATATGTACATTGTATTGTATTTATTATTTAGATATTATCATGATGAATTTTAATTAATTATTTATTATACATTAACAATAATGGCTATAAGCATGTATTAGCCATGGCTGGTTAATTGTAATTAATATTTGTATTATGATGCGTTTCTTATGATGATAGTGATCAAGGATGTATGATGAAGTATGATTTATTTATAGTTATCACACTTAGAGTATTTTATATGTTCAATACTCATATTCTCATGGAATAATATATAAATAGTATATTTTATTTAATTTAAAAAAAATCATGTATTTCTAGGTAGATCTCAGTGGAGATGTTACTATTGGCCAAAATTGGGCTACATATGAAAATTTTGCTTGAATGGGTCAATATTCTAGGAGGTCTTAGTTGTGGTGAAAAAATATGAGGAGATTTAATATTGATTGGATGATCAAATGGGGGAATAAGAATACCACATGTCACTTGCAAGCTTTTGAAACACTTTAAGCAAGTCTTAAGGTGAATTTGTTGATTTTTGGGAAGCAGGTCTAGAATTGCAAGTGAAAGGATCCAATAGGTTTACATGGTGTTCATGGAATCCAAGGGGAATGAATTAGGCCTTATCAAAGTCTCAAAGGTTTATTAGAGTCTTGATGGGTCTAAATATGATTAACACAAGCCTAGAAAAACTAGACCACCATGGCACGCCATGAGGAATGAACATGTCAGTTTGGTTGTACATTTAATAAGTATACTTGGGAGACCTATAAAAGTTAAAAGACTACATAGAAATGATGTTTTTTATTCCTTGAATATCCACTAAATTTTTTATGTCTTGATGAATTCCCTATCTCAATGTATAATCCTTCAAAGATGGTTTAGTAGTGAGAGATGTGCATGAGGACGTCAAATAAAAACCATAGGAAGTAGCCATTTGAATTCAAAAATATTCAAATGATTCTAAGAGTGAATTAGTTATTCCAAGTGTCAAAACATCACTTGATTAGATTATAGATCAACAAAATGTAGATAATAGCTTGAGTCAGTAGGACCATCAAGGATCAATGATGCGAGTTAAATAGTGCAAATCGAGATCAACGATAAACACAAGGTCAACAATTTAGAGGACCCTAGGATTGAACACAAGGATAATAAGTTTCATGATCATAGTGAATTGAAGGATCAATGGTACATGTTTGATCAATAAGATTAGGATTGATGATGCACATTTAACCTTGTAGAAAATATCGATGGTGTAAATGAAGTTAAGAAGTCAATGAGCCTAGATTGCATGCGAGGTCACCATGTGGTGTAAGTGCATGAATTGGATGGAGATTTTATAGATGGGTCCACAAAAATTATACAAGATTGATAAGTGTAATAATATGGGAAGCTCAAATCATATATCAATGATCGATGATGAAAGTCAAACCTAAGATACTTTTGATGGAAATCAACAGAGTGGCTTTTGATCTAGTTCCCATGGGTGTACAAGATGAGGGCACATGTTAGAAGAATCAATAGTAATATTTTAAAATATGGTAAAGAGTGTGGTAGGGATGCCACATAGGTAGACACATTGGATCAAAATATTTTGTGGACCCAGGTAGGTAAATGCATAGAAATAAGATCCAAATATAATTTAGGTTGACCCAAAGTAGATATTTCAAGTTTGAGTGACACCATTAAAGCTCAATCTAGACATCTAGTTTGAAGATTTAGAACTTACAAGACTTGTTTTCTAAAGTGACAATGAGTTTCCATGACTGTGTTCATTATTATTTAAAGGGGATCCATGTGTATAATGGGTTGTTAGCTTATATAATGATCAAGGGTAGAATAGGTTTATTTAAACCTTATTAGGATAAAGAATAAGGCTTAACATACTGTAGTCCTTAATTTAAATCAAGATTATAGGAAAAATAATAAATGGGATTGGTTTTCATCTATAGTAGACCTATGTTTAGGCTTGAAGTAGGATCAGAGTTATGATTATCAAAGGAAGTGTCTTATCTTTCGACATAGTCATATCCTCGACAAGTGGGTACCTAAAGCCACTTAAAATAGACATAGTCATGGATCTGTCAGGTCCATGGATGTGAATATTTTGTATTTATAAGGAATGCAAGTGGAAGATGGTGTATAAGTCTAAGGAGGAGATTTTGGTGGTTGGATATTGTAGGTGGGGAATAGATTATTATCTTAGAGTGTATTTATCAACCAACGAAATGACTTGAAGGCTATTGGGATTAATGAAGGTTAATTTATCAAAAGAGGGATTATTCCTCAATTAATCAAAATGTGGTTGAAAATTCATTAAAAGGTGGTGGAATCTCATTTATGAATTTTTATTGCATGCTTCTCCTCTTCTTCTTTATTCTATATCTCCTATTTCTTCCTCATTACAAACTCTCTCTTTTATTTTTAGATAGACTCTCTGATTTTAGAAAGAAGAGAAAGAGACTCTAATTTTAACAAGGAAGAACCTATCAAATTTTTTAATAACTACCTCTTGATGCAATAAGATGACTTTTACCTATCTCTTGCCTTTAACTAGTGTTTAGAAGCTTGTGCATGATGGCTTTGTGAAGGAGATTCTTCCATATCCATTTTCCTTATTTCTTATCACTTTTAAGGTGTTTTAAAGATATTTGTAGGTCTGAAATTATACTAATTATGCCTTTAATGGATGCCTAGTGTGAGTCTTAGAATTCCTCTTTGCTTCATTCATCACTTTATGAGCCTAGTTTCTGAAACACTTATGCAAATTAGCTAATTTGTGAGATTGTGTGAGCCAATATTGTATTATGCTAAATTAGTGTTGGTTTTGAGCATATGTGAGTCTCATTTAAAATTGGTGCATCACCTTTTTATATTTATTAGCAACCCTATTCCCAATTCTAACACTTTTTCAAGTACAAGCTGTAGTTTAGGTGATCTACCAAGAGGAAGTTGGCCTTCTCCACAGGTTCAACCTCACTATAAGATACCCATAGCCTGAGGTTATTCCCATTTTATAGCTTATTTAGAGTGATCTTGAAGAACTACCTCCATAGATGGAAATTAATACCACAACTATTTTTGGCATGCCTGGTGGGACCTAATTTCAAAGAAGACTTGTCAAGTTTGATGCTGATTTGATCAATTTTCAATAGTTATAACTTTCATCTTTTAGTATCTATAAACTCTAAGAAACACTCAACATTATGGTGTAGATCAGTAGATATCTTTCATGCCTAAGGTAGCTATAAGGTTATATTCTATAGTTAATCCTTTTTAATTTATTGAATTACCTGTTGATTCTTAATTTTGCAACTAATCACCAAAGTCATGGGAAGTTTCAAAGGTGTAGGACTTGAACCTCAAAACAACCTCCAAATTTTAAAAAAGCTAGCTCTTCTCTTGGGGTTTAGTGTAAATTAAAAATAAATAAGGCATAAAGAAGTATTTGAATTACTAAGGTGATGTGCCAAGATTGTTTTCTTTTACCAAATATCACATTAATTAGTACTTGACAGAATCTAATGAAAGGATTAAATAACTTAAAGTATGATCAATAATTTTAGCACAAACTATAGACCAAATTAGAGGCTTAAAATAGAAAAGCTACCCTGAATCCTCATCTATCCAAAAAGCATGGTGTTAGAATTAACACCATTTACTAAAAAGATTAAAGAGCATATAGCATGATTAACAATCTCAGTGTTTATGCAAATCTAACCAAAGGTTCATAAAAAAAAATGAGAAGCAAGAATTAGAAATAGACTAAAATTTCATAGAATACCACTCTCTCTTCATAGCTTGATAGAAGAAAAAAATACACAAGGTAAAATGCACATGATACAATACTTGATCCATTAGGAGAGGCACTTGGTAAGGTTGTAAAAAGGCTTCCAAAAAAAACTAGCTTCTAAACTCTCTATTTTCTAGATGATTCTTCTTTGTTTTTTCTCCTCTCTAAACTCCCTATTTTCTAGAGGATACCTTGATCAACTACTTATCACCCAAAATATTCATCATGAGTCACTGGCACTTGCTTAGGGTCTAACCACTTGTCCACAAATTTTGGATTTGAGAAATTATATGCCATTGGAGCTGACGAACCTAGAGCTTACTTCTATTATTTTTGCTAACTATCCCTCTCATTCAATTTTAATTTTTGATCCTCATTTGTCTTTAGCATGTAGTCTCTAAAACCATGGAAATGTGGAGGCTTTCATGGCCTTTTATATTTGACTCATCTCTCCCTTTTATTTTACAAACTCTTTGGCCTTTCAACTCCTCAGAGTCTTAGGGACCCACCATGCTAACATGTGGAGGCTCCCACAACTTTTAAGAGTCACTAAGACTCTTTTTTACTCTTTAGTTCACTTTTAGCTTTACCAACTCTTGGAGGTTCTGCACTGTTGGATCTATTATTCCCAATCGAGTCATTGATCCTTTTCCTACCATTCATAAGCTATGCATGGAAGCTTCTCACAAGTTGAGATGTCTTTGATATTTACCTTGGATCTAAGGAGTGTAATGGTGACATGTGGATACCCTCATTGATATTCTTCCTCTCTTACTTCTTTTTGACTCAAAGTAAAATGCCCTTCACCCACATGTCAGTCTTGTGCTCAATGAAGGCTTGTCAAAACTCTTTTCCCTTTGAGGGAGCACTAAGGTGACAAGTGGAATTAATCCATGCTAATTTGAGTCTAAAAACCTTTTTCCAAGCTTTATCAAAAGGGGAATCCTTAAAGCTTAGTTCCTACCATTCAATTCACCATTTGTGATTTACACCATCAATTTGCCATTTGGACTTTGATTCTAATAAAAAAGGACTATTGTTGCACCATATAGCCATTATACGTAAGTTAAAGGCTCCTTTTCATTCCTTTTAGCTTAAAATAGAATCAAAGCAATATGTGGAGGATTAAGTGTTCAACTCTATACTTATGTTATTTTAGCCTCAAAACTTAGAATGCTGTATGATACTTAACCAAAAGAAACATGAGAGTCTTGAGTATAAAACAAAAATTGTAGAAAATGATTCTACAGTTCATTCAGAAAAACTATTGATGCTTAATTTTGAAACTAATCACCAAAGTCATGGGAAGTTTCAAATATGTAGGACTTGACCCTCAAAACAACCTCCTAATTTTAAATAAGTTGGCTCTTCTCTTGGGGTTTAGTGTAAAGGAAAAATAAACAAGGCATAAAGAAGTATTTGAATTACTAAGGCGATGTGCCAAGATTTTTTTCTTTTACAAAATGGTATGGTAATTAGTACTTGATATAATCTACCAAAAGGATTAAAGAACTTAACGCATGATCAATAGTTTGAACACAGATTATAGACTAAATTAGAGGCTTAAAACATAAAAGATAACCTGAATCCTCCTCTGTCCAAAAAGCATGGTGTTAGAATTAACAATATTTACTAAAAATATCAAAGAATATATAGCATGATTAACAATCTCAATATTTATGAAAATCTAACCAAAGGCTCATAACAAAAAAATGAGAAGCAAGAATTAGAAATAGACTACAATTGCACATAACACCACTCTCACTTCATAGTTTGATAGGAGAATAAATTACACAAGGTAGAATGCACAAGATATAATGCTTGATCCCTTAGGAGAGGCACCTATTAAGGTTATAAAAAGGATTCCAAAAAAACTAGCTTCTAAACTCTCTATTTTCTAGATAATTCTTCTTTGTTTTTTCTACTCTCTAAAATACCTATTTTGTAGAGGATCCCCTGATCAACTACTTATAGCCCAAATTATTCACCATAAGTCACTGCCACTTACTTGGGGTCTAACTGCTTATACACAAATTTTGAATATGAGAAATTGCATGCAATTAGAGCTAACCAACATGGAGTTTACTTCTATTATTTGTACTAACTTTTCCTCTCATTTAGTTTTAATTATTGATCTTCATTTGTCTTTAATATGTAGTTGCCCAAAGTATGGACACGTGGAGGATTCCACAACCTTTTCTATTTGACTCATCTCTCCCTTTTGTTTCACAAACTCTTTGAACCTCCATCTCCTCAAAGCCTTGGGGACCCACCATGCTAACACATGGAGTCTCCCACAGATTTTAAAAGTCACTGAGACTCTTTTCTACTCTTTACTTAACTTTTAGCTTTAATAGCTCTTGGAGGTTCTGCACTGTTCGATCTATTTTTCCCAACCAAGCCATTGATCCTTTTCCTACCATTTGAAAGCTATGTATGGAAGCCTCTCATAAGTTGAGATGTCTTTGATATTTGCCTTGGCTCTAAGGAGCATAGTGGTGACACATGGATACCCTCCATGATCTTCTTCCTCTCTTGTTGCCTTTTCACTCAAAGTAAAATGTCATTTACCCACGTGTCAGTCTCATGCTTAATGGAGGCTTATCAAAACTCTTTTCCCTTTGAGGGAGCACCAAGGTGATAAGTGCCATTAATCCATATTCATTTGAGTCTCAAAACCTTTTTCCAAGCTTTATCAAAAGGGAACTCCTTAAAGCATAGTGCTTACCATTTGATTCACCATTTGTGATCCACACCATGAATTTATCATTAGGACTTTAATTCTAATAAAAAAGGATGCCTTAAATTGTGTGGATGCTATGCAAAAGTTGAAGGCTCTTTTTCCTTCCTTTTAGCTCAAAATATCACCAAAGTGACATGTGAAGGATTCCATGTTCAGATCTATACTTAGGTTTTTTTGGCCTCAAAACTTAGGATGGTATATGATACTTAACAAAAAGAAACATGAGAGTCCTGAGTATTAAAATTTTTTTGTAGAAAATGATTCTATAGTTCATTCAAAAAAAATATTGATGCTTAATTTTGTAATTAATCACCAAAGTCATGGGAAGTTTCAAAGATGTAGGACTTGACCCTTGAAATAACCTCCAGATTTTAAAGAAGTTGGCTCTTCTCTTGGGATTTGGTGTAAATGAAAAAGAAACAAGGCATAAATAAGTATTTGAATTATTAAGATGATGCACCAAGATTCTTTTCTTTTACCAAATGACATGGTAATTAGTACTTGATAGAATCTACCAAAATGATTAAAGAGATTAAAGCATGATCAATAATTTTAGCACAAACTATAGACCAAATTAGAGGCTTATAATAGAAAAGATAACCCGAATCCTCATCTATCCAAAAAACACGGTGTTAGAATTAACAATATTTACTAAAAAGATTAAAAAACATATATCATGATTAATAATCTCAGTATTTATGCAAATCTAACTAAAGGCTCATAACAAAAAATGAGAAGCAAAAATTAGAAATAGACAAAAATTACACATAATACCACTCTCTCTTCATAGTTTGATAGGAGAATAAATTACACAAGGTAGAATGCACAAGATACAATGCTTGATCCCTCTGGAGAGGCACCTATTAAGGCTATAAAAAGTCTTCCAAGAAAACTAGCTTCTAAACTCTCAATTTTCTAGATGATTTTTCTTTGTATTTTCTCCTCTCTAAACTCTCTATTTTCTAGAGGATCCTCTAATCAACTACTTATAGCCTAAAATATTCACCGTGAGTCGATTTCACTTGCCTAGGGTCTAACCACTTGTCCACAAATTCTAGATCTAAGAAACTACATGCTGTTGGAGCTAAACAACCTAGAGCTTACTTCTGTTATTTCTACTAAGTGTCCCTCTCATTTAATTTTAATTGTTGATCCTCATTTGTATTTAACATGTAGTCTTTTGAAGCATGGACATGTGGAGGTTTCCATGACCTTTTCTATTTGACTCATCTCTTTATTTTGTTTCATAAACTCCTTGGCCCTCCAGCTCCTTAGAGCCTTAAGGACCCACCATGCTGACATGTGGAAGCCCTCACAACTTTTTAGAGTTGTTGAGACTCTTTCCTACTCTTTACTTAGATTTTAGCTTTAAGAACTCTTGAAAGTTTTGCATCGTTGGATATATTATTCCTAACTAAGCCATTAATCCTTTTCCTACCATCTTCAAGCTATGCATGGAAGCCTCTCACAAGTTGATATGTCTTTGATATTTTCCCTAGCTCTAAAGAGTGTAGTGGTGACATGTGGATACCCTCCATGAGCTTCTTCCTCTCCTACTACCTTTTGATTCAAAGTAAAATGCCATTCACCCACATGTCAGTCTCACACTCAATAGAGGCTTGTTTAACTCTTTTACCTTTGAGGGAGAATTAAGGTGAGAAGTGGAATTAATCCATGTTCATTTGAGTCTCAAAACCTTTTTCCAAGCTTTATCAAAAGGGGACTCCTTGAAGCTTGTGCCTACCATTCGATTCACTATTTGTGATCTGCACCATTGATTTGTTGTTGGGACTTTGATTCTAATAAAAAAAGACCACCATTGCACCATGTGGCCACTACACACAAGTTGAAGGCTCTTTTTCATTCCTTTTAGCTCAAAATAGTGATGAAGCGACACATGGAGGATTTGAATCAACTCTACACTTAAGTTATTGAAACCTTAAAACTTAGAATGTTGTATGATACTTAACCAAAAGAAACATGAGAGTCTTGAGTATTAAACAAAAATTATAGAAAATGAGTCTATAGTTCATTCAAAAAACTATTGATGCTTAATTTTGCAAATAATTACCAAAGTCATGGGAAGTTTCAAAGATGTAGGACTTGACCCTCGAAACAACCTCTATATTTTAAAGAAGTTAGCTCTTCTCTTGGGGTTTGGCATAAAGGAAAAAGAAACAAGGCATAAAGAAGTATTTTAATTACTAAGGTGATGCACCAAGATTGTTTTCTTTTACCAAATGACATGGTAATTAGTACTTGATAGAATCTACTATAAATATTAAATGGTTTAAAGTATGATCAATAATTTTAGCACAAACTATAGACCAAATTAGAGGCTTAAAACATAAAAGATAACTTGAATCCTCATCTATCCAAAAATCATGATGTTAGAATCAAAAATATTTACTAAAAATATTAAAGAACATATATCATGATTAACAGTCTCAGTTTTTATGCAAATCTAACCAAAGGCTCATAACAAAAAATGAGAAGAAAGAGTTAAAAACATACTACAATTACATATAACACCATACTCTCTTCATATTTTGATAGGAGAAGAAAGTAAACAAGGCATAATTCACAAGATATAATGCTTGATCCCTCAGGAGAGGCCCCTGTTAAGGTTATAAAAAGGCTTCCAAAAAAACTAGCTTCTAAAATCTCTATTTTCTAGATGATTCTTCTTTGTTTTTTCTCCTCTCCAAATTCTCTATTTTCTAGAGGATCCCTTGATTAGTGATTTATAGCCTACAATATTCACTGTGAGTCACTGGCACTTGCCCAAGGTCTAACCACTTGTCCAAAAATTCTAGATCTGAGAAACTAGATGCCATTAGAGTGAAACAAACTAGAGCTTACTTATTTTATTTATGCTAACTATCCCTCTCATTAAATTTTAATTATTGATCCTCATTGTCTTTAACATGTAGTCTTTTGAAGCATAGACATGTGGAGGCTTCCATGACCTTTTCTATTTGACTCATCTCTCTATTTTGTTTCACAAACTCCTTGGCCCTCCAACTCCTTAGAGCCTTAGGGACCCACCATGCTAACACATGGAGACTATCACAACTTTTTAGAGTTGCTGAGACTTTTTCCTACTCTTTACTTATCTTTTAGCTTCAATGGTTCTTGGAGGTTTTGCACTATTGGATCTATTATTCCCGACTGAGCCATTGATCCTTTTCCTACCATCCATAAGATATGCATGGAAGCTTCTCACAAGCTGAGATGTCTTTGATATTTAACTTGGCTCTAAAGTGTAGTGGAAACATGTGGATACCCTCTATGAGCTTCTTATTCTCCTACTACCTTTTGACTTAAAGTAAAATGGTATTCACCCATATGTCAGTCTCACGCTCAATAGAGGCTTGTCAAAACTCTTTTCCCTTTAAGGGAGCACTAAGGTGACAAGTGGCATTAATCCATGCTTAATTGAGTCTCTAACCTTTTTCTAAGCTTTATCAAAAGGGGACTCCTTGAAGCTTAGTGCCTACCATTTGATTCACTATTTGTGATTTGCACCATTGATTTCCTATTGGACTTTGATTCTAATAAAAAATGACCACCATTACACCATGTGGCCACTACATAAAATTTGAAGGCTCCTTTTCATTCCTTTTAGCTCAAAATAGTGCCGAAGTGACACATGAGGGCTTTCAAATTTAGCTCTATACTTAAGTTATTTCAACCTCAAAACTTAGAATGCTATATGATACTTAACCAAAAGAAACATGAGAGTCTTGAGTATAAAACACAAATTGTAGAAAATGATTCTATAATTCATGGCAACTCACCAGGGGATCCATGCCTGCATGAAAGAATCCTTAGCCTTGATCAATCAAAAAGATGCCCAAAATTGTTGCTCTCATCACTATTCCCTTAGAGATTTTGTAGTGACATTTGTTACCTAGTCCATTTTGCCTCCATTAGGTACTCCCACTTTTGTAGGGCTTGAAAAGCTCTATCCATATCAATGATCTCTTTATGAGAAAAGGATTACAAACCTTGCACCTCTAAATGTAATTGGTAATCTAGTTTGGTCATTAGAGCCAAAAATGACTCCACCTCAATGACATCAAAAGAGTCACTCAAAGACTAAAAAATAGTCTGATCATTTTTCTTCTTGACTAGTATATTTTGTATCTAGTCTTTCATCAAGATAGTGGTGTCATCGAGGAAAGGGGAAGGGAGTCCCAACTGAACCAAACCTTCAATGTGCTTCTTCATTCCTTTGACCCCTTCCTTTAAGAGATTCAGTAGATTCTTACATTTCAAAGCGGCTTTATTATAGCTCAAAATCTCACTAATCTTGCCTACGAATATGCTTTTATTAATGACTCTAACTACCTGAAGGGTCTCCTCTATCACATCATATAATTTTTGAATCAACACATATGATTCAAGAAACTTAATTGATACTGACAACACGATCTTCTTGATAGAGGATTCTACCCTTAAGCATAATTTTTGTGCATTAGATATGAATCTGAGTACAAACCTTAGCTAGGTAACATTAGTGGAGATCCTTTGGTAGTAAGAAACATAGAGCCCCCTCACCATCTTAAAAATACCTATTTCCTTAGGTTGTTGGGCTAACTATTGGGTTAACTAGGTGACCTTATCCTCTACTACCTTAGACCTAACTTGCAAGCTACTCTTTTCTATGTCAGTAAGACTTAGCTTGTATTGAAGCTATGATGCCTCCATTGCCTTATCACTACTCTTTTTCTCTAAGAGCTTGTTTTCTTACTCTAAAAGGTTGGTAGATGCCTTGATTGAATCAAGCTCCTCTTAGAGCATGACTACTTTTTCTTCTAAAGTCCTTAAGACTTCTTTGGATATTTCTCCCTTTATGTCCCTATTGAGTTTGGAAATTTCTTTGTCTTTGGCCTTAAGATCTAGGCTTAGGTGGCTTACTATGTTTTGGGCTTGACTTAAGCCTAACTTTGCCTTTTAGAGCTGACTAGATATTTTCAAATAATTTGTGGCAACCATAATAGTAGTCTCATTCATTAGCTCCACTTTGTCCTATAGCCTAAACTAAGCTAGGTCCATTACCACTGCATTCATTATATAATCCTCAAACTACATTTTCTCAAGTGGATTGCTCACATTAGGAACCATGTGGGTGACAGTGAGGGAACACTACTTATGGTCATAAAAAGATTACATTTGTTGTGTGGCCATAAACCTCATCTCCTTGTTTATTTACTTTTCCTTTCTTGCCTCTGTAACCCTCTTTACCAAGTTATATTGGGTATGGAATTTTGAGGGAGACATCACAACACCACCTACAAAAGGAGACCCATGGGGTAAACCATAAGGCACAATGATAGACTATTGGGGTTGATCTTGTGAGGGATATGGGTTTGTCAAGACCCTAAGAGAAAAGGTTGGCAAACTCAACTATTGGGAATTGAGAGTGAAGGGGGAATCATATGGCATTAATTATTGAGTAGGTATAACCAATAGGTTTGAGAATGCCAATCCATGTGAAGGGAGTGGGATTAATATAATTTGAGTTGAAGATTGAGGTAAAGTCATGTATGAGGCAAGCTTTGCTCCTTTTTCTTTATCTCCCTCCTGAGATGTTATTTTTTGCTTCTTCTCAAGGCTCTTCAAAGGATCCTCTCTACTTGTTTGGACTATCACCAACTAAGATGAGTTCAACACTTCTTGTGTGGAAGATGTTTCTTGAAGGGAATCTAAAGGGGCAACCACTATAGGGGCTTTGGAAGTAAGTTAGGTCATCCTTTACCTTTCCACTTCTCTGAGTGGTAGTGGCCATGTTGAAGTAGTGTGTGCCACTATAGATGCCGCTATCTCTTGAGACTCCCTTTGAGGCTTTAGGATGTTGCTAGTATCTAGACTAGAAGTGGGAGTAATATGATACTCATCCCACAGGGTCTCCCATTGCACATCTATGGGTACATGTTCAAAATTTTGAGTAAACTCACCGATCTCTTGCCTATACCTCTAATAGGTGACTATTTTCTCTTGAATCCAATCCATCTTTGCTAAATCCTATCTTAAACCCTTAGACATGACCCTTGCTAGGTTGAAAGTCTAAATGGGTTGATAAAAGGATTCCCATGGGGTAACTGGGATGTCTTGTAACTCCACATATAAGTCAGGTGTATCTCTCTTGAGAGACCTCTTGTCCTAAGAAAACTTTCTACTCTCATGCTTGAAAGAGGTATGAACCTTAATTTTGGCAAGCCAAGAGGTCATGAAGCCATTTAGGTCATATCTCCATAGATCCTAAATCAAAACTAACCCATAAATGACTAATTTCCTCATTAGGATAAATTTTGCTTGTCTCTTCACTAAAATAACACTGTACTTGGTCAATGGGATGTCATGGAAATCCCTCTTATTTCTTCTTGATCCAAACTTGGAGTCAATGACCACTAATTTCCATGCCACTTCCAAGCCTACTACTCTACTAGTCAAAACTTTGGGAAGCATAAAAGGCTCCTCCCTAAAACCATGAACCTTAATGAAAGAATGATGGGCCCCAAAAAAGAAATCATAGGGGTGATGGGAATTAGAAAAGATGGCCCTAATAGAGTCATTAATTCTATTATTTCTTCCATTTGAATCCATCTCCTCCATTAATGGTTCCACAAAATGCTCAATAAACTCATAGGCATCTAATGACTATGACAACACATGAGTCCATACATACATGAGGATAACCTTGCAGGGGTCTACTAATTCTAAGTCCCATTGAGTCAAATCCATATGATGCTAGAAAAATTAGGTATTTTTATACAAAATAAGGTGGAATATATATGAATAATACATTAATGTAGGGTGAACACTAAAATTAGCCAGTTTTTGGCTCATGGTGTAGGTGATGTGCTCTGTAAAAAAGAATTTGTATGCTTGTGACCTATAGATGGTATTTATATGGAAAATGGCTGCCAAATACTAATAATGCACTATTACATCACTATTCTCCCAAAAAATGGAGGTGAGCATCAAACATACATCTTGGGAGTCTGGAGATAGCCTGCCTTTCTCAAAGGGTAGGGATGTATTTTGAGTATTGTCATCTACTAGATGTAGCTCCTTATTGAAGAATACTTATTTTTGGTGTACTTGGGACCAAACATGCCTCAAATAAGTCATGTCATAAAAGTTTGCATAAAGGTCATGCTATAGACCTAGCATGTCATGAATAGCTTAGGGGGTGATCACTACCTTGATTAATCATTTTTAAATTATAATGCTTGCAGGATTATAATTTTGTGTGCATAATTCCACCAATCCAGGTTATGGGTGCAATACGGGCACTAGATTTTGAGCTAACCCTGAGGTCCAAACCCTCATAATAAAGGTTTTAGGCATCCTTTGATTCAACATTTTGGTATGCACTTCCTCTCTAAGGGTCTTAGTATTCTCTATTAAAATAGGGTCAAAAATTTTGTCTGCATAGTTGAGGATGAGGGAAGAGTCTCGAGAGGTACCTTTGATCATTGCTCTAGTTCTTAGGTATATAACTTTGGGATATGTAAGATCTAAGGCATATGACTTTGATGATGTTTATGTGGTGGCCATTTTAACTAAACTCTCTACTATGAGAATACTCTTTTCTACTCTTTGGCTCAATTCTTGTGCTTGATTGGACTTAGATGCTAGCTCCTCACTTGACTCTGAGTAAACACTTTACTTAATGGTGAAGAAGAATGAGACCCAAATTCTCCTTTTAACTCTATTACTTCCATGAATGAGAATTAATGACTTTCCTTGATGGATAGTCATGTCTCATTAAAACTCACATCAAGGCACCAAAAAAATAGATCTTTAGATATTCAATTCAAATTTCAAAACTTTAACATTAAATATCCTAGGGAATCTGTTAGATAGACATCCCTTTAGAATGGCACAGGGAAAAAAATTATAAGGGATTATAGAGAGCCTCCATAGCTGACATGTGTTTGAAGAACACTTATTTAGAAGAGAGGTAGGTGATTAACATCAAAATAAGAAAACAAAAAGGAAACTAACCTAGCTATGATACATTGGTCACATGATTCTTATATAGAGAGTTTAAGGAAAATCCCATTAATAGGAATATCTAGAGACTCTCTATCCATTATCTCTAATTTGTAAGCATTGTGCTACTTACAAGAAATTATCTTGAAGGGCCTATCCATAAATAATCAAGCTTATCATGGTTTTTGGGTTTAGCCACTCTTGCATCCCATTTTAAGACCTAGACACCAATTTTAAAATCATACTATGAAGTTCATTGGTCAAACCAACTTTTGATAGTTGTTTGTTGACTTATCATTGACTCGTGTGCTGATTCTATTTTATCCTAAAGCTCCAACAACTCTACTAGTCTAACTTGCATTGGACCATTTTCTTCAACTTCTATTTTATTTATCAACTACAAGGCTGAAACTTTGATAGAATTAGGAATTACTACCCGCTTTCTATATACTAGCTCATATGGAGAAGCCTTTATCACTTGCTTAGGTGTTATCTAATCTACCCATAAAGCCACCTTTATGTATTCATTCCATCTTATTTTATGTTCATTCCCTATTCTCTTGATGAGTCTAATCAAGTTCTTATTAGTTAACTCTACCAAACCATTCCCTCTTATAACCATGAAGATCCTTGTATGTCCATGCCATTACCTTATCATATTTGTGACATAAAGCTACCAATATTTCCTTTTCCTTCTGAGTGGTCACCTTCCAAACTTTCAACTTTCTCTTATTTGAGACTTTGAGTTTAAAATAGTTCTCTTTACTTGCCACAAACTTTATTTTATCCATGTTTGCATCATCAAGATCAAACAAGTTCTTAAGGGTTATTTACCCCTTTGGATGCTTATTGGACCTTAATTGTATGATTTGATCACCATACACCTATTCAATATTAGGCTATAATTGGTCTATAAACTCACTTGACTACTGTAAAAAAGTATGATCTATTGATCACTCTCAAAGACCTACTAATTATTTGCATTATTAGGTACAGTAGGTTGAATGATTACCTTGATAACTTCCTTATTGGTTAGCAAATCTTTGGCTAGATCAAACTAGGATCTAATTTGAGCCATTCTATTTGCTTCAATGTTTTGAGTCCTTGGGATGACTTCAATGTTGAAAGCATCAAAACTTTTGATCAAGTCCCAAACCCTATGGTGGTAAGACCTCATCTTTAGGTTCTTTACTATAGTAGTTTTTCTAATCTATTTAACCACTAAATTTGAGTCCTCAAGGACTCTTAGATTCTTGATGCCTTCCTTATGAGTGAGAATCAATCCATGCACTAGAGATTCATACTCTAATTCATTGTTAATGCAACCAAATTGAAAACACAATGCATTAAGGATCTTCTTCCCCCTAGGGAAGTGAGGCATACACCTGCCCCTGAGCCCTTCTTGCTTCTTATTCCATCAAAATTTAGAGTCCATATCAAAGAATCCTCTATGGGGATTTCATTTTTAGTGATTTTACCCTTCATTATGTTAGGGATTTTAGGATTTTCAACATAGATGATATAAGTTCCTAAACTAATGGAATCAAAGTTTCCAAAAGGATCATCCAATGTCAAAGTTGACAAATAGTTTTCACCTTCTTATTCACCAACTTCTTCCATTAATTCCTTTGTACAACTTCTTTCTTTTCTTATGATCATTATATGGGAGGCTTCTAACCTTGATTCCATTTGGTCTATAATGTGTTATTTGCATAGGGGTTGTGATAACACTTTCATCTTAAAACCATGCTTGGTCCTTAGAATCAAATGTGACCAATCAAGAGATATATATCCTCCAATATTTGCTGTAAAGTATCTAGTTAGGCATAATATGAAGATAAGAGGGATGTTTATATCTAATATATCTTGTGAAATAGTCATGTTTGGGAAAGAATATAGCTATATTGGAAGTACTCTATTGATCCCAATGGTTTTCACCAACTTCCCATTGAGTTGCATGACTCCTTTAGTCAATGGCTCATATTTGATCCTTAAGGCATTAACTTGGGCATGACTATAGTGCTTGAACTCAAGTATATCATAGAGTTGTGAAGAAAATTTTTACCCAATATAAGAGTCATATAGAAGGGGTTATGTTTAGGATTCCTTACCTCTTTTTTAGCATTCATCAAGACTATAGCATTCATCAAGACTGATAGTTATTGTAGATGAGATATTACCAATTGCTCTTTGCCTTTATTTGATGGAGCTTCTTTTGTGGTACTAAACTTTGGGTCACTATGATCCTTTAGTGCTTCTTATAATAGTTCCTTTTTTTGGGGGATGACCAACATATTCCATAATGAGACATTAACATGGACTTTCTTTAGCTATTCCACCACATTGATTGGTTTGAGTGGTTGTACTTTGGAGTATTGTGGACACCTTGTCATTTCAACCTCCATGTTAGAGATGCATTAAATCTCTATGGTTATTGGAACCTCTTACCTTATCATGGGGACCTAAAGAACTAGGGATAATAACACCTTTCTTGATTCAGTGTTGATAGTAGGGACAACCTTAGTAGACTCAACCATCCTCCTTTTTGACCATATGAAATAATCAGACTAAACTATGTTTTTAGAGGTAGATGTTTCATTAATGAACACATATTGCTTTTCTTCAATCCATGATAATAAATCATGTTTATGGGAAATCTCTATTTCTTGTTCTAGTGACATGCCTTGCATCTAAGCCACCATGGCTATATTTTGAACTCTGAGTGACTGGTATGGTCTTGATGAGGTCACTTGGTTTCCCATTCTTCTTTGTTTAACTACTCTCTATTTTAGATTTCCCATAGGGAAATCTCTTGGCATGTGAGAGTCATTATAAGGAAAGCACCATGTAATTATTTGTTTTTCCAAGTTGTTTTGGCTAGGGACCAGATCTCTTCTTGAGCTTGGTGGAATCATCTAAAATGGTGGGGGTATAGGGACAATCTAGTTAGGTGGTTGTTAAGAAGCTGATCTTTGAGTCCCTTGGTATTGATTCAGTTGATAGGGGGTCTATTCCCTTATAAACCTTGATAAGGAGGTCATTGGTTTGAAGCTTAGTTCCTCTTAAGATTGATACTTTCATTAGAGAAGGTTGTAAGGATGATCTTGACATCATTCATCTCTGATGAGGTAGAAGATGTAGCTATGATTGGTGTTTCTTGAGATGAAGGAAAGGTATATAGAGAACTATTGGCCTATGAATTATTAGGAATATCTTCTTGAGTTGGGAGGGAGAATTTAGGGAACATAGGCAAAATAGGCCTTGGGGGTATTTTATCAATTTTTATCAAAGTATTCTCCACTTTTACAATGAGTTCATAAGAATCAACAAGAGTCTACCCTCCTAATGACTGAATCATGATTGAGATATCAAAATTAAAATCTTTAAGATAGAAAATGATTTCCTTACCTATACGTGGTCGAGCTGAGATTGGGATTATTTTCCATGTATTCTAAAATCTAGTGTTGAAATTGGTTATTGCTTCTTGGGGGGCTCTATTAATAGTGATTAATTACTATAAGAGGGATGATCTATCTCCCTTTTCATTAAATCTATCATATAATGTAGTTACTAATTGGTCCCAATTTGTAATAAAATTTGGTGCTAAAGATCTATACCAATCAAGAGCTATTCCCTTTAAAGAGGTGGTGAGTAGTCTCAAGGCTACATTTTTTTATGTAATAAAGTTAATAGTACATACATCAACCACATCTTGAAGATGCTCTACTGGAGTCTTGAAGTCCTCTCTAGTTAATTTAGATAATGATTTTAGAGCATTAGTTGGAATGGGATCCCATGTATCAGGAGAAATTAGTAGGATAAGTGGACTTCTACCATTCTAATTGACAAAGTTTTTGAGTGGAGCCTGAATAGCCATTTGACCTCCCAATGTAACTTGTTGAGTCAACCTTCTCCTTGAAGTAGTCACCAAAGGTATTACTAAGAGTCCTAGGTTTATCATAGATTGAGATCTTACAATTGGCCCATGATTCTCCCTCCTTAAAGGATGTTCACTCATACACTTCTAAAAAAAATTTGGTCCCACCGGGCATGCCAAAAAATTTGTTGATGATTAAGTTTTTAACAAATCACCAAAGTCATGGGAAGTTTCAAAGATCTAGGACTTGACCCTTGAAACAACCTCTAGATTTTAAAGAAGCTAACTCTTCTCTTGGGGTTTAGTGTAAATGAAAAATAAATAAGGCATAAAGAAGTATTTAAATTACTAAGGTGATATGCCAAGATTGTTTTCTTTTAATAAATGGCATGGTAATTAGTACTTGACAGAATCTACTGAAAGGATTAAAGAGATTAAAGCATGATAAATAATTTCAACAAAAAATATAGACCGAATTAGAGGCTTAGATTATAAAAGATAACCTAAATCCTCATCTATCTAAAAAGTATGGTGCTAGAATTAATAACATTTATTGAAAAGATTAAAGAGAATATAGCATGGTTAATAATATCAATATTTATGCAAATCTAACCAAAGGCTCATAATAGAAAATGAGAAGCAAGAATTAGAAATAGACTACAATTGCATAGAAAACCACTCTCTCTTCATAGTTTGATAAGAGAACAAAGTACACAAGGTAGAATGCATAGGATACAATGCTTGATCCCTCAAGAGAGGCACCTATTAAGGATATAAAAAGGCTTCCAAAAAACTACCTTTTAAACTCTCTATTTTTTAAATGATTCTTATTTGTTTTTTCTCCTCTCTAAACTCACTATTTTATAGAGGATCCCCTAATCAGCTACTTATAGCCTAAAATATTCATTGTGAGTCACTGCCACTTGCTTAGGGTCTAACCACTTGTCCAAAAATTTTGGATTTGAAAAACTACATGTTGTTAAAGCTAAACAACCTGGAGCTTAATTTTATTATTTATATCAACTATCCCTCTCATTCATTTTTAATTATTAATACTCATTTGTATTTAACATGTAGTCTCCTAGAGCATGTACACATGGAGGATTCCATGACATTTTCTATTTGACTCATCTCTTCCTTTTGTTTCACAAACTCCTCAACCCTTTGGCTCTTTAGAGCCTCAAGGAACCATCATTTTGACATGTGGAGGCTCCTATAGATTTTTAGAGTTGTGAAGACTCTTTACTTAGCTTTTAGCTTTAACATCTCTTAGACATTCTACATCATTGGATCTATTATTCCTAACTAAGCCATTGATCCTTTTCCTGCCATCCATAAGCTATGGATGGAAGCCTCTCACAAGTTGAGACATATTTTATATTTACCTTGCATCTAAGGAGCATAGTGGCAACATGTGGATACTCTTCATGAGCTTCTTCCACTCCTATTGCCTTTTGACTCAAAGTAAAATGTTGTTCACCCATATGTAAGTCTTAATCTTAATAGAGGCGTGTCAAAACTCTTTTCCTTTTGAGGGAGTGTCAAAGTGACAAGTGAAATTAATCCATGTTCATTTGAGTCTTGAAACCTTTTTTCAAACTTTATCAAAAGGGGACTCCTTAAATCTTAATGCCTACCATTTAATTCACCATTTGTGATCTACACCATTGATTTACCATTGGGACTTTAATTCTAATAAAAAGGACCATTGTTACACTGCATAGCCACCATGCATAATTTAAAGGCTCATTTTCATTCATTTTAGCTCAAAATAGCACTAAAGTGACACATGAAGGCTTTTGCATTCAACTCTATACTTAGGTTATTTTGGCCTTGAAACTTAGAACATTGTATGATACTTAACCAAAAGAAACATGAGAGTCCCGAGTATAAAACAAAAATTATAGAAAATGATTCTACATTACCTTTAAACTCAATAAAAAGGTTAATATTTACTAATAGACATCCATATAAAGGAATCTTTCTTCTTAAACCAATTTATAAGTTTACTTTTGCAAGAAGATATTTGTTATTTCTTTTCACTACCATGGTAGCCCATAGAGCTTTTCCTTTTACAACTTTTAATGGTCAAAGTCCTTTTAACCTCCAATAGTATGATCCTATTCTAGTAGTAGCTCTTAAAGGTGTCCCTTATTTCATAGGAGACCAATGTATAATCCCTTTTGAGCACCTTAGAAATGTATCTAACTTTTGAAATATTCATGACATCACTAAAGAGAATATGGCTATTAGGTTGTTGGCTATCTCTTTTAAGGTTAAAGCCTTGGAATGGTATATAATCCTTACTACTAACTCCATTACATCATGGGATCAACAATTAGGTGATATCGTGTAAAATATTTAAAGACAAAAGTGACCATTTGTCACTTATAGAGCATCTTACCATAATCAAGAGGGCCCCTCATGAGGTTATGCAAGATTTCAATAATAAGTCTTAGAAGACATGGGATAGGATCCTAATCTTTGTTAAGCCTACTCCAAACTTTAATTTCCTTTACTATTTGAAAGCCCTCAATAGTGATATTATAGTGATGATTCTGTCTATGAGAGGAAACACACTACCAAATGCTTATGAGGTGGTAATCAGAGCAGAGAATTATCTAGTACAAGTTGGAAAGCTTACACCTAGACCACTAATGCCATTATTTCTTGCAATTCAACCACCTCTTATCATTATTCCTCCCCTTGCTACCATTCCTCCTATGACAACACTTGAAACCATACCTATACGATAACAAGAAAGGTTTCAACTAGTCCATTTAGTGATTTTCAGGAAAATAAGAATTTCCAAGAGCTTAAGAGCATGTTTCAATATTTTGACAATGAATTAGTGAATGTGAAGAGGTAGTAATCCCAATTCAATAAATTTCATCAATATGCATATTAGCCTCAATAATAGTCTTATTAAACAAATATGCCACCCTATAAAGGAAATTTATAAGTACAAGGTCAACAACAAGGCCAAGGATAAGGGAAACCTAACTATGTTAGGAAAAATAATTATAATCCAAATGCTTCAAACAACTATAATACTTTAGTCCCTACTTAAAAAAACATTGCTCAAAAAGTTGAGGGTACCATGCCTTGCAATCAATCTTTTGGTCAATCCATTATCCCAAATGTTGAGTTCAATCAAGCTTTCAATGAGCAATGACATTAGGGTGCTAGCTATGGATACAATCAAGCTCTTATGGATCATAATGCATAAGAACCTATGATGATAAAACCAAAAGAGATTTAACAAGGTCAAATTCTTAATGAAGGAAAAAACCATTTGGGTGCTATAATGGTTAATTATGAGTAGGAAGAGTGCTATGCACTCAATCAATAGGCTAGTTCTAGCCAAACATACATTCTAATGGTAGCTAACACAAGGTTCAAAAGAAGACACATGGATAGTAAGCAGGAAGTAGTCAAAGAGACACTTACTATCACTCCATTAATATCAAAGGCAAGTGCACCTAATGTTGCTCTAAAGGTTTCAATGGATCTAAAGGTTCCAATAACTCAAAAAAACTAGAATAAAGGAAATGCCTTTATCCCCCAAAACTCACAAATTCAAAATATAATTGTGGCTCCTAGAGCACAACCAAAGGTTGGTGGTTTTGCCCATCAGTATTTTGGAACAAATGAATAAATCCAATGCAATTTTGCAATTGTGGGACATGATTTCTATGCCTAGTTAGGTGGGTATCCTTTAAGAGAGTTTGTCAAAGATCAATGTTTCAGACAAGCCACCAAGTAAGGAAAATGTAATTATCACCAATGAAACCAAAGGGCCTAATGAAGGGAAATCGAATAAGGTGGTCAAAATTCCTCCCTTCTATATTTTTTTAATCATTGGTGACTCTTTGGTACATAACTACATGGTAGATAGTGGATCAAGTACTTTAGTGATGCCAAAGTCAATAGTAGATCAACTTGGTTTGATGTAGGAACCCCATTCTAAGGGAGATTTTAACTTTATGGATCTTTAACCAAACCATTTGGTATTATCAAAGGTCTAAGACTAACCTTGCATGCTTGTCCTAGTGTTTTAATAGATTAGGATGTGTTGATTCTAGATGTGCCTCCTCATTTTATTCTATGTTTATCTAGAGATTTCGTAGAAAAAATTGGGGGTTATCTAGAAAAAAATTGGTCCTACATGGATTTTAGGACAAGGTATGGGACTAAGGTAGCCATCAAAGTTGATCTTATTACACAATTTCACATAGAGCCTTATGGGATAGATAACTCAAACATCAATTATACAATCCTAAATGAAGATGAACACCTAATTGGTCAAGAACTAAATAGTCATCCTAAGGAGATACATGATATGTTCTTGGATGAGTTATGGTGTGAAAATTAGTAGATTGGTCCTTTGGAAAGTGTTGAGGAAATATGCATGGGAGTCTATTGCTTGCACGAGGAAATTCAATCCATACCATCCCTCATTAGACCATAAGAAGATGTTAGTGGTTTGTGGAAATTTTTCTTTGATGGTTCAAAAAGCAAAAAAGGGGAAGGTGCAGGTGAAATGCTAATGTCTCCCTCCAATGATAAGTATTTTTATTCTTACAGGTTTTAATTCAGTTATTCTTGTAGTGTATTTGAGTATGAGGGCATTATCCATAGCCTTCAGTGGGCCAATATGATGGGATTTAAGTAGTTATAAGTTCATGGTTATAGTAAGCTAATAGTACATTAGGTTAGAGGCTAAAACATCATAAAGAATCCCTTAATGAAATCCTAAAAACATAGATTATGGGACCTAATTGAGGACTTCAAGGCCTTTAACCTCAAAGTAGTGCTAAGGAACTAAAATCAGCATGCTAATAGGTTGGAAGCTATGGAAGATCAGATTGACATCCCAAATGAGTTGAAGAAGTCTAAAGTTTAACTACATGTCAAAGTGGTAGTGAGACCATCAATGCCAAATAATGAAGCTCATTGGTAGGTCTTTGATAATGACAATTAGATTGCTTATTTATTATAGTAGGAAGCAGAGTTCTCGTTAATGAACTAAAGTAAATTCTAACAACAGTATGAAGATCAATTTTTTTAGCTGAGCTCTAACAAGGTTCTTAAAGGGATAGTCACCCTTGAGGGTTTTTTCCATGAGGGAGACCATACGAGGAAAGATAAGGTAGTGATGTCAACTAATGAAGAGAACTATGAAAGATTTCTTATCCTCAAAGATAAGATTTTCAATCTTGGAAGGCTTTACAAGGATTGATAAATCAAATGATGCTGGTCTACTTGGATGACATCATAGTTTTCTCCAAGAAGGCTAGTGAACACTTAGATCACCTGAGGTTGATCTTTAAAAGATGCAGAGAATATGGGTTCTCTTTAAATCTCAAGAAATGTGTGTTTATTATTCATTAAGGCAAACTCTTGGGGACATATTATCTCAAAGCAGGGATTAGCTATTGATCTTGATATAATAATTGCCATCTTGGCATTATCTTTACCCAAACATAAGAAGGGGCTCCAAAGTTTCCTTGGGAAAATAAACTTTGTGAGAAAGTATATACCTAGTTTTACTAACCTGGTCAAGCTTATCACTGCCATGATAAATAATAACCAAGTGTTCACTTGGTAAAATGAAGTTAAAGTAACATTTGAGGCTATAAAGAAAGCCATTTACCAAATACCCTAACTCATGAATCTTGAATTCTTAAGGGATTTCATATTGTATACCTTTTCCAATGTTGATAATATATAAGTTATGCTGATGTAGAAGAATGGTGAAGGACTTGAGTAGCCAATTGCATTTTTTAGTCAAGGGCTTGAAGGGTATGAGGTAAGGTACACTTTTATATAAAATCAAGTTCTTGTAGCTTTGCTAAGCCTCAAGAAGTTTAGACCAATGCTCTCCAACAAAAAAATCTATCTTATGGTGTCTCATCCTGGAGTGAGGGACTTCCTTTGTAACAAAGACTTGAATGAGAAGAGGGCTAGTTAGATTACTAAGGTCATGGAGTATGATGTGGAGATCAAGGTCACTAAGATAGTGAGAGGGAAAGGCTTATGTGAGAATATGGCTAATGATCTTTAGAAAGATAAAGAAGTTATCTTGGTAACATAAGACAACTCACAGACATAGGCACCTCCACCTCACACTAATTGGCTCTAGGATATGATGCATTTCTTAGTGATAAGTGAATGTCCTTAAGGTATTAATAGGACAAAGAGAAGGTATTTATACTATAGTACATACCTTATGCATTTATTGATGGGGTTATATTTATAAAATACCTTAATGGAATGCTTTTAATGCGCATAGATGATGACCAAGTGACCAGGCTCTTGGATAAATTCCATGATGGGCCTAAAGGAGGCCATTTTTCTCTAAGGACTGTAGTAGCAAAAGTGATGAGAGCTGGTTATTACTAGCCTAACCTCTTCAAAGATGCCTATACATGGGTAAAATAAGTCAAAAGTGTGCTTTCTTTATAGGTAAGAAAATATTGGAAACCTTTCCTCTCAACCTAATTTAAGTGGAATAACCCTTCATATAGTGTGGTTTAAACTTCATAAGAATGATTAATTCACCTTCCAGTAGAGGACAAAAATGGGTACTCACTACTAATGACTACTTCACTAGGTGGGTGGAAGTAATTACCCTTAAATAAGCCAATGAAACAATAGTGTTGGACTTATATGATAGAATAGTAATAAGGTTTGGTATACCAACAACAATAATTTTAGATAATGCCTTAGCATTTATTGGCATGAGAACAAGTGAATGATAAATTTATCTAAGCGTATAATTTATTACACCCTCAAATTACTACCCCCAAGGCAATGGAATAGTAGATTCAATAGACAAGGACTTGATATGGACTATCAAGACTATGGAGGAGAACCAGAGAGTATGGCACACAAAGCTAAGGGTAGCCTTATGGGATGATATAATAACTCCTAACATTGCCATTGGAAACTCACCATATACCCTTGTATATAGGAGGGAAGAAAAATTTCCCATCTCTCTTGAGTTACCTACCTTGGAGTTAGTCCATCATATCAAGTTGATGGAGAGTGAACCTATGAGCATGAGGATGAGAGAGATCATGGACCTTGAAGAAATAAGGGACCTTGTAATGAAGACACTAGAGTCACATCAAGCTCAAGTCAAGAAATCCTTTGACAAGAAAGCCATAGTAAGAGATTTCAAATAAGGGGATATAGTCCTCAAGTGAGAATAAAATAAGGCTAAGCTAGGCAACCATACTAAGTTTGATAGCTTGTGGAGTGGTCCTTATTTGATTCATGGAAGCAAAAACCATAATGCTTTTCATCTTGCCCAACTGGATGGAGAGTTATTACCCATCCCAGTCAATGGCATTCATTTAAATCCTTGTTACTAAAAGATTTTGTAGGCATTATATACATTAGAGTAGTTTTTCATGTTTTCCTCTAAGTGCCTTGTGCACATTCTTTTCAATTGTGTGTTTCCCTTCCATAAGTGCCTTGGGCATAGTGTTTGTTTTGTTCTTATTGTGATTTTGGCTTTGAGATAAGGTTTTAGGAAGGGACAACCTTGTATAAATTTCATATCAGATAAGAGAAAAGACTTGTGACTCTATATGCCCAATGGACCAGATAAGGTAACTAATCTATTCTATAATAGGTGTGCAATCTTAGGAGGTCACCAAAAATGTTGGCCAAAATTGACCTACATATGAAAATTTTACCTAAATGGGTCAGTATTCTAGGAGGTCCTAGTTATGGTGTGAAAACCTGAGTAGAGTTCCTATTGAGTAAATGATCAAATGGGGGAAGAAGAAGACCATATGTCACTTGCAAGCTTTTGAAAAACTTTAAGAAAGTTTTAAGGTGCATTTGCTGATTTTTGGGAAGTAGGTTTGGAAACATGTCTAAAATTTCAAGTGAAAGGATCTAACAGGTTTCCATGGTGTTCATGGCATCTAGGGGGAATGAAGTAGGTTTGATCAAAGTCTTAAAGTTTTATTAGATCTTTGATGAGTCCAAAGATGATTAACACAAGCCTAGAAGAACTAGACCATCATGGCATGTGACATAGGAATGAACATGTCAGTTTGGTTATAAATTTAATAAGTGTACTTTAGGGGCCTCTCAAAGTCAAAGGACTACATGGAAATGATGTTTTTATGTCTTGAATGTCACTTATAAATTTGGTGTCTTTATGAATTTTATATCTCAAGATATAAGCCTTCAAATATGGTCTAATAGTGAGAGACATGCTTGAGGATGTCAAATAAAAGCCACAAGAAGTAGCCTTTTGAATTCAAAAAACTTTAAAGGATCATGAGAGTGAATGTAATTCTACCAAATGTTAAAATATCTCTTGATCATATCATATATCAATGACACATGGATAATAGCTTGAGTCAATGGGACCATCAAGGATCAATAGTGCAAGTTCAATTGCACAAATCAAGATCAATGATGAGTACAAGGTAAATAAATGAAAAGACCTTAGGATTGAATGAAGCATTGATAAGTGGCATGATCATGGTGAATTGAAAGATCAATAGTGCATGTTTGATCAATTATATCAAGATCGATAATGCACATTTAATCTTGTAGAAAATATCAATGGTGTGAATGAAGTTAAGAAGTCAATGAGCCTGGATTACATGCGAGGTCACCATGTCGCATAAGTACATGAACTAGATGGAAATTTGATAGCTAGGTCCACATAAAACATGTAGGATTGAGTAGTTTCAAAATTTGGGAATCCTAGATCATATATAAATGACTAATGATGAAAATCAAAGCCAAGAGACTTCTGATAGAGATTAATGGAGTGGATTTTAATCTAGTTCCTAGGGGTGTACAAGATGAGAACATGTGTTAGAAGAAGCAACAATTATAGTCTAAAATATGATAAAGAGCATGACAGGGATGACACATAGGCAAACACATCATATCAAAGGATTTGTTGGACCTTGGTAGGTAAATTCATAGAGTTGAGATCCAAATATAATTTAGGTTGACCCAAAGCAAATATTTCAAGTTCGATGGCCACCATTAAACCGCAGTCTAGACCTCTAATTTAAAGATTTAAAACTTACAAGACTTGTTTTCTAAAGTCATACTACGTTTCCATGATTGTGTCCATTATTATTTGAAGGGGGTCCATATGGACAATGGATTATTGGCTTCTATAATGATCAGGGGTAGAATAGGTTTATTTAAACCTAATGGAGATAAAGAATGAGGCTTAGCATATGACAAACCTTCATTAAAATAAAGACTATAGGAAAACCAATAAATGGGATTGGTTTTCATCTATAATAGACCTATTTATAGGGTTTTATTTAGGAGTAGAGTTGTGATTATCAAAATAAGTGTCTTATCTTTACACATAGTCATATCCTCAACAAACAATTAACAACAACTACTTAAAATAAACATAGTCATGGCTCTGTCATATCTATGGATGTGAAGATTTTATCTTTATAATGAAGGTAAGTGGAATATTGTGTAGAATTCCAAAGAGGATATTTTGGTGGTTGGATATTATGAGTAGGGCATTCAATACATTTTTAGGGTCTTTAAAGTTTTCCTTCTTAGTAGGATCATGACTCATCATCCTCAAAATAGATTCTTATCTTTTATCTTATTTCTCTACCAATGAAAGGACTTGAAGGCTATTGGGATTAATGAATTTTAATTTTTCAAAAGAAGGATTGGTCCTCAATTGATCAAAATGTGGTTGAGAATTCATTAAAATGTGGTAGCAATTCATTTATGAATTCTAATTGCGTGCTTCTCCTCTTCTTCCTCCTTTATCTTATATCTCCCATTTCTCCCCCATTGTAAACTCTCTCTTTGATTTTAGAAAGAAGAGAAAGAGACTCTCATTTTTACCAAGAAGACCCTATCAAAATTTATAATAACTACCTCTTGATGCAATAAGAATATTTTTTACCTATCTCTTGCCTTTAACTAATGTTTAATAAACATGTGCATGATGGCTTTGTGAAGGAAATTCTTCCATATCCATTGTCCTTATTTATTTCCCCTATAAAGGTGTTTTAAATTTATTTATAGGTCTAAAATTGTGCTCCTTATACCATTAATGGATGCCTGATGTGAGTCTTATAAGTCCTCTTTGCTTCATTCATCACTTTATGAGCCTCATTTATGAAACATTTATGCAAATTAGCTAGTTTGTGAGATTGTCTGAGTTGATATTATCTTATGATGAATTAGTGTTGGTTTCAAGCATATGTGGGTCTCATTTAAAATTGGTGAATCACCTTTTTATCTTTCTTATCAACCCTATTCCCCCCTTCTAACCCTTTTCCAAGTATAAGCAGTAGTTTATGTGATCTACCAAAAGGAAGCCAAACTTCTCTAGAGGTTCAACCTCACTATATGATACCCACATCCTAAGGTTGTTCCCATTTTTTTAGCTTAGTTTGAGAAATCCTGAAGAAATCCCTCCATGGGTGCAAATTAAGGCCGCAATAGTTACATAGTCCATGCATACATATGTTAGCAAAATATTTTGTATAATAACATATCAAGTAAACTATATAATATAGTAACATGAGTATAAACATGTATAAATATTAATATATAAGATTAATTTTATAATTAAAAATTATCATAAAAAAATATAACTTATATCAATCATGATCAAATATAATCAAGATGCCCCATATGTAGTGTGTCACATGAAAATAGGAAAAGTCTAACATTTACATGTTTATGTATCATGGATCAAATGTATGCCTTTATCACACTCAAGTGCCCATGAAACATATGTGTATATAGAATTTAATTATTATCTACTATCATAAATTAAGCAACATATGCAAAATATAGTAAATATGTGAAATGCTAAATATTTTTTTATTTGAATGCTTTTGTATTTTCTTGAATATTTGATTTTTAAGAATTTTTGCATGAATGCAATGATTATAAAAGTTGATATTGAAAAGGGATAAGTGATATTAGAATCCAAGGATTTCATAAATATATTCTTCTATGGAGACCCTATATCATATGTGTCATATTCATATAATGTGTAATCAATATCATTGGGATCATACCAATCATTAGTAGTAGTAGGATCATAATCATCAATGTAATCATCATCATTAGAGAGAGTTAAATTTATAGGTTGTGTTTGATATTGTGATATGCATTTTGATTATCTTATTTTCTAGCTAGACAAGAAAAATGAACTACCTCATATTGTGGTGTTGGCCATTTTGATTTTTATTTTTACTATATGTACTATGCCTAGTGCCTCTAGGAATATGCCATTATTTGTATTTATTGTATAATAGCTATACATATGTTTATTTACCATTAGTTTTTATCTAAATATGCTCATTATTTAGAAAGAATGTAACCTTGATTTCATGAGCAAATGATATGCAACCTTTGTTTTTATCAATCATTGCAACTATTGATTGTAAACATTATTTTCTAAGCATAACATTATATGCACTTGGATTAAAAACAACATGAAAATTAAGAAAGCATTCATTTGAAGCAAATTAAACTCTTAACTAAATCAATCCCATAGTTTTTTAAATTATCTTATTTTCATCTATTTTTTGGAACTTATTTCCAAGAGCTAAGAAATGACATGGAACAAAAATTTGTATCTTGATAGTCCATAATCTTGATATCTGTAAATTGTTTTCCATCTATGTGAGCAGCGATAGTGAAAGGGTCTTGATATGAATAAAGGCTTGTAATTTCCCCCCTTTTAGCCACATTTTTAACTTTAATTTTTTCATGTGTCTCTTTATTTTTGACCTATTTGGTTAGAAATCCAAAGTTAAGCATGCTTATTTTCTTATCTTGAAATTTATTTGCCAATTACTCTTTTTGTAACATTGCATTTTTTAATTATTCCTTTTAATCTTGTGCCTTTTTTAATTGTGATTTTTCATCTTGATATTTTTGGACTATTAATTACTATAGCTTTGTCTTTTGAATATTTTCTTTCTCTAATTTTTATACCTGCAACTATTTTTCCTCTAAATTAATTTTTTGTACCCATACTTTTTTGTTTTAAACTTGTGTTACAAAAAATTCACTCATAATGTGAGTGGGTGGGTTGATTGATGTATCAATGATAGGATCACCACTATTAATTACCTATTTTATTTTCTTTTTCAAATATAAATAATAATATATATGATGCCCATGATAACTATGATATGCACAACAATATTTTAATCTCCTTAAAGGATGTAAAAGAGGTGATTTGATCAATTTTTTCTAAGCATTTTCATTAGAATCTCACTTGAACTCTTATTAGCCTTTTTTTCACTTTTTAAAGCACTAGTTGTATATGTATCTTGTTGTAGCTTCATTTCTTGAGATGAAGTCTTGTTATGCATAAAATTGGTAAATGAAGATGCAAACACATGATTAACACTATCATATCTTAGATTCTTTGCATGTGTGACTTGATTTTCTAATCATGTGATATTTGAAGTGAAATACTAATTTTGATTTTTTAATTCTATTATAATCCTACCCATAGTGATTATTTGATCTTTAATGGCCTCACAAGCACAAACCCTACGTAAATTTGATTGAATATTCATACTCACACTATCTAGAGGGGATGTGGGAGGTGGAGGGGTTTGATAAAGAATAGGTATATTAAGATGGGTCACCTTACCCCTTGGAGTAGTGATACCATGGAGCTAATTAGAGGTAAAGTAGATATCACCCTCCTTAGGGTTAGAAGGAAGATGAGGTTATTTTTATCTACTTTAAATGATCCAAAGAGTAATATGAGAATAGGATAAGAGAGACATACAAATGCTACAAAATAATCCAACATGATAGAAAAATCATAAATGAATAATTATTAAAATCTAAAACCATAAAAGTTTAAAAACCCTAGGGAAAACTAGGTTTGCATAAAAAGACTTAGAGGTTGGGTTCACTAGAATGTTTAACCTTTTTTAGAAATAAGGATTAATAATAGAGTGAGAGAGTATGTAGATAAACTAAGGATTACGTTACTCTAAAATCAGACCAATTAAATAAATTTAGATTCTACTGATATTATAATGAGATATAACAAATCTAAGCATATGCCAAATATGGAAATTATAACATTCAATATTGTAATAATAGAAACATAAAGAATAAATTATACAATGATGCACATGAAAATATAAGTAATGCAAGTACATAAGTAGATTGTATAAAGATTTAGATCCCATTATCAGATTCTAAATATTTACTTTTTACTAGTCCAGACACTTGCATCACCCTATGGACACTAGTGTCGATGATACTATATCAATTCTACCACTATTGTTAAGTAAAAAATATTAACTATTTTTAAAAACTTTCACCTATGCCTATTAGGGCTTACTTTCACCTTTTATATTATTTTTTTGGATCATGCACATAAGTTTTCTATATAAATCTTTTGATCAAAACCCTAGATCCTATAATTAAGGCATGCCACCTTAAAAAATATGGGTTAGTGGGCTCAAGTGAAGTTAATTTGAACTCAAATACCCCTCTATTAGTGATCACTACCTATATATCCATATACTCTGAAGAGGTCCTCAAATCAATGTAGTTCTCCCCTTATGTGGGCTTATTTATTAATAATGATGTAATACAATATATATGAGTGTATGTAATGATATAGATTATAACATGGAAAATAATTCTCAAGGGTTGTTATTTTGATTCTTTAGACATATACTAATATTACTGATATGACTAGTTTGGAAATAGGAAAGAATAGGGCAGAATAAATTAGTTGTGCAGTTAATTTTTAGTAGTGTAATGTAAGCTTGAGAGGTGGTTGATAGATGAATAATGAGTGGTCTTTAACTTGTATTTTTACCATACCTTTTGAAATGTTTCTCACTAGAGGTTTAAATGAAACAAATAGGCCAACTTGTACATATCAAAAGATTTGAAAATTTGAGTCTTTGTAAGGTATAAACACATGTTGGAGTAGGGATACTAGCTTCAAACTATGTCCAAGTATGAATGCACTATGGGATACAAGTGATCTGGGTAATCATAATATCAATTTTAGACTATAAGATAGGCATTTAGGCATAGTGAGATGGAAAACACAAGATTTTTAGCTACAAAATAGGTGAAGAACTGAAGAGTGGAGCCATGACTGATATTTGTCAAGTGTACAAGACTAGTTTAACATATAAATTCATATTTGAGTATTTAAAAATATATCATTTGATTATTTTGTTCTTTTCATCCTTATATATTATATATTTGACATTTATTAGGTTATATAAAACTATTCATGACTATGGCACTATGAATTCTTGTGTTTCATTGGGACATCATTATTGTGACATATTATACATAGCTAATTATTTGGTTTCATGAAAAAACTATGAAAATAAAAAACATTCATAAAATACAAAAAATATTTTCCTTTATCCTGGTTATATGATGCATATCATGCTTATTTGCGTATGTTAGAGGTTTATATATTCATGTTTTGCACATGTAATTATCATGGTATACTTTGAGTGGATGAGACCTAGGTTATACATGTTATATATGGTTAATGAACATAAAATATATGATGAGGGCATCTTCATACAAGTATATTTTTCATAGTAACATATTTATAGCTTTCCATTTCTTATATAGATCTACTTTACATATATCAAACATATAGTTCTATCATTTACATTTTGTGTGTGTATCTACATACTATTATTACATGGATGACTATATCATATACCGTGTGATCAATAATTGCATATATATTTTGTATACACATAATATTTTTAAACTTTATCATTTAGTGATGCTTTTTCTTCTTCAAAAACCCATCGAGTTTCAATCTCCTTAAGAGCACACCGTAAAGGGTGCATTGGGAAATGGGTGGATAGACCATTGATGTTTCTAAAGATAGTTGGTTAACTCTATCATACCTAAACCCATTAAAAATTTCACTTATCCAACTCCCTATGAAAATAAACCCCATTTATCTAAATCCCTAAGAAATTATCTTGTTAAAATAGCCCCTAACTAAGAAAATACCTAGTTTTCCTACTAAGTCAACATGGTCAACCCTACTTTGAAAGTTGTGGCACACATTATAAAACTAAAATAGCCTGGTTGAATTATAAAATAAGGTCATGTAAACTAACCTTATTGGCTAAAATTTTTTAAGGGTTAGGACTTATCCATTGTTATAAATATGACATTCATATCAATCCAGTAGAGAAGAACATTCATTTTTACATTATTATAACTCATAATTATGTTAAATCTACATTTTAAGGAGCCATTACTTAGGTTTTACCTTATAGGGAAGATAGTTTGTCTTATGGTAAGTCTTGTATGAAATTAGGATTCTTTTAGCCTACAATTGATTTACATAGTGTGATCCTTACAAACCCACAATAATATCTTGAAAAGCACCATTGGCCAAGGGGGAGATTGAGACTTGATAGGTTCTCTCAAAGGTAAGTATCTCTAACTTTTGATCTTTCAGTTGATAGATATATATTTCAAAAAGTAATAGGTTTGAATATATAACTCCTTTCTTAGATTACCTATATACTCAAACTTAGTATAGCTACATGAGTTTTTTTTATTTCCATCTTTCACCTTAGGTGATCTAGGCCCCCATTTATCTACCATGATCCCTTGATTGATTTATTTATTTTTAACCATACCCCTTTTTATTACAAGCTTTAATAACACTAGATTAGTTTTATTTCATGTATTCAGACTTATCAAATTTAATTTGGTCATGCTTATTATATACAAAATATTATAATAGATGCTAGTTAATTACCTTATTTGATCTTAGATTTACCAAGATAAGTTGTGTATCTATATTAATTTTTTCATGCATTCTAGTGAACCCAAAATGAATCTAACCATTGTATTTTAAATTTCTCATTTATAGTCAACTAAGTCATGCTGGTTGACTTGATCTTATTCTCTGTGTGAAAATTATGGATCTATAGTCAAGTAGGTCACACTATTTAACCCATTTTTGTTATTTATTTGTGGGTTTTGGATTTTTAGTTAACTAGGTCATGTTGGTTGACCATGTTCATTTTATTCAAATTTGTCTTTAGTCCCAATCAACAAGGTTAGGTTGGTTGACCCTGTTCATTTCCTATATATTTTCACTTTTTAGCTTTTATTATTAACTAACTAAGTTGGCCTAGAAGACCTTGTTCAAGTTCTTTTTAATCATCTTAGAAATTCAATTTTATCAAATTTATTAGTTTACTATTCTTATTTTAAGGTATTTTTTTATTGCTAGTTTTTTAGTTATACTAAAACTATATCACACAATCAACTAAGTGGACCTAGTTGACTTAGTTCTATGTTTATTTGTATTTCCAAGCAAATGAAGTCAACATAATTGACCTTGTTTGTTTATGGATTATTTTTATAATAAATTGTGTCAACCAACATTGACCTTTTTCTATTTAATTTTCTCAACAAGATCGGCCTAATCGATCTTGTTCTATGTATTTTACTTTCAATATAAGCTAGTTAATTCAGTTTATTTTTGTATCCATAGGAGTACAAAATTTTGGTGTTTACTTTGTTAGTGAAAATTTAAATATAAAAAAAATGAAATAATAACCTCAATATTATGACATCATGAGCCAAATCAAAGATGAATATAAAACCAAATATGAAGACAAAAGCATGAAAATTATACTTTCCTTTGTGGATTATTCACCTTCAAATAAAAGTGGAATGTGACTCAGAATGTAGTATCAAAGGGTCTTGAACAATGCCATTTTTGAAGACTGGATCATCTCCCTTTAAGAACCTTGAATAATATATTTATAAAAAGTTTAATTGATGCACAAGGTGGCTCTACAAATTGGTAGGGCTTCATTATAAATATTGAGCATCAAATATGAAGAGGGGTGCCCTTTTATTTATAAGTATAGTGACTGAATATAATCCCTTCATCTTATATCTCAGATGAAGGCTAGAGAATTCACTTTATGCATCACATGGATCACAAATATGAGCCCTTCATCTTTTCCAAGATGAAGGGTGGAGGATGCTCCTCAAAATATCACAAAGGTATTAATATGAGCCCTCCATCATGTTTCCAAGATGGAGGGTGGAGGATGCCCCTTAATAAATATTAAAAGGTGAAATATGAACCCTCCATATTTCTTAATATAGATGGTGGAGAAACTCCCTCATAATTTTATTTTGATATTGGAGGTGTGGTCTTAAAATAATATGCCATGTCATCCTGAGATTCTTTTGGAAGGGAAGATGTTCTTTGAATGAGGTGGAAAAGGGAAGAATACATAATTCAAATGAAATTATAATTCTAAATCCATGGAATTCTAATTATAAATAAGATTAATTAAACTTATCAAAAATATTAATTTAATGAATATAACATGATAAGAGGGATCTCTATCTTGTCTCCATGATGGAAGGTGGAGAACACTCTTTATAAAGTGGTGCAGATGAGGGAGAAATTGAATTAAATGAAATTAAAAATTCTAATTCCATGAAATTTATAGTTAGAGAAAGGATTAATTAAACTAATCAAAAATATTAATTTAATTACTATGATATGAATATGAATTTGTTTTATTTGATTGAATAAGAGATTATTTTAAGTAATATGATATGAATATGAATTTGTTTGATTTGATTGAATAAGGGGAAAATGATTAATTAATCAAAGACAAGGGAGATGACTAGCGATGACCAGAGTGGAAATCTAATGATTTAGTATGGTGAATTACCTCAAATTATGGATTCCCCAAAGTGAACTCAAACTCATACATTAGATGAACAGAAGGATTTGGGCTGAACAAATAATTTCAAACTAGTTTGTGTGCAATTGTAAGAAGTCATTCCATTTTTACAATTTTGACACAAAAGTGATTAAAATGGAGTGTCTACATTTTGATCCTATTTGAGAAGGCATTGTGAGACATAAAATAATTAATATATTCTCAAATAATGAGAATCCAACAAATGTTGATGAAAAAGTATATGATGAAATAATAGATACAAGTATGAAAAATGAGACGAAGAAATAATGGTGCTATAATTTTTTTGTTTTCAACTGACAGGCATGGGAGATTGAATGGAAAGATAAGATGTGAACTGAATGAAATTATTTAGGGATGATTCCCCCTTGAGAGGGAATGTGGGGATGAAGGATGTGGATAGGATCTCAAAAAGGGAGGAAAAATTTTAATTAAAGAGAAGATGAACCTGTGGATAAGATTACGCCACTTGAGCTAATGCTTATACACTTTGATTTTTAATGATGATAAATTGATTTTCCCAAAATAGGGTATAATAAAAAAAGGATACATTCCAAAAATAATCTACACACTTTTAATTGACCCAAACAAGATGAAAGCTATGATCATGGAATGATAATTTGCCCCAAATAGGTGGCATTGATTTGCTTTATGATGGATTCAATTTGATGAATTAATAGAGCGATTGATTAAAAAACATAGATAAAGTATTTAACTCATCACATATATTAAAGATGATATAAATTATTTGAAGTTGAAAATTTTATACAAATGTGTGTACTAATGGTATACAAACTTTTTGAAGAAGCTACAAAAAATTGAGCACACAAGAATGCTCAAAGTGATAAAATATTAAAGAATGGAAAAATAAGATAATGATTGAATAATGACATGATCAGATTTGAAGAATATGGATGCTAATAAGAACAAAATAGGGGAGGATAATATGACCTCAAAAATTGGTTAGTACTGAGTGCTACCTATATAGTCTGAAAAGACCTCAGGTCAATGTAGTTCTCCTATAAACTAAGAGAGAATATGATGAATAATAGAATAAATTATTAGAAGAATAATGATGGTTGATCAATGTGTATGACTCTTTTTTACATGATTATTCTGAGATGCATGTTCTGGTTAACATATATGTATCCATAATGTTCAAACATTATGATTTTATCATGGAAAATGGGATGATGTGATGTGGTCAATGATGACCGAAATGATTGGATTGGATAATAAGAGATGGGGTTAGGGGAGATATTTCCACTACTACATTTCCTATTTAAGACATTTAGTACTTGATTTTTAATTTTGTACATGATAGTATACATCATGATATAAAACACCATGATGACCTAGTCAAAATGTGCATAAGGACTAACACCTGATCTAATAGATAATTAATAATAACATGCCAATGATAAAAACCATGATGATGATTATGATGTATGATATTGGATGGAATAAAATATAAGTACATGAAAAATGAAACTATAATGATGACCTTTTTGGCATAATGGACTGAGTCAAGGTAACAACAAAAAAAACAAGTAAACAAACAAACATGAAAACATAAAGTAATAAAAAGCATCTATTGTGAATCAAGTCAAAATATACATGATAGGATCAATTATAATGATGGTTGGAATGGATGTCCCCAAGTAAAGATACATGTAATTAGAATAAGTGGGAATAGAACATCTTAGAATAAGTTGCACACTTAAACTTTCCCTAAATAGGGTGGAAGCGACAAGATTGAATTAGAGCTATTTCATTTGACTTTGCCCCAAACATGGTGGATTTGGGAAGGACCCATACCAATGTATTTGATTCAATTATATTAAGATTTATCAAGGATTATTGACTAGACTTAAGACAAGACAAATATTTTTAGATTTTGTGGTTGTATATCTTTTTTTGGAGATTTTAGTCTTTTTTGATTTTTAGAATGTTTTAATGCTATGCATGTTTAAGATTTTAGAAAATTTTAAATGTTTTTAAGTTTATGGAATATAAATTTAATGGATAATTATGAGATGTAGAATTATTTAACTCAAAAAATGGCAAGAATGTATAGTTAAGGGTATTCGAGCTAACCTCATAAAATTGAGCATTGCCTACATAGTCTAAATAGACCTCAAGTCACAGTAGTTCATCTAAAAATAAGAGTAGAATGTGATAATTATGAAAAAGGAATGAATGATGATTAAGATGATCATGATTAAGATTGGATCAAAGTTGATGGAGAATGTTTAACTTGGAAAATGATGAGAGTATAGAATGGAATGTTTAAAAGTGTTTGGATTGTATACCCAAAAAGAATCACTAGCAAAGGGAAAAACTTGTTCTAGCAATGAGATGGGATTTAATAATAAATGGTAGGATTAAAATGATCAAATTGGATACTAATGGATGATAAATGGATTAGGAATCTACAAGGGCCATGTCATATGGGAAAAACATTTCCAATCATCAAAATGTCACTAAAAGGATATGACAAGAGATTTTAAAAAACAAGGCTAAAAATAACTTCCACTTTCTTATTAAGATCAAGATGAGAAGGAAAATTGGACCAAGGTAGGATGAAAATAAATATGGTTTGGTACAAGTTAAAATTGTCAATATTATGGAATGGAATGAATTTCATTACATATAAGAATTCCCCCATGTGTCAAGACAATTTTAGATAAAAAATTATATGCACATGAAGCCAAAAACTTGGTTTGCATCATGGTACTTCCCCAAGGTGCCACAAACATGGTTTTCACCATTAGATGAATTATTTATCTTGCTATTTTGATTTAAGTTCTTAATTTTTGGCATATTAATCAAAGGAGGATGATGAGATGTATAATTTTGAATGTTTGATCTCTAGCCCATACTGATTTTGAATAACTTCTTTTCTATAATTTTGTTGCTGATGTGGACTTTACTGATGTTGTTATGATCTTCGTTGATTGTTGATCTAGTTTCCTCCAAACCTCTAAACAAGGTATCTTCATAGACTCTATGAAAGAGAGTGATGCTAGGGAGGGTAAATTATGATAAACATTAGATGAAATATTTGATTTGATAGGGGAATATGGGGTTTGGTCTAAGGATATGATTATGTAAGGAGGGATAATGTTTGGAAGGCCAATGAAAATTGGGAATTTCAGTCACAAACCATTATTTTTGATTTTGAATGTGTCATGATTTTGGATTTTATAAGACCAAATGGTGAAATATTGACTTCAATAATGTCTTCATCAAGTGATGCAAAACTTATTTACTCATTTACTATCACCTTAAAGAGGTTTTAACCAACTGAGTCTTCTTGATTGTTCTAATTTTTATTATTTGATATCACCTCAAATAATGTTTCATTAAGGGATGTGGATAATTAATTTTGATTGTCCCTTAACACCTTAAGCAAGGTTTCACTAAAGGATATTGATTTTAGACTCTGATTTACTAAATTGTCCCATAGTGCCTCAAACAAGGGTTCACTAGGGATCTTTGATTTTGATTGAATTAATACAAATGATATGTTTCTCTAAAAGAATTCCAATAATGTGTATTTTTCAGTCCCAGTTGAAAGGTGGAGGAAATTGGATATTAGGGTAATGAATTGGATGATTGATGTGAAAAATATGGGGACTAATAATTAAAGGATAATAGGCTATGCCATCCTCATAGAGGCTACTAAGATAGCTTGCATTAATGCCAAATGAAACTTAATAAAAAATAGTAGAAGGATCATTAATGGCTTGAAACTAATATTCATGAGGTGTGTAGTTGAGAATACAATATCCTAATTCTAATATTTGTTCCAATGTTAAATTTGATGCTGATAATGATGTTGGTTTTGATCATGATGCTAATGGTAATTATCCTTATTCTAGTTTTGATGTGGGTTCTAAAAATAAATTTATTCTAATTCTAGTTTTGATTGTAAATCTATTTGATAATGACATTTATCTTGACTATGATTTGGCCACATGGATGACCTGCTGGATTGAGTTCTCCAAAATTACCTTATTTACTTCTTGTTGAGAAAGGAAGGCTTGGGGATAAAAGGATTTTTAGGAATGGGGAATGTTTGGTAATGGATGGAAGATAGACTATTGGTTAATAATGTGTTCTTAAAATATGGGCCCATCAAAGATAGGTGAACAAGTATGTAAAAATAAGGATCATCAAATATAAGAGGATGGTCAAAGAGTGACTCATCAAATTTGGGTGACTTATCTTGATTTGGATTTGTAAGTGGATTAGTCTTATTATGATTTATAAAATTATCTTGGCATATCCCTTGTGAGTAATTCTCAGACTTGGGTGTACTTGGCTCCTCAGTAGATGATGTCCCTTGGAGTGGTAATGAAAAGACATAATTGGATGGCCTGATTGAGTATGATCCTAAGGTCATATCAATAATAGACTCATAGTAGAATAGGTTTGGATAAGCTGAAAGAGTTGGTCTATAACATCTTGGCTTACATATGGGTCTATCTTGATGCTTGATGTGGTTATCATAGCTCAAAATATAAATAATAGTTAGATAAAGGTGTCAAAATAGGTTCTCTTTTGATAGTATGATCATGATAAAGTGGGTACCTAATAGACGAGATGCTTGATGGATGTTGTAATAAAATGGTACAACTACTCCTACTTAGGATAGAATCTAAGTTCTCTAGATCAAAATCCATAGTTAGTCAAACACCTATTTTTAAGACTTGTAAAATTTGAAATATGATCCCTCCATCTTGATTCCAAGATGGAGGGTGGAGAATATTACCTCACAATTTGCTTTTGATATTGGAGGTGGGTTCTTAAAAGAACATGCCATGAAATCTTGAGATTATTTTAGAAGGTAAGATGTTCTTTAAATGAGGTGGAAACATGGATAATAAGTAATTCAAATGAAATTATAATTCCAAATCCATGGAATTACAATTAGAAATAAGATTAATTAAACTAATAAAAAATATGAATTTAATGAATATAATGTAATATGAGGGCCCTCCATCTTATCTCCAAGATGGAGGGTGGAGAATGCTCCTTGGAAAGTGGTGAAAATGAAGGAGAAATTGAATTAAATGAAATTAGAAATTCCAATTCCATATAATTTATAATTATAATAATGATTAATTAAAATAATCAAAAGGATTAATTCAATTAATATGATTTTTTTATTTGATTGAATAAGGGGGAAATGATTAATTAATCAGAGAAAAGGGAGGTAACCAATGATGACCATAAATATGACCAGAGTGGCAATATAATGATCTAGTATAGTGAATTACACTAATTAGGGATGCCCTAAGGTGAATTCAAATTTGTATGTTAGATGAATAGAAGAATATAGGATGAATAAATGATTACAAACTAGTTTGTGTGTAGTTACAAGAAGTTATTCCATTTTCACAATTTTGACACAAAAGTGATTAAAATGGAGTGTATACACTTTTCATAGTAACTAGTCTCCATTTTTATTTGAAAAGAGCTGGCTACCTATTTATTTACTTTCAAAAATTGTAAACTAGTTTTCACCACTTTATTTTCACCCTTATTTTCACTTTGTCTTGATTTTTATATAAACTATGTACCAAAAATTTAAAAAATACTTAACCATTGACATGAAGGGATACACAATACTCTATTTATAATCCTTGTCTATCATTTATAGATATCATGGTGTGAGGGAATTTCCCCAATACTCATAGCCAAAATACAAAGCTAAACATGGTATTTAATTTCTATGTACCTCACAATATTTAGGAATCCAACCATCCATTTGATCTTGTGGTGTATTTGTTAATGGTTAAAATTTAGAAGTTACTTCCAACTTCCTTAAAACTAGGTTTAGTAGGCTATGGGAAAGGTCTAATACTCCATAGTTATCACTCTAAAACATTGAGCCATCACCATCTAATGGACAAGCATATTTAGGAGCCTATAAATCAATGAAATCATTTTAGAACATCTTCCTAATATTCTTTTTAAAAAGCTAGTTAAATAGTTAGTTAGCTGTATACCTTCATTTTTACTTATTTCTTGCTTCTCTCTTTTGTATTATAGACTGTGTTAACCAACATTGACATAGTTCTATGCTATGTGACTCTACTAGATCAACCAACATCAACCTATTTGATTATGTTTGGATAGACCATGTTAACTAGGGTTGACTCAGTCTTTTAGATTATGCTTATTTACCTCTATTTTCAAATAACATCATCCCCTTTACAATAATTTTTAAACCATTTCTAACTATGATGACTAGATTGAACTAATATATTTCCAGACTACCATTTTTCCTATATGTCTACTTAGGTTGACCAACTTTACCCAATAGGTTTTCCAAATTGCTCTTTTCCCTATTTAACCTAACTAGGTTGACTGGCTTGACCTAATAGGTTTTAGAGACTACTATTTTTCTTGTTTTTCTAATTAGGTTGACCAAATAAACCTAATAGGTTTTACATACTACTATTTTTCTTGTCTAACTAAATAGGTCAACCAAATTGACCCAATAGGTTTTCTAGACTGTTATTTTACCTGTCTATCCAACTAGGTCAACCAACTCAACCCAATAGGTTTTATAGATTGATATTTTTTCTTATCTATCCAAACTAATTTGAACAACTTGACCTCATAGGTATCCTAGACTATTGTTTTTCCTATCGATCCAAGTAGGTCAACCAACTCAACCTAGTAGGTTTTACAGACTGATAAAAACCTTGTCTATCTAGCTATGTCACCCAACTTAACCAAATAGGTTTTCAAGACTACTATTTTTCTTGTCTATCCAACTAGGTTGATCAACTCCACCCATTAGGTTTTATAGACTTTTATTTCACCTGCTTGTTCAACTAGGTTGACCAGCTTGACCCTATAGGTTTCCAGACTACTATTTTTCATGTTTGTCTAACTAGGTTGACCAAATTGACTAAGTTTTTTAGATTGCTATTTTACATCTCTATTCAACTAGATTTATATACTGATATTTATAATTATATGTCCAATGAAGTTGGCCAACTCAACTTAGTAGGTTTTAATAGCCTCTTTACTCCTAGTCATACCTTCACATTTTATCATGAAGTACATTATTGATAAAATTGAACTAAAAAATCAAAACTATATGATGAATTTCACTAACCCCACTAAACATCCTCATTTTCACCTTCTTTACACTTCTATAGAAAATCCATATGTAATCAATTTTCACGTGGCCACTAGAACCAAAAACTATGGGTCACCTCCTTTTAAATCTATTGATCCACTTAACTACCTTGAAAAAATGCTTATTATCTAGGATGAAAGTGATTTGGATTACACTATTGAAATGATCATTTTCATCAACAAAAAATATCAACATTATGGTAAGGATCCCACAATAATTTATGATCTCATGATGAAACCTCACCTTGAGTGTCCTCCACTCATGCATATATTTTATATAATTCTTAGGGAAAGTCACCTTATGACTTCTTCTATGCCTTCAAATTTCTCTACTACTTATTTTACCTTACCTAATATATCAACTATTATGGCCAATATTTTATTTAGTGTGCCCACTCAACTTTCCCACATTAATATTCAAGTCAATGATACTACTAGTACAACTCATGATGCTTTTACTAGTCAAGCCATTATAATACTAATCAAATTTTACTACAAGATACAAATCAACTGGCTACTTTTATGACTAATAGTGAAAATCATGATGCAAATGCAAATACAAATTTTTCAATTACAAAATCATTTTTAACCTTATACCTCAACTCCCACTTCGTAACAAGACTATCAAAAACTTAAAAAATGAACCCTTAATTCCTCAAATTTATAATTGTTGACCAATTTTGACTTTTAGGTCAAAATAGGGCACCCCTAGTAAAAAAATTCATTTTTAGGCATATAAAAGGGTATAATATATTGTCATAAGGTGTTTTATAGGTCAGTTAATGTCAATTTATGTTATAATAACTTTGGTCATTAGTTCTCTAGTTATCATTTTGAGTCATTTTAAAGGGTCAAATAAGTGTATTTAATGCTTTGTACAAGTTTATTGGGAAATGTGTAAGAACCAAAGAGTTTTATCATGTGCCATGTGTCTTAGGAGGTCTTTAGTAATTGTCACTAACTAAAAATTATCAGGTAACTTAGAAAAGGGTAGTTTTTTTGAAGAAAAGAGTGAGTTTAGTACTTGTATGGCCTCCTTGGGAAGTGTGCCACTTGGAAAACATGTAAATGTGAATCTTCACCTTCTCCATGATAAAATACATGTTTTTTTAAATCTTAAACTGACATATCTTACTCAAAACCATTCTACATATTTCTTGATCTTCTTAACGGACTAAAGTGACTTGTAGGTTTTAGATTGGTATGGATAACACATGTAGTTTTAGACAATGATTTTGGGAGATCATTATAAAATCAGATACCTTCAAATAAATATAATAATTTTGATAAATTTCCAACTATTCTTCATGAACCATCTATTTTAAGTGGACTCTGCAAATCTACTTATAATTCTATGAACCTTATAGGTTTTGCTTCATTATGAGCAAGTCCATATAATTTGGTTGCTTAAATTATTTATATAGGATGTTGGATATGTGCTATTATACTTCTAATTATTGGTTTCAAATTTAGATGTGTTTGGATGGTCTAATGATCTCACTTTGTAGGAAGATGCACCATTTAGTGTTATGGGTAGTTTTCACCTTTTCAAGTGTTTTCATGCTTTATCACCAGTTATAGAGGGTTGTGTTAGATTAATATAAATGTTTTCAAAGTCTCCTTGACTCATTTTATTTCAAGTTTCATCCAAGTCCATTTGAATCTCATAGTTGCAAACTTATTCTCTATGCTAGAATAGTCATTCAACACTCTACTTGCCTTGTTCCACATATTTGCAAGTGATTTTTAGGATGGAAGAAGATGTTGAAGAATGTTTTAAGAATAATGTAATGGTTAATATGAATTTAAAAGGATTGTTAATAGTTTTAATTTTTTGAATACCAATTTCCATACCTTACCAATTCACTTCCACTTCTTGCCTATATTGAGAAATGAGCATCTACAGGTGTTCTTAGTAGAGAATGATAACCCCTGATGGGTGATTTGGAGCATGACAAAAGCTTATATGAATTTAGCTTATGTGATCCCACAATGACAGACCTTGAATGAGGTATCAAGTGAATATTTTGAAGTAAAAGCTTCCAAAACATGACATGGCATGGTTCAGGGTTCTCATCCCTATTTTGAGCAAATAGAAGCCCAATGGGTTTTTGGTGACCTCAAAAAACATGCCTCCTAAGTGACCCAATACATCTTGAGGTTTGGATTATGTAGTCCTTATATAAGACAAGGCCTATGCCAAAGATTATCTCTATAATATGGATGGAGAGTGGTATTTTAAAGGTCCAAAGTTGCCTAAGAAACCACTAAAAAAACTAGTGATGTCTACAGTTTTAGACCAAAAGAAGCCTTTTATACCAAAGTTACTATTGTCACTTAAACTTACACCCAATTAGGATATGGGACAAGATTATCCTAATTCAAGTGAGACAATGGAACCACCTTAGGGATGTGGGTATTCCTATTAGGAGGTGGATCTCTATATTAGGGGCTAGCTCCCCTTGATGCATCACTAAAGCTCATATCCTACTACTAACACTTGGGGATGAAAAGGGATAGGAATAAAAATAAAGTAAACCTAATCTATAGGAGGTGATACACCAAAATATTTTATCTAATCATACCTTTGACATGCACTTGGAACTAAGGACAAGTTTCACATACACTTCATCTAATATCAATCTTCCCTTGCATATCAATGCTTCAACATGGGGTCTTGGAGATAGCATAGGCTAGGAGGAACTAAACAATAGGAATTATAAGACATTCTTTTGAGTAGCCTAATCACTACACATAAAATATACTTTGACACTTCTTGCTGACATGTAAAAGAGATTACAAACACACAAGGTACTAAGGAGTGTAACATATAAAGGTAGACAAAAATTACACTTGTACAAGACTAATATCTATTGTGTACACTTAGTGAAATATTTAAATGAGGTAAAAAAATTATCTTTATTGATTCAAGGCAAAATTTTGTAGGGCTTTTCCATACCCAGACATAGAGATCATACATTAGCCAAAAGGCTTAATTTATAGAAGGAAATGGGAAGAGAAAGAGAAGGGAAGTCCAAGAGACATTTAGACATGTGTAAACTTGATAAAATTAGTTAAAAATGCATGAGAGAGAGGGATGGGGAAATCCATGTAGTGTTAGGAGTTAAAAATGTCATCTCTACTCATCTAAGATCTACAAAGTGGTTAAGAAACTCCTTTCCTTGCACAAAAAACTACCCCTCATGATTGGCCTTCCAAAACTACCCTATAACTTCAACTGATTAGGTTTGATGATGGATTTGAGTAAGAGGGGTTACTAAGATGCCCTCCCATGCATTAGAGAGGTTCCTAATCATCCTTATCACTTTAGACATTCATAATCATCTTTGGTAGTTTTAAAATAGGTCTTTTCCCTTCACCTCTCACACTTGGAACTTAAAAACTATTCAAAAATAAAATATGATCCATAAAATAAGAGGAATGTCACATGTCCCAAGTATCCATGACATTAGTTACAATAAACAATCCTTAAAAGGCTTTCTAAATGAAGATTCACCATTTTTTCTAAGTCTTCCCTAGCTAGGTCACTAGACTAGTTGAAATGAGAGATATAAAAATGGTATTATGAGTTGGTTTAAGTCCCAATATAATCTCCTAGGTGGTTAGCATCCATTGATCATATTTAGGACCTATAAAACATAAGAAAATGTCAAAGAAAACTATTTAATACATGAATTTTATGGATTATGTACAATCCAATTCTATGGATATGATCCTCATGAAGTTTTCAACAACTTATATTCATCACTAATGGTCAAATTCATTGATTTAGAGGCACTTCTATCTTGATTTCCTCCATCAGGTCACAAAATAGGGTTGGCAAGGGTTTTAAAGTGATTATCCCTCTTAACCTTTATTTATAAAGGATACATGATATAAATATTTAAAAATTCCATTGAGGGATCCTCAAGGACCTTTTCCGACTTCTCCAAATGCCTCAAGGTCCCATGCATAAGATCATGAAAGTTTTGAGCTTTTCAACTTGACTATTCAAGTCCTTACATAATTAGCAAGGTCTAAATGCTTTCTAAGCCAAAAATGGCCCCTTGGAGACTTAATATGAAAACCAAAGGTTTTAAAACCTCTTAATATGTCCTAAAAAAATTATAAAATCACTAAAATATCTCCCTTAAGTATATAAATGAAATTGACCCTTGCTTTGGAATCATGTCTAGACCTTCCCAATAGGTTTGCCTACTACTTGAGACTCAATTTGACTCATAAATGGATTCCTCTACCTAATGATGGATAAAAAATATATAATATACACATTAAAGTATTAATTAACAAATTGTAAAGCTTATACAAGGTTATAAGTGCATATGACCTTCATCTAGGCTTTTATGCCTAAGGGTTTCCTTCACACATGACTGTAACCCTTATTATGTAGGGTACCCTATTTTATTAAAATGATTATATAAAGGTGTTTTATATTTTTTTAGGTTTCCCAAATATTATCCATATTTAATTTGGTCTTCCCCTACTTTTTAGTCATCAATTTCACCATTTTCCCCCAAAACTATCATCTTCATGCATGAAAAAACTGCCCCTGCTCTAAGACAAAATAGAGAGGGTTTTCACTATTATATTTGGAAAATTTATGATTTTATTACCTTATTTAACCTCAAATTATTTTTTTTAACAAATAGCTTATAAATCCTCTATTAGATCACCAAATTCTTTAAATTTGCTAGGTAGACTTTAAACCAAGCAACTTGTGAAGGTGGTAGGGGATGAGACTATGTTTGGAGGTTTTAGGGATTGATTTGAGTTTCATTGTGATATTTAAGTATAATTAATGCCTAATATTATTTATTTAAACCATTTAATATCTTATTGGCTCCTAAACACTCCTTCCATGCTTTTGTAAACCTAAACTAGATCTATGATTATAAAAGAAAGGAAACCCTATTTTAGGCCTAACTATAGGTGATTTTGAGCTTGGTTGACGTTTTAAGAGAATAATAAAAACCATATTTGATGTTAAAAATATTATGTGAGTGAAAATCCAACATTTTATAGGGCTAAGTTTAATATCTTTTACTAGTTCATCTTCCATTCCCAAGACTATGACACCTACCTTTTGAGGATTGAAACACTCATAAAATCCTAGATGTAGGTCTAGGTTTAAGATTTGTTTGATGTTTGTGAAAATATTTATCATGTTTATTAGGCTATAATTTTCCAAATCATTAATTAATTCAATTTTAAACTCTCATACCACATCAATTCCATGTTTTGGTCCTTAAGGAGGATACCCTTGCCTTGACTGGACTGAGACCATCTTCTGCCCATGTAGGGTGCATCTTGGCAAGATTTAGTCTCTATGGATGTTGTGTTTAGGTTTAAAATAAGTTTATTGAGGTCCCTTATCATTAATTTCACATATAATCACTTTTAAAGCTTCAAACAAAGTCCAAACTTCTAACTTCTACCTCACTGTCAAGGTATCCCACATGACTATGTTTTATGGATTTAGGTGCTTCCTATAGGTTAATTTGAGCTCTCTTGTGCCATGTTGTTGAAAATAATCAAATTAAATTTAGGCATAGTTACTTAAAAATATCCAATTCATGCCAAACTTTTAACTTGACTACTATATTCCAATTGAGATAAAATCTTGCTAAGGCCTGTTGTAGGTGACCCTTCTCAGGCCTATGTACGAATAGGGGAAGGTATTTTAGGGGAAAAAACATCAAACTTAACCTTGTATCTATCAACTTAGCTTAATATTACCATTTGGATCATTTGGGATGGTTCCAAATTGATGTTATGGTCTAGGATTGTCAAATTAAAGTACATGTCACTTTTTCATTACCCTTTTGTAGATATCATTATTTCTTTTTAGTTGTTTTTTGACCATCTTTAGACTTCAATTACTCATGCTTCACTCACCTTTTTACCTTAAAAATTGGTATGGGAATTGTATGTATATAGGGATACAAGGTGAAAATGTGATAATTATTCAAAACTACCATTGTTTCATTGCATGAAAACCTCAAAAACACTTGGGAGCTCTATTTTGTCCATTTAGGGATTGTGGGCCCAAAATGGTCTGATCATCTTTTGAAGTGAAAAATTTAACTTGAATAACATTCTGACCTTGAAGAAGCCTAGAATTATTCTCATCAATAGGCAAGGGTTCTAAATAGGATCTCATCACACCTCCATATATGCTACCATGACGTCAACAGGGGTCTTCAATGGAGGTTTGACTGTGATATATAGGCAAGAGTAAAAGAGCAAGAAAAATGCAAGGTTAGGACTCTCTAGACACCTCCAATGAATTTGGTAGCCTTAAATTGAACAAGCCTCATTAATAACATTTGAAACTAACTTCAAAGACACCTTCAATGACACTTATATGTTGTCATCATCTCTATGAAGGCTGACAATCATGATAAGCATGGCTTTGAGAGCATTATTTGGTCATTTTATGAGTTGAAAACTAGTTCCAAAACTTCCAAAAGTATATTAAAGGATCCAAAACTCTATAAAAACATCCTCTACCTCCACCCAACATGAGAAAACTCTTTCAAATCACTTGAGGTAGTTACAACTGAGGGTAAACTAGTTTGGAACACCTACAAGCCTAAAAGAGGATTTATTAGACATTTGAGCTTTCAAACAAAATAATAAGAATGGTAATGTATTTAAATAATTTATAAAAACTTGTAACACATAAACCCATTAGACCAAATCAATAAAAATTGAGACAAGCTCAAACAATGACCCCCTCATGATTGCAAGCCCATAAAAAGCTATTTAGAGTGTTATCCATTGTTCATTTATGAGGAGCAACCAAATTTAAAGTTATTATTATTAAAATTAATTTCACTTAGATTAAAATCCATCCTAGAATCACTCTTCCCAACTCCACTTGTATGGTCCACACAAAGTGCTTGAAGTTGACCTTTCTTTGCTTGCCAAGGGGAAATGGAGGAAAAGAAGTTCCAGATCAATTTTTTTGCATTATACTTGAAAAAATCATGGAAAATAGTGTGGGTAGGTTAAGAGTCACTCCACCCACTTTTTTATTTAAATATCAAATCATCCATTTCGTATAAGTGCCTAAAAACAAGGGGAAACTCCCATTTTTTGAACATAACTAACTCCTAGCTGACATATAACTATCCATGACATGATTATGACCTCTTACCCATTTAAATTCATATTTATGATAAATTTTCCCTCTTGAAAGTCCATACAAGTCAATTAATAAGCTAGAAAATGGCCAAAAGACCCCTTTTTGCACATGAGACATAAAAAATGACCAATTTATGAATTGTAAACACATTAAAACATGATAAATAACATATTAGGACAATTTGACACAAAATTATCCTTTTACCAAGTTTTACTAAGGATTGACCATGTTTGACTTTGGTTGACTAGGCCATTTCAAGGAAGATGAGCTTCAATAAAGACTAGGTGAAGGATAAGTGAGATAATAGACCAACATGACACCCTATAAGACACATGGAATTTTTTTTCAAAATTTCAAAATAGTATGGGTTAACCTAATTTGACTAGAAGTCAAATTTGATCAATAATTTAACAATTCCTAGGGGTAACATACTTGCCTATGTTAAGGATTAGTTTCCTTATCCTATCCATTGGGTAAGGGTGTCAGTATACACTTGGAAACATTAGGACCAGACCTTGAAAAGAACAAAAAGATAGTAATCATACCTAAAATACATGAAGGGAAAGAACAACACAAGAAAATAACAAAGAAAACATAGTTGTGATATTAAGCACACAGGGGAAAACAAGACACAACTGAAAGCAAACTAATATGTACATTCATCTTGATCATACCTCCCTTCCTGGATAAAAAGGGAAGTACCTCAGATCTCCTTCCTTAATATAAGATTGAGGATTCAAAGCATGATTCTTCTTGGATGGAGTGTTAGATGACTCTTACTTTCTCTTTGATCTTTGTCTTTGTACATCATCCAATGGAGTCATCTCCCATACATTCTCAAAGTAGGTAAGGTCCTCTTGAACCTTGAAGCATGCTTCAAACTACTATCCCCTCATTTCCTCATGAAAAATTTGTGTGTCCATGCATGGGATAGATTTTTGAAAGTTAATATCTCTTTGAAGGATCTCATCATCCTTCTCAATGGTCAAAATGTCTTTAAAATCTTCAAAGGGAATTGTACCATGACCATGTGGAAGTGTTACTTGCTCACATTCTTCTTGGAAGTTGGTGGAGGCTGATTCATAGGAGGTTGTCGAGTCAAACTTCACATAATCTCCAAAAAGCTCAAGATCATCATATATTTCTCCATTATGATCTAGGATCTCTTTATGATGATGTTCTTCAACCCATATCTACTCTCCAACATCCTATACTTGTTTGTCTAGGAGCTTAGTATTCTCACCTTCCTCATACTCTTGGAACATTTGCATGCAAATCTACCACATGTCCTCCCTTTAAGACACATCTTCTTTATTATCATGGCTAGTCTACTCCAAAGGATTTATAAGTTCTTTGAGGGATTCAACTTCATTACATATTCTCTCAAATATCTATCATAGATCATCATCCTTTAACTGGTCTACATCATTAAAAGGAGAAACAAAAGAGACCATTTCCTCTTGTTCTTTGGAATCCAATAGAACTTCTTTCAAGGTATCTTCTTCAACACAAGGAGGATCTTCTTCCTTATATTCACAACATGAAATTATCCCATATTCCTCTTCAATCTAGTCTGAGATTTTAATCTCATCTTCCCTCTTGGTGATGTCAAGATTAGGCCTTTCAAAAATAGGAAGCTTGGGCAAAGGGGATTCCCAAGTAGCAATACAATTCTCAACATTGGGAGGACAACCTTGATTGGTTATAAGGGGTGGAAAGGTAGGTTAAATGGCTTCTTGAGGAGGGGTGGGAGGGATTTGAATGGTTTTAAATTTTTCTTCCCTAATAACTTCTCCACCTAATCATGATTTGTTCTTTTCTTCACAGGCTACCACCACCTCTTTCCATCTTAGGAAGGTCGGCTCAAGGATATTTTCATGGGGATGATGGGATAATGAAGGGGTGAATGATATTATGAAACTTGGAGTCTCCTTGGAATTGGTACCTTGATTTTAAGTTGGAGAAGTATGCTTAGAGAGTTCACCTTCAGCTACCATAATAGATTTCCTCAACATTTGATTGGCCAATTCAATCTCTCTTTCAAGGTGAGCTTCAAATCTCAATCTTTCTTATTCAAAATATCCTCCAAGTAGGTTAAACTACTCCACCATGATGTCTTCCTTATTTTGGTTACTCTCTTGGATGTAATTCTAAGAAGAGAAACTTTGGGGAGTTGATGAAATATTTGGGGTATTTTGGGGCTACCAAGATTGAGTTTGTTCATGAGTTCTCAACCTTTCTTCTAGATGGAAGATCAAACCACAAATATCCAAAATCTCATTATGAATACATGGCCAAATATATTTATCTATAGGAATCCATTAATTTTTGATTTATTCCAAATCATTCCTCACACTCTTAACATAAACACTAGGGATGACTTGACCACAACCATACCTAGTGTCAACGGCTGACATGTAGTCTTGATAACCAATGAGAGTTTTTTTGAAACTAGAAATGGAATCGATTGGAGAGGAGATAATTGGTCTAGATGGAGTATAAACTTGATAAGTTTTTTCATAGGAAACATATGCTTGATGGGGATTATGACAAGATGGAACAATAAATTGCTCATAATTTAGGGGAAGAGGTAAATAAGTATATGTTTCCCTAACTTGTGTTAAGACAAACTCAAACTCACAATTATCCATGAATTACTCACAAAGGTGCATGAAACAAGAGAAAAACTTTTAATAGGTATACCTAGACTACTCAACTAGTAGATATGTACTTGGGGTCACCATTGGTGCTTAGTGAATTGCCTCCAAAGGCTGCTATCTTTAGGATAACACCAAAACTCCTCAATCTCTTAGAACAAGAGTCCCATTGGGTGTGCCAAAAATGTTGGCAACTTGAACTTGCACCCAATGAGGAAATGGGACAAGATTCTCCTCATTCAAGTGATATAATGGAACCACCTCAGGGCTATGGGTATTCTTAGTAGGAGTTAGATCTCTAGATTAGGGTCTAGTTCCCCTTAATGCATCACTAAAGCTCATATCCTACTACTAAAAATTAGGGATGAAAAGGGATAGGGATAACACAAAAGTAAACCTAGTCTATAAGAGGTGATACACCAAAATATTTTCTCTACTCATACCCTTAGCATGAACTTGGAACTAATAAAAAGTTTCACATAAGCTTTATCTAATATCAATCTTCCCTCTCACATCAATGCTTCAACATGGGGTCTTGGGGATAACATAGGCTAGGAGGAATTAGACAATAGGAATTATAAGAAATTATATTGAGTAGCCTACTCACTACACCTAAAATTTACTTTGACAATTCTTGCTGACCTGCAAAAGAGATTATAAACACACAAGGTACTAAGGAGAGTAACATGTGAAGGTAGATAAAACTTACATTTACACAAGACTAATATCCATTGTGTACACTTAGTGAAATATTTGAATGAGGTAAAACACTTATATTTATTTATTCAAGGCAAAATGTTTTAGGGCTTCACCATACCCAGGTAAAGAGATCATATATTATCCAAAAGGCTCAATTTATAGAAGAAAATGGGAAGAGATAGAGAAGGGAAGTCCAAGAGACATTTAGACATGTGTAAATTTGATTAAATCAATTAAAAATGCATGAAATAGAGGGATGGGGTGAGCCATGTAGTGTTAGGATTTAAAAATGTCAAATCCACTCATCTAAGACCTACAAAGTGGTCAAGGAACTCATTTCCTTGCACAAAAAACTACACCTCATGATTAGCCTTCCAAAACTACCCTATAATTGTAATTGATTAGGTTTGATTATGTATTTGAGTAAGAGGGGTTATTAATAAGCCCTCACATTAATTTGAGAGGTTACTTATCATCCCTATCACTTTAGCCATGCATAATCATCTTTGGTAGTCTCAAAATAGCTCTTTTCCCTTCACCTCTCACACTTTGCACCTAAAAAATATTCAAACCTACAATCTGATCCATAAAATAAGAATAATGACATGTGTCCCAAGTATGCATGGAATCAATTACAAGAAATAATCCTTAAAAGGCTTTCTAAATGAAGATTCACCATTTTCTCTAAATCTTCCCTAGCTATCTCACTAGATTGGCTGAAATGACAGAGCTATGAGGGACACTTGTGAATATTTAAAAGCTATAAAAATGGTATGAAGAGTTATTTTAAGTCCCAATATAACTTCACAAGTGGTTGGCATCCATTGATCATCTTCAAGTCCTATAAAACATAAGAAACTGTCAAAGAAAACTATTTATTACACAACCTGTATGGATTATGTACAATCCAATTCCATGGATTTGATATCATTAAGTTGAAAACAAATTCTCTTCATCACTCATGGTTAAATTAATCCATTTATTGGCACTTATAGCTTCATTTCATCCATCAGGTCACAAAATAGGGTTGGTAAGGGTTTTGAAGTGATTAGCTTTCTTAGCCTTTGTTCATAAAGGATACATGTTATAAATATTTCCAAATGCCATTTAGGGATCCTCAGGGACCTTATACACATTATCCAAATTCCTCAAGGTCCCATGCATAATATCATGAAAGTTTTAAGCTTTTAAACTTAATCATTTGAGTCTTTGCACAATTAATAAGGTCTGAATGCTTTCTAAGCCAAAAATGGCTTCTTGGAGACTTCTTATGCAATTTTTTTTGGAAAAACTCTAAATATGTCCTAAAAAATTCTAAAATAACTAAAATATCTCCCTTAAATATATAAATGAAATTGACGCCTACTTTGGAATCATGTCTAGACCTTCCCAATAGGTCTGTCTACTACTTGAGACTCAATTTGACTCTTAAATGGACTCCTCTACCTAATTATGACTAAAAAATATCTAATATACCAATTAAAGTATTAAATAACCAATTAGAAAGCTTATACAAGGTTTTAAGTGCATATGACCTTCATCTTGGCTTTTATGCCTAAGGGTTTCCTTCACACATGACTGTAACCCTTGTTGTGTAGGGTACCTTATTTGATTCTAAGGCTTATATCAAGGTGTTTTAGATTATTTTAGGTTTATTCCATATTATCTATCTTTAATTTGGTTTTAATCTACCTTCTAGTCATCAATTTCACCATTTTCCACCAAAATTATCATCCTCATGCATGAGAAAATTTCCCCTATTCTAAGACAAAATAGAGAGGGTTTTCACTATTATATTTGGAAAATTTATGATTTTATTACCTTACTTAATCCCCAAGGATTATTTTTAACAATTTTAATCTTCTAACTCCTCCATTAGAGCACCAAAATCTTCAAATTTTCTAGGTAGACTTTAAACCAAGCAACCTATGAAGGTGAGCAGGGGATGAGACTATGTTTGGAGGTTTTAGGGATTGATTTGAGTTTTATTGTGATATTTAAGGATAAATAATGAATAATATGATGTTTTTAAACCATTTTATATCTTATTGGCTCTTAAACACTCCATTTATGCTTTTGGAAACCTAAACTATGTCTATGACTGCAAAGGAAAGAAAACACTATTTTAAGCCTAATTATAGGTGATTTTGAGCTTGGTTAATGTTTTAAGAGATTAATAAAAACCATATTTATGTTGAAAATATCATGTGAGTGATAATCCACCATTTTATAGGGATGATTTCAATCTCTTACACTAGTTCATCTTTCATTCCCAAGACTGTGATACTTGCTTGTTGAGGATTGAGACACGCCTAAAATCTTAGCTATAGGTCTAGGTTTAAGCTTCATTTGATGTTTTTATAACTAATAATAATGTTTATTAGGACATAATGTTCCTCTTCATTATTTAATTCAATTTTAAACTCTCATACCACATCAATTCCATGCTTTGGTCCTCAAGGATTATACCCTTGCCTTGACTAGATTGAGACCATCTTCTACCCCTATAGGGTGCATCTTGGAAGATTTAGGACTATAGATGTTGTGTTTAGGTTTAAAATAAGTTAAATAAGGTCCCTTATCATTAATTTCACCTATACTCACTTTTAAATCTTTAAACAAATTCAAAACTTCCAACTTCTACCTCACTGCCAAGGTATCCCACATGACTATGTTTTATGGATTCAAGTGCTGCCTACAGGTTAATTTGATATCTCTTAAGACATGTTGTTGATAGTAATAAACTTCACTTTATGCCTATATCCATAAAAATATCCAATTCACCTAAAAATTTTTACTTGACTACTATATGCCCAATTGAGACAAAATTTTGCTAAGGCCTGTTGTAGGTGACCCTTCCCAGGCCTATTTATGGATAGGGGAAGGTATTTTAGGGGCCAAAACATGAAACTTGACCTTGTCTCTATCAAATTAGCTCATTATTACCATTTGGATTATTTGGGATGGTTTCAACTTGATGGCATGGTCTATGATTGTAAAATTGAAGTACAAGGCACTTTTTCATTACCCTCCTATAGATATCACTGTTTCTTTTTAGTGGTTTTTTTGGCCATCTTTAGACTTCAATTACTCATCCTTCACTCACCTTTTACACTTAAAAATTGGTATGGGAATTTTATGTAGATAAGGATACAAGGTGAACATGTGAGGATTATTCAAAACCTCCATTTTCCCATTGCATGAAAACCTCAAAAACACTTAGGAGCTCTATTTTGTCCATTTAAAAACTGTGGGCCCAAAATGGTCTGATCATCCTTTAAAGTGAAAACTTTAACTTACATAGAGTTCAAACCTTGAATAATCCTAGAATTATTCTCATCAATAGTTAAGGGTTCCAAATAGGATCTCATCACACCTCCATATATGCTCCCATGATGTCAATAAGGGTCTTCAATGGCACCTGTAGGTTGTCATCATCTCTGTGAGGGCTGACAGTCATGATAAGCATGGCTTTGAGAGCATTATTTGGTCATTTTATGAGTTGAAAATTAGTTAAAACAATTCAAAAAGTATATTAAATGATCAAAACCTCTATAAAAACATCTTATTCCTCCATTAAATATGAGAAAACTCTTTCAAATCACTTGAGGTAGTTGCAAGTGAGGGAAAACCAGTTTGGAGCACCTACAAGCCTAAAAGATGCTTTCTTAGAAATTTTATATTTCCAACACAATAATAATCATGGGAATGTATTTGAGGAATTTATAAACACCTTCAACACATAAACCAATTATACCAAATCAAGAAAAACTGAGACAAGCTCAAACAGTGATCCCCTCTAGGTGTAAGCCCATAAAAAGCTACCTCGAGTGTTATCCATTATTCATAAAGGATGAGGCACAAAATTAAAAGTTATTTTTATGAAAATTAAGTTATATTAGATTAAAATCCACCCTCATAATTAATCCTCCCATATCCACCTGTACAGTCCACACCAAGTGCTTGAAGTTGACCTTTCCTTGGTTGCCAAGGGAAAATGGAGGAAAAGAAGTTGTATATGTAATTTTTTGAATTAAAATTGAAAAATAATCATGGAAAATCATTTGGGGAGGTTAATATTCACTCCACCCACGTTTTTACCTAAATATTAGATCATCCATTCCATAGAAGTGCCCAAAAGGTCCTAAAAACAAGGAAAAACTTCCATTTTTTAAACATAACTAACTTCTAGCTAACATTTGACTATCCCTGACATGATTCTGACCTCTTCCACATTGAAACTCACCTTGATGACAAATTTTACCTCTTGAAAGTCTATACAAGTCAATTAATAGGCTAGAAAGTGGCCAAAAGACCCCTTTTTGCACATGAGACATAACAAATGACCAATTTATGACTTGTAAACACATTGAAACATGATAACTACCATTTTAGGACAATTTGACACAAAATTATCCTTTTACCAAGTTTAACCAAGGCTTGACCATGTTTGACTTTGGTTGAGGAGGACAATTCAAGGAAGATGAGCTTCAATAAAGACTAGGGGAAGGATAAGTGAGATAATAGACCAACATGACACCCTATAGGACACATGGAAACCTTTTTCAAAATTTTAAAATAGTGGGGGTTGACTTCATTTGACTATAAGTCAAATTTGGTCAATATTTACAAACTAAATAATGTTCCAAGATTGGAAGGTCTCATGAATGGATTGGCATACAAAGTGAGCATAATGATCATCAAAGTGAAGATGAATGGATTAAATTTGATCCTATACACTCATGCCCTATCTATACACTATGGAAATCAACTCCTACTATAGGATATCCAAGAAGGAAATGTCCCAGTTAAAGAGGGAAGACATTGTTTTGGGTCCTAATGGGACATATAGGTAAGTTGGTAAGACATATACATTGGGGAACCTCAAAGTGTTTTCAGAGAAGCCTTAAGCACCCTGATCAAAGTCTAAGTAAGCAGATCCTCACCTACAAGAATCAATAAAAATAGGTGTCTCAGTCATAGAATGAATTCTTATTTTATAAAGCAAGGTGCACATGAAGGGGTATGAGCATGCTGAACCTAATGAGGTATTATGTTACCACCTCAACAAAGATTTGGGTGACTTCAAAAGCCTTAAATATGATGAAATACACTTACACAAAATTCTTTAAACTCTTGAAATCATCTACAACAAGGTCAAATTTTCAAGGTTTACTTGGTTAGGTAGAAAATATCAATTTATGAGTTCAAAAGTGCATAGAGGAGAAATAAATGAGGCCAAAGGTAGTAATCAATCCTAAGAAGGTCCAAAGGGGTTTGTGAATACTATGTTTGGAGTTCAAACTAGGCATGATACTTATAAGTAGGGTTTGTAAAATGAGAGTACAGTTTACAACCTAAAATAGTGAAATAGAAAGTTGAGTTATAAGGAACATGTGGAAAGTGGGAAAATAAAAGGAAAATGAGAATTGATCAATCATGATCATGATGATCTTGTGAGGATATAATTATAAATATAGGATAGGGAAGGACCTCTTTTTGAGTACATATATAGTCCATGAGCAAAATGTTACATACACAATGCTTTTGACTAATTTACTTTGGTTTCTTGAGTCTTTGAGGGGTCAAATGGATTGAACAGAGGCCAAATTTTTATATAGGAAACCTATATCACTTTCACAAGACCCTCAATCATTCAATTTTGTCTGGTAAAATAGGGTTCAGTTAAAGAAGGTTTGTCTCAATCTACCTATAGGCATGGACTCAGTCCAAGAGTTCAGGGTGAATTTAAGGAGTGGATGAAATTTTGAATTGAGGATTAAACCTAAAATACCTACACCATGAAATACATGACCTTAAATTTCACCTTATCATGTATATTAAGCTAGGAAGAGCTCTTAATGAGCAGAAAACATAGTCAAGGGTTAGCGGGTGGTCTTGAGGGTTTAAGTGTTTAAAGAGGAATCATATAAAGATGGAAAATTTTCATGAAATAATATATATCTATCATGATATAAATAACCTAAATAGGCTTCTATAACATGCAAATAAATCAGGGAAGGGATTTAATCATATAAAACATAGTCTACATCAAGGAAACCCTGCATTCAGTCTACCATGTAAGGTCTATTTTGAGTTTTGGTGAGTTGAAGCGGAAGATGGTGTCAAAAAAGGATAAATTTTTTTATATTAAATTATTATGAGTTTAATAATTCCATTAAATGGAGTGTTTTATTATAAAAATAGGGGAAGTACCCCATATTTTGTCTCAGAAAGGGGGTACTTCCCCTTGTGCATGAGCACACAATTTTGCAAGAAAGAGATGGTTAGATGAGTTAATATAGTTTATACATTGAAATAATGTTGTAAAATCTTGAAACCACATATAAAAACACAAAATAATAAGCAATAATTGTTTAAATCAAATAGGGCACCCTACACACCAAGAGTTGCAATCAAGCCTTAATGGCAAGGTTTTGGCCAAAGGGATCAAGGTCACTTCTAGACTTAAAGAGGCATTAAAAATTATTTAATAATGTTAATATGGATATAATATACATTTATAAGCTAATATAGTGCAGGTAAACCCTCAAAAAGGTCATTTTAAGAGTATGCTTGAGACAAGCCTACTAGGCAAACACTAGGCCTATGACCATTTTGAGGGGTTTTCTCACTTTTAGCATGAAGTGAACATATAAAGTTGTTTAATAATTTTATTTAGGTACATTATAAAGTTTAAAATCTATTGGTGTGTATAAAAAACTAAGGAGAGACCTTTTTTGAGCTCTAAACTAACTCATCATGCAGGAATGAATGAAAATAAGCTCAAATAGGCAAGATTGATTGCTCATATCTTTCATGAAGCTATGAATGGGAGATATAATAGTTATAGGGTGTTATAAGGGGTCTTATAGATCATATTTGTGGAATTTTTTATCAAGTTATATGTCCCAACTTTATGAACAATCATTAAGAGATAAAACTACCCTAAAACACTACTAAAGCCTTGCTAAGGACAAGTCTTGGAAAATGGAGTTGGATAGCTACCAAAGTTAAATATTTTTTCTATAATGATGATTTTAGGTTATATATTACTCACCTAGGCTACTTAAAACCATGATTAATTGTATAGAATTGTAAAAATGGAATTAGGAGATGAATTGGCTTTTTCTCACTATTTTGTGTGTTGTGTAGGCTACAGGAGGAATTAGGAGATGAAAACAAGTTTTTAATAAATATTGAAACTTATATTAACTCATAATATTCATTTAATTCTATTAAATAGTTTATAAGTTCCCCAACCAGGTGTTTCAACTCAACCAGTCAAATCTGATATATTACACAAGCTAGTGAGAGAGATGAAAAGATTCACTTGGATTGATTTTAAAGATTAAATGATGATTATAAGGACATGGAGGGTCTTTAAACTTGTAATTAAATATATCACATGTATTTTCATTTGAAAACTATGTCAAATTTGAGGACAAGTGTGCTAGGTGCATGAGAAAGAGGTTTCCTAGAGTGTTGGTGATGATGGCTCTCTTTTAGGTGATTATATAAGACCAAACATGTAAAAAATTCATGGTTAGGTATTTATGAGATCTTAACCTTCCATAAAAATCATTATAACTAACATTTATTAGTTATAAGTCACTCAAATAGGCCTAATCATGAAGGCAATTGTTTATGCAAGTAAAGGAGTTTTAGGCCACTTTGTATAACTTTGATGACTTGTATTGACATGTTTATCTCTTTTAATTGAATTATTTTACCCATATTATCTTTTAATTCATGTATAAATTAAATTATTATTGTGACAAGTGTCCTTGTGACCCTTGGACTTCTCATCTTTTCTCTCTCTCTCTCTCTCAAACTCTATAAGAGTTAGCCATTTTGGCATTATATGCTATGATCCACTTGAGTATGGTGAATCCCTAACCATTTTTATACATTTTTATCAATAAAATGACTAATTTTTATGTCTTCATGACTTTTCACAAGTGTGTTCCACTTTAATGATGAATCTTGTTTAGTGAAGACTATGGATTCCTAACATTTGGTCTCATTCTTTCACCTTGTTTGCAGTTGGAAAACTTCTTCTTGCAGGGCATGTGAAGTGTTTTAGGGGATGTGAAATGTTGAGTGAGTTATTATTTTAATTATTTCCATTCAAGGCCTCTTTTCTAGTCCTCCTATATTTTCACATTCATCTATGACATCACAATGTAGCATTGATGTGAGAAGATGAAGACTGAAGGAGTGTATTTTTAGTTTGTTTCTTGGTCTCAAGTGTAGAATAAAATTGGTTGGAAGTAATCAAACTTATTTGGTGTACCATCCCCTAGTTTATATTCTACTTCAATTATTTCTCTCTTTTTATCCCCCAAAATCAGTAGTAGGTTCAATCCTAAGTGGTACATCAAGGGAACTAGCCCTATCTAGAGACTCACCTCATTCCTTAGGCTGCCCACAAGCCTAGATGTGATTCCATTGTGCCACTTGGATGAGGAGAGATTTTCATCTCCTCAAAGGGTGAAAATCCAAGTGACAACAATAATATTGACATAGGTGGTATTGTTTCTATTATCAATTATAATAGATCCATTGATCTTGTATTATATTTGAAAGGTTTAAAATGCTTATATAAAGATTGTATTAATCTCAATACCATTGCCACCACCAAGACATTAGCTAATTTTCTTCAGGTGATGCTTTATATTGGTATAATAAACTCAAATTTCACACTATATTCAATTTAGATGACTTATTTAATATATTGGTATAGGAATTCCAAACTATCAACCTTTCTAAAAATAACTTAGCTCAATATATCAACTATAAACAATTAAAGTCTGAAACAACCCAAGTGTTCATTAAGAGATGGAAAGCCTTATCCAATAAATTCAAACATAAGATATCAAAAGATATTCTCTTCCACTTCACTAATGCTCTTCATCTTAAATTACAATATCATGTTAGGATGCTTTCTTCAAAATCCTTGGAAGAAGCTGTAGACCAAGCCAAACGTCAAGATTTTCTCATACAATAATTTGAAACTTCCCACCCTCTAGCCATAGCTCAAATGCTTATGAAATATAAAAATTATCATGTTACCAATGATAGTGCTAAAATACCTATTATTCCATATACAATATTCATGCTATCCTCCCAAGTGGTTCCATTAATACTTATCTTTCACAACTACTTTCGACCAACACTTTTCAATAACCTAGTTTTACATCTTCCCATATTAATAATATAGATTATCATAAACCAATTTCTATGTCAAAAATTTAAAATCATATTCATAGACATTAAACATAATATATTGACCCTACTCTCCTTATAAAACATTGGTATGATCTTCACAAGTTCTGGTGGTACCATGCAAGTTGGGGTCATTCTCATGAGACTTGTTACCAACTTAAATTTTTCTCTCTTGAATATCTTCTTGGACCTAATTTTGATCATGAAACCTTGATTTTTTAGTGATAAAAATCTTATGAATAAGAATTTAAGGCTCATGAAACCAAACTTAAGCATGATTACCTTAATCAAGATAATGCTCACCTTACTATTTACAAGGATTCTCTTCCTAATCATCAATCAAGTACTTCCTAGCCTCCCACTTCCAATGCTATCAAAACTCTCTCAATCCTAATTCTCTAATTAATTATGATAATGTGGTCAATATGAATAAATTTTTGTAGAGTACTATCTTACATCGATCCTTATCCATATTCCAACTATGAGAATATGGTAAATATGAATAAATTTGCATAGAGTAGTATCTTATATAAATAATTATCTACATTCCAACTATACTAATTCACCAAATTTATGTAATATTCAAGACACTTATCCATATTATTTTATATAACTTAAACATACGAGATTCCAAAACATATAACACAACCTAATCATTCATCCAGTATCCCACATGTGTCCAATCAAATGATACATTTGGATACTCATTCTCTTTCCATTGATACAAATTATACTTATAATCTATCCTCAACTTCTCTTTAATCTAAATTACCCACCTTGAAAACCATAAGTCAACATACTTCTACACTTTCTTCACCACCTACAACATCTAAATATTCAAAAGAATCAATCATGGACCCAATTACAGCACCAAAAACATTATTAAATTTAACCCAATCAGACACACTTGGCCAAACCACATCAATTAAATCCAAATAAACACTAATAGGGTCTACCAACATGACCTAGTTGACTATGGATCCAAAACCTACAAATATAGAATAGAATTGGGCTGATCAACATGATCTAGTTTACTGAGATTGGAAATTAAAATCTACAAAAAATGAACAAGGTTAACCAACATGACCTTATGACTATGACTATGACTAAAAACTAAAAATTTAAGTTATTTAATAGGGTCAACTATCACAACATTGTGCATTATGATTGGAAACCTATAAACAAAGAAAAAATTTAGGTCAACAAACATGACCTAATTGACTGCAAATCCAAAATGTGCACACAAAGAATAAGACTAAGTCAAACAATGTGAGATTTTTCACTATAAATTAAAAATTAAAAATTAAAAATTAAAAATTAAAAATTTAAAATTCAATTATTAGATTCATGTCAGGTTCACCAAAATGTATACAAAAAATTAAAATATATATACAACTTATCTTATAAAATCTAATATCAGATAAGGTAATCAACTAACATCTATTTCAACACTAACATTCACCTCTTACTAGATGCAATCAACATCCACCGATAGATACAACTCAACTTCTTACTCAAATGGTTCAAAAAATGAATTTTATTCAAATAACTAATAATTCTAAAATACTCCAAATGTAAAATCATATCTTATAAATGGAAAGTCAAACCCCTATTATCATGCCTCAAAATAATCAAAATTTTATCCCCCCTCCTCTTAAATATGCCAATGGGCATATCATCCCTCAACTTATCATACATAACAAAATGCTTCAACATATTCAAAATGAACCTTTATCTCCATTCATCATATCCCTAGATATTTTAAACACCTCTCCAACTATTAAGTATGATGAAACTAAAGATCCTATTATTTCCCTTAAATTATTTGGTAATCTTTATAAGGAATGGGTCCAAATCAACACCTTCACTACCACTAAATGCTTTATAATGGTATAATAAACTCGCCAAACATTCCATATGGAAACTAGAGGATATCATAAATGCTCTAGTTAAATAATTTCAACAAATAATCTTCCTAGAAATTGTCTTAGTCACTTCATAAGTGATAAGAAATTACCAACTAAATCTACTCATAATTTTATCAAAAGATGGAAATCATTAACTCACAAAGCTGAACATAACATGAGTGATGATAATATTTTCAATATTTTCATTACTTTTCTTAAAGTTTCTCTTTAATATAAGGTGCAAATATTTTCTCCTCAAAACTTAGAAGAGGCTTTTGATAAAGCTAAAAGACAAGATTTAATTATGAATCAATTTGAACCATCTCACAATTCAATCAAGAAATTTTTGCAAATTTCAACTAACATTAAAGAAACTTAGAAGAGGCTTTTGATAAAGCTAAAAGACAAGATTTAATTATGAATCAATTTGAACCATCTCACAATTCAATCAAGAAATTTTTGCAAATTTCAACTAAATTTTTGGAAATCATTAACTCACAATAACCAATATAAATACTCAATCTAAATCTCCTCCAAAAAAAATGGGAACAATCAAATCTGATATTCAAAATCCTTATCACTCACCCTTAATGGTCTTATAAATTAAGAAATTATTATCTCCACCTAAACCTTTCATCTATAAGAATACTTCTCCCCCATCATGGTATGATCCTAATAATTTTTTTTGGTTTCATGACAACAATGTTCATTTTCATGAGACATGTCGTGAACTTGTAAAATTTTTGATCTCTTTCCTATTGGGAGATGTCTTTGATCATGACACTATGATCAAACTACATCATCCTAACTATCTCAAAGCTTCTCAAAAGAGAAACTTTGCCCAATCTATTACCCAAAAATATCAAAAAACTTATTCATATCCCAATGCACAACACTCTAATGAAAATATTTATGTCATTTATTTTGATTTTGATCAATCCTATACCAAATCTCAATATGTGAATGCAATTAAAGTCAATTATCATCAAAAACCTGCTCATAAAGACCCTGTTACCAAACCTAAGAAACCATCTACTGAAGATCAAATTCTTAAAGACACTTTAACTTATCATCCCTAATATTAATAACCAACCACTAGTGATGATCCATATCCACCAATGGAACCTTAGACACTTCAAAAAACTACCCCACCTAATCAACCTAAGCCTTATACTCGCTCTTCTTTTAAAACCCATTGTAATTTTTAGATGAACTTAATTCTATGCATTGTAAAATTATTCTCATGGAATTAGTAATTAATTTTACTTATCATCACAAGTTCATTATTAAATAACTATAAGACATAAAATAACCTTCATCTAATGAATCTAAACTACCTCCTAATCCTCCTCAACCTGTAGAGGTGCATCCTATAAGAATAATTTATTCTACCAAATCCTCCATATAATTTTTTGAATATGATATGATAAATGATGAAATTATATTTGGAGCTAATGATCCACATCTTTTTATCAAAATTAGCAACACTTTAAATATAAAAGTACTAGTTGAAAAAGGATCTGGTAAAATTATATATTTCAAATAAAATCTTAAACAAACCTAACTCATGTGTCATGGATTTGATAAAAACCAATAAAAAACCACTTGGATGCTTTTGGATCCCTCTTAAAATTGGACCCAAAATAATCCTAACCAAGCTCATGTTTCTTGATATTCTTATATATTACAACATGCTCTTAGAAAATCCATGGACTCATTATATGTGAACTATTGCTTCTTTTGATAGCCAATGTATCAAATTCATATATAATGAGAAACATTAAAAACATGAGTTTGATCTTAATCCTTGGAGCTTCTAACTTCCAAATCCAAGATCTTAGTATCATATCCCTACCATTTCTTATATTAATAGTCATCCTCTTCCTGCATTTATTAATATGCATTTAGATCTACATGTAAGTCTTACAAACTTAGATGATGATGAACCTAATTAATTATAAAACATTTTAAATAATACTTAGTTACCTCCCTATATCATAGAATGGATCCCTCCTTGTCTTCTTCCTTGATATCAAACCATTCCCTTAATAAATTATATTACCAATAGTCCTCCCCCATGAAATGTAGATGAAACCTTGTACATAGAGGATAATTTTTCTTGCAATGAATATGGAGTGGACAATTTTGGTTCAAGAATATTTAGACAAGTCCCCTTATAATATCAACAACATGGGCATCTCCACTACATATGTTGATACTAAAATTGATACAAGTGTTATATCTCCATCTTATGATGATACTTACATTATGGCTTAAGCTTGATCATGAGATTTAGATGTCCTATATTATTAAAAGACATTAAAAAATACATGCCTTCAATAATGATGTCCATGTCATTCATATATCCTCTAATACTAAATTAGAACCTGAAGTCTTTGTACCACCTATCAATGCACCTTTACTAAATACTTCATGGGTCATCTAAGAAATCAACCAATATGATATTATCCAACCTATAATTCTTGATTACATTGATTAGATCAATCTATTAGGTAATGATTCATCACCTCTAATATATCATATTAACCAAACCAATTCTCTACCTATTACTCATAATTATATAACCATAGATGATAATAATTCTCCCACTATTTTAATACCAGGTTCTATTAAACAACCTTTAACCTCTACTCCTAAAATTACCTTAGATTAAAAAGTTATAGCTATTTGACAAATACATTCAAAGTTTGATCACCACCAAAATCACATTTTAGATTTTGAAGTGGATGTCAAATATTATGGACCTTTACCCACACTCCCTATTAATGAAGCTATTGTATAACTAATACATGCTTGTGACAGCTTCTATGCTAACATATAATCTTGTTCATTTTGAAAAAAAGGCTCTTTGTTTCAACATTTTTATTACTAGTATCAATCCTAAAACACATCATGTACCTTACTTCCTCCTAATCCATATCATTCCAAGCTGGAACCGCTAATGCTTATTGAGGAAATTATTGAAATTAATTATGGAACCTCTACTATTCCTCAACCTTTTATTGTCTATAAAGAACTTGATCCCATTGAACATGATAATTTTAGCCTATTTATTGACAAATATTGTGAAGCTTTTTCATGGTCATACAAAGACATGCATAGTGTTTGATCCTAACACTGTGGTCCATAATATCATTACCTATCCTGATGCAAAACCTCTGTGTCAAAAATAACACAAATTCCCTCTTGATATTTCTACCTTATGCCATAAAGAGTTTATAAATATTTTAGAAGCTAAATTCATTAAACAATTAGACTATTTAGAATTGGTTTTCAATATTATTCCTATGCACAAGAAATTAACCATGGTTATTCACATTTGTATGGACTTTCATAACCTTAAATTATCATGTCCAAAATATAATTTTTATTTACCATCAATTGATGCCATTTTTTATTCCAAAATGAACTAAAAAATGTTATCTCTCATATATGGTTTCTTGATATATAATCAAATTCATATCACTCTCGAGGATAAACATAAAATGACTTTCACCACTCAATAGGGCACATATTTCTACGTTAAAATTTCATTTGGTTTTAAAAATACTGGTACCACTTATCATTGTGTAATGATACATATGTATATGATCTTATTACTAAAATAAAACATCATGAAAATCATCTTCACATTTTCAATATAATTTCTCATCAAATATAAAGTTAGACTCAATCCTTATAAATGCATTTTTAGTGTCACCTCATGAAAACTACTAGGATTCTTAGTATCTTTATGTAAGATCAATGTATATCCTACTAAAAACAAAGTCATTCTTAACATGCATATTCCTCCTTCCATTCCTGATATCCAAACTTACCTTGGTAAGCTTGGGACAATCCAATAATTTATTCTAGAGATGGCTTATTGTATCTATTCAGTTAACTCCCTTCTCAAGAAACATATAACTTTGAAATGGACTAATTCATGCCAAAAATAATTTAATAGTATGAAAGAATCACTACTGCATCCTCACACTTTTTGACTACCTTATAATGATCATCTTATCATCCCATACACTTCCTCTACCCCCATATTAGTTGGGGTAATGCGTGCCCAATAAGATGAAATATGTAATGAATATGCCATATATTATATCAATCATGCTTTAATAGATTATGAGACACACTATATCAAAGCCTAATGTTATTGTCTCACTATTTATGTTACAACTAAAAAACTTTGGCATTACATACTTTATCAAACCACTTATGTCATCATCCATCCTGACCCTCTTTATCACTTTTTATTTAAATATTTCTTACCTGGGGATATAATTATAAAATGGGTGGTTCTCTTAATGGAATTTGATTTATGAATTATTACACAAAATTTAGTTAATGGCCAAGTAATTATTGATCGACTTGCTACTGATCCTATACCAACCACTGATCACCTTCAAAACACTCTTCTTAATAAAGAAATCCTTTACATTGAAAGCCTTAATCATGTTATTTCACTTAAAGATTATTTTCAAAATTTTACAACTGAACTAAAAATAAATAATCTTGATGATAAATACACCTCAATTTTTTAACCAAAATCCAAAGTCATCATCAAATAATTACCTTAAGTTACAATTGATCCTCATGATGATACTTGGACACTCCATTTCGATAGTGATAAATGTATTTAAGGAGTTGGTGTAGGATTTGACTTAGCTTATCCTCATGGTAAAATCATACCTATTAATTTCTACTTAAACTTTAACATTATATTGGAGTGATCACTAGTTTAGGTTAAGTTATGCATAGGTTCCTAATTGTGTGCACATGTGTTTATTTCTTAATCTTGTGATCACTCATTAAGTATATGTACTTGGGTTGGACATTTCCCTATGAGCTTGTTATAACCAAATATGATTTGTACAAGACCTTATTCTCTCTCATATATTTAGGAATATTGTAGTGCATTAAAAATGAGAAGGGGAGAGAATTAAATATAATAATAAGATTTGAGAGCAATAGATAGAGTGTGTTAATTTTTGGCATTTATAGGCTTGTTTCTTAGTGGTTTTGGCATTCTAGCTAGATCCTTAGGATATGTGTTTCCTCCTTGATTTCAACTCCTTCATGGTACCAAAGCTTTAGAGTCTTCTTATAATCCATTACCCATAACTTCTTATTGAAAATCTCTTGAAATTCTCCCAGATCTAACGTATAGTTTAGGTAAATTTTGTCTTTGACAAAGGTCTATTTAGGTAGATTTTTAAAGGTTGTACCATAGAGATTTGGTTTGATCTTATGCCATTTTTTGGTATTTTGATCTAATTTTTTTCCAATATAAAATTTTATACATAAGCTATACTATTTCTCAATCTATTCCTAATTTTTACTAATTTATAACTATTTTTGAAATCTTCTATTGTTCTGTATTAGTTTGTTTAAACATAGTTTGCAAGGGCGATTCATTTTTTTATTACAACAGTCAAGATATATTTTTTAAACTTTGATGAGCTCCTTCATTTATAGTTTAGTGAATCAAATCACTCACATAAAATTGAAAGCCCATCTCAAAATGATCAACTCAGAATCAATATTACCTTTAATGCATTTTTGGGCTTATGAAGTCTGCTTCAAACTAGAACTCAACATTCTAACACCTCAAGCCCATCCTTGTACTAACATTGATATTTGATTGAAAGGCTACTTGAAATCCATCTAAAAAAAGAATAATATATTAAAAATGAGTGTAATTTGACCACTCCTCTCTCCCCTTACACATTTCAGAAGATTTAATACCCTGGCACAATGATAATCCTTTACTATTGATTTATCTAAGTCCCATGTTTATCTTTAGAAGTGGCATATCTATTTTTTAATATGATTCATTATTCAGTTAGGATTATAAATTTTATTTTTTATATCAAGATATGATCCACCAGTGAAGTTTGATACATGTTACACCCTTAATATATAGTGCATCTAGGGATATGTGTAGTCGACTTATGGTTTACATACATTCATGGTATCTTATTGCATTTATCTATATTCTTAGTATAGTCAAACTATGAAATAACCTTGTCTAAGTAGAGTATATATAATAGGTAGTGATTAGTGTTTTATCATCATATTGTGAATTCTATTCTTATTACATTATTGTGGAGGTTTCCCCCTCGAAGTGGCTCAGTCATAATATTCAACTATTCTAATATTTCACCAATTGTTATTATGGATCTACTTATTCTATTAGTAATTATAAGATATATTATTATGAATCATCTAAGTAATTTAATTATGAGTGGTATCAAAGCTTTGATTTGGGTACGTTTATGTGGTGCAGTTTCTTTGAATCTAGTATCCTAAGCACTAAAAGGTCCAAAAATATAACTTGTGAACTAGAAAGAATTGATTTTTTTTCATCACCATAATTTTATTCATGGATTTTTAAAAAAAGAAAGGAAAAAAGTATGGAAATTTTTTTACCTTGTGTAAATTAGTATCATTGGATTCATCTCTTTGAGATGATCGCAATAGTATATTATACTGATACACTTTTTTGGGTCAAAATTTTTCACCCTTGTACACATTATAAGTCATTGGATTTGTCTTAGTGAGCACCCTTAGGGTCTGTATATGGCTAGGATTAACACTAATGTACATGGGAAAGGACAATGAATTCTTAAAACTCCTCACAAAGATGACATGAATTCTAAAACTTATAATCTATGTATTTTAAACATAGTTCAATAGCTTAAGTTAGAGTTACATGGAATGGTGTAGAAATATGATCTCTATGTAGTTAAAGGGGACATCACAGGGCTGAGAGGGGACTCAAATGGATTGTAGGATAAATTAAAACAAATAACTAGAAAATTGGCCAACTTTTCATCTCACCCATTGTAAAATAACCCTTCACCACTCTAGTTTGGTTCTCCTCCTTTAACCAATCACAACACCAATCCTAGTACGAAGCCACTATTTATAAAAGTGGACCCACACAAGCTTGATGGTAATGATCCACTGACATGGCTTATTCAAATGGAAAATTTATTTGATCTACAACAAACTCCCTATTATAAAATATGGTCATGGTATTTATTTATCTATAACTTGAGAAATTCATTCGGTATCATTGGTTGTGTGCTCAAAATAAAAAAAGGGTGTCCTAGTTTCATGGTCAATATTTTCTAAGGAGTTTAACTCCACTATCATAGTAATGTCTCTGAAAAATACTTCATTCAACTGGCCAAGTTGCATCAAACTGGCACTATAAAGGATTAATTTCATTAATTACATAATATCTCCTTATGTGTGGTGGATATCATTAAGAAAAATATGACTCACCTATTTTTGGGTGGCCTCAAAGGTAACATCTAATTATAGGTTCACACGTGTCATCCTAGTAATGTATCTGAAGCCATACCAATGGCACACATGATTGAGGATAAATAATTGATCAAATTAAGACCTTTTATTAATGTTCATGAATGCACCTTCCCAACACCACATTTTTGTAGCCTACCAAGTTAACACCTTAGTAAATTGAAGAAAAGTGTTTAAAAGGTTTTTGTTTTGGATACAATAGCAAATGGAGTAAAGGACATCAATGTGTTGAAAATAAGTTATTTTACATTGAAAGTGCAATTTTGGAAGAAACCAAGGATGAATCTAAAGATCCTTAACCTACTATTTCCTATCATGCAACTTTACCCATTAGTACTCCTCAAACTCTTATGATGGTGGGTTTACTTAAGAAATATAAGGTGACTATGTTAATTGAATTTTGGAGTAAACATAACTTCATCAATAATAATTTCTCTACTCATTTGAACTATTTAATTTATCTATCTCTAAAATTTTAGATCATGATTGTAAATAGTGTTACTGTCAACCATTATGGAAAATTCCATAGCATTAAGCTTGTTATAGGAGACTACTTGTTATATTACCCTATGTTTACTATTCCCATGGGAGGAGATGATTTTTTTTTGAAGAGTAGTGGCTCACCACTTTGGGCACTATTGAGATGAATTTATAAGAACTATTTATGAGGTTCCATTTAGAAGACATGACCTTTAAACTATGTGGATTATGGGATAAATCTCCACAACTAGTTAATTCTCATTAGATAATGAATATTATTATAAAAGGTGCTAAGGGATTTGTAGCATGATTATTTTACATATAGGTTCAACCAATCAAGGAGTATACACATCCTGATTTATGAAAGGTGATGGATGAGCATTCTATTATTTTTGGTGACATGCTAAAAGGACTTCATTCAAACCATGTGCATGATCATGCCATTAGGCTCATTTTGAGAAGTACATTATCCAAAATCAAACCCTATAGTTATACCAATTCCCAAAAGAGTGAAATTAAAAACATGATATATGAGAGTTGGAGGCAAAAAACATCTAACACAGTCAAATCAAATATTCATCCCTTGTGGTCATGGTGTATAAAAATGATGACACTTATAAGATGTGCCCAGACTATAGAGAAATCAAAAAGTACATCACAAAAGATAAGTTTATTATGCCAATAATTTATGATTTTCTAGATTAATTTCATGGTGCTATTTATTTTACCAAGTTAGACCTTCACTATAGGTATCATCAGATTAAAATCTATGATGAGGACATACCTAAAACAACTTTCAAAACTCATTAAGGCCATTATGAAGTTATGGTCATACCTTTTAGACTCACAAATGCACCATATAAATTTCATATTTTGATTAATACTATTTTTAGGCCATTTTTGAGAAATTTTGTATTGGTGTTTTTTGAAGATATCCTCATCTACAACAAAATTTGGGAAGACCATTTAAAGCATGTGAAACAGGTGCTTTCAATTAACAAACAACATAAAATTTATGCAAAACTTTCCAAATGTGATTTTGGTGTCCAAGAGGTGGAGTAATTGGGTCATTTTTTTCACATAGAGTGAAATTTGATCCTAAAAAAAGCCAAGCAATAATGGAGTGGTAGGTTCCCAAGACCCTCAAGAACCTCTGAGGATTTTAGGAGCTAACTAGTTACTATCATAGATTTGTCAAAATTTATGGTATAATTGAATCCCGACTCACCTCTTTGTTTAATAGAGACTCCTTATAGTGGAATTATTCAAACACTAAGGCATTTCAATATTTGAAAATACATATGTGCACAACTCTAGTTTTGGCTACTCCTAATTCTTCAAAAACTTTTATTATGGAGTGTGAGGCATCAAGATATGGCATGGGGGATATAATCATGAAATAAGGTAAAAAAATATAATTTTAAAGTGAAAAATTAAAAGGAAAATTTAAGCTCAAACCAATATATAAGAAAAATTCTATAGCTATTATGCATGTAGTCAAGTAATGGAGACCTTACTTGATGGGTTATCACTTTTAGGAAAAGACTAGTAATAATATCCTCAAATATTTTTTGAAATGATGATTATCATCTTAAAAAAAATATAAAGGGGTGAAAAAAAATAGAGTATATGATTTTTAAATAGTTTATAAGAAAGGAAAAAATATTTTGGTGGTAGATGCCCTTTCTTAATGGGATGAATCAGTTGAGGCATTATTGTACACCATGACCATGTGGCAGGAAGATTGTCTAGAGGAAGCAAGATCAGAATGGGAGAATTTTAGTGCCACCAAAGATTTAATTTAGAATATTCATAAAGTTTATTAAGACTCTAAAAAATTTACATATAATGGGAATGAATTATGGTATAAAGATATATATAACTTTGTAAGCATTCTCTCCTTAAACATGAAATTCTTTAGGAACTTCATGCCTCTCCACTCTAAGGTCATTTTGGATTTTTAAAAACATATCATATAATCAAGCAAGATTTATTTTAGGAAGGAATCAAGGGGTATGTCCAAAAATATGTGGCTAAATGCTTGGTATGTCAATAGAACAAAGGTGAAACCATTAAGACCCTAGGTATTTTGTAGCCTTTATCCATCCCTAGGTAGTGTTTGGAGGAGGTTTCCATGGATTTCATTACTAGGTTACCACATTCCAAGTAAAAATGTTATCATGGTATTTTTGGATCAAATCACCAAGTATTCTCATTTTTTTACCTTATCATAGCCATTTGTTTCTAGTATAGTAACTTCTACTTTTCTTAATACAATATAGAAATTGCATGGTACTCCAAAGATCATTATAAGTGAATGAGATTCCATATTTAATAGTAATTTTTAGACTAAATTATTTACATGTTTGGGCACATATTTGGCTCATAATTCATCCTATCACCCTCAATTTATATATAAATAGAGGTCGTAACAAATGTATAGAAATGTATCTTCATTGTTTTATTTTTGATAAATAGGACAAATGGGTTCATTGGTTGCCACTTGTTGAATGGTGGTATTACACTTATTTTAACAATTATTCTAAAATTTATCCCTTTGTGGAATTGTATTAGTATCATCCACCATCCATCACTTCATCCTTGATAGTAAATCACAAGGTTTGAGTTGTCGAGGAACACATTCACCATCAACATGAGGTACTAGTTAGTTTGTGAGAGATTTTAATAATGGCACAAAATAGAATGAAGCAACAACAAGATCAACACTATAGTGAGTAAAATTTGACATAATTTATTGGTTATTTATTAATTTAAATCTCTAAATAAATATAAAAAAGATAACAAGTTATCACCTAAGTAATATGGCTTTTATCAGATATTTTAGAAAATTTATAGTGTGGCTTACAAGCTAGAATTGCCCCCATCCACTCGCATACATATAATATTCCATGTATCTTTCCTAAAGAAGGTAAATGACCATATATTTTCAACTTATATTTATTTAATTTAATTAATAAGGGTGATTCATTATAGAGATTGAATAGATCCTTCACATGTTCACTAAACAACTACGAACTAGAATGATTAAAGAGTAGTTGATCAAATGTAAGAATCTGCATTCTAAAGATGTAACATGGGAGGATGAAGTGTTTATATAAAAAAATATTTGTATAATTCAACATTTAGGATAATTTTTCTCTAAATTTGAGGGTCATGATATGCCATAAACCTATAGTGTGTCTAGGGATATGTGTGTCTGATTTGTGGTTTACATATCTTCATAGTATCTTATTGCATTTGTCTATGTTCTTAATATGGTCAACCTATGGAATAACCATGGATAATTATAATATATATAAGAGGTAGTGTTATTAATTTATAATCATATTTCAATTTTTTTTTTAATTTCATTATTTTGAAGGTTGCCCTCTCGAAGTGGCTCAGTCATAATATTCAAGTATTCTACTCTTTCTCTAATTATTATCATGGATCTACTTATTCTATTCTTAATTATATGATATATTATTCTATTTTTAAAATTAATTTAATTAAAATAAATTCCAAATGTGTTTTTCCATATCCCTTCCATCATCTACTATGCCCTGATCCTATTAGTACCCTGATCCTGATCTTTGTTTCCATGACTTGGTTCTGCATTGCTCTCTGTTAGATGATCTTTTTAAGTTTATTATAACCACTATTTAGAGGCATATTCCAAATCATTAGCTAATAATTATCCAAACCCACTTCCATCTCCTACGTATATCTCATCTCCTCCTCCAAACAAGATCTTAGTCTTGAGCTGAGCCATAGTGCCACAAAGTTGTCATGAACATAAAAGGTTATAGATTTATTTTATTTCTTTTCAAAATATGGTATTTTAAACTTCAAAAAGACTTTCTTCCACTTAAATATTTTAATACCTTCATATCCATTATGGTTATCAAAAATTTACTAAATTACTTCTAGAGAGGTGGTTAGGGGTTGATCCCTTTCCACTTCAAAAAGGTCTTTTTAATAGTGGAAGGTAATTATTTTCTTAAGGAAATATTAAAGGGTGGAACTTTTTAAAAGTATTATAAATTTTTTTTTTTGGTAATAGAGGACATATTTTAAATTAAGAGGAGTCAATTTTTTCCATCAAACAGACATTAAAAGGGGGGTATTTTTCATTGGGAGAAGTTAAATTGTAAAGGAGAGTATTTTTCATCCAAGGATGCTGAATTATAAAGTGAGATCCTTTTGTTTCTTCAGTGGGTGTGTGTGTGTTTCTTTCTTGTTACACGTTGAGGTTCTTAAATTCCTCACCTTATACCTCTTCTTCAAAAATGTATGCCCATCTCTTTAAGCCCTTCAACAATTTCAACTATCATGTATGGAAACCCAAAATGTAGCAATTCCTCATGTCAAAAATCTTGTGGAGAAAATTTGATGATGTTGTACTTACATTCACCACTAAGAAGGAAAAATATGGATATTATTTAAAACTAAATGAGGCTCATGGCCTTATTGGTCTCAACATTTTATACCACCTCTAGCTCCATATTGTAGATGATAAGACTCCTAAAGAGGTATGGGATAAACTTTAATAGTTGTTTAGCAAGGTAATAAAATTTAATATGTTGCAATTAGATGAATATTTGAGTGCTCTTTCAACCTCAAAATTCCATTCTATTGATGAATTTTTAACAAAATTCAAGTATCTAAGATCATAATTAAATGTTGGTGATAAGTAAAAAAGTGACAAGAAGTTTATTAATTTGATTATATCAAAACTAAAAGGTACATAGTGTCTTTTCCTCTAAATTTTATACCATTAAGGATAATTTAGTTGATGATTTTAAATTACCCTATTTTGAGTTTTTTTATTTTAAACTTACTAGAGATAAAACTAAATTTATGTCCGTAGATGCTCTACCTAATCCTAGTGATGCACTATTTTCTAATTCCTCTAAAGACAAACTTCTACCTAAGCTAAAGATGAATTCAAAGACAAAGCCTTCAAATAAACCTCTAGAATATATCACTCACTCTCTTAGAGATTCAAATTCTCATAAGTCTAAACAATAATTTAGATAAAATAAGATACAATCCTTGTGGTTATTATGGTAGGACAAATTAGAGTCTAGATGTTATAAAAAAATGGAAGCCTTAGAAGCTACAGTTAAATAACATAAAATTTATAATTCTACTTAGTATTCTATAGCACATTCCTTGATAAAGGGGAAAACATTTTTTGTTAGGAATACATTTACCTTACATGATGATTAGATCTTGGATTCAGGTGCCTCACACCATCTCACTCACTCTCAATATCTTATTTATTCTCTTTTTGATTTCAGTACCTCAAATTGTTATGGGAAACTCCTCTCACATTAAATTTTTGGGCTCTAACACATTTCACATTGAGGATGGATGCATTAATAATGTCTTTCTTGTACCCAAAATATCTTCTAATCTAATTTCTATTTATCAAATTTGTAAATTTAGTGCTGGAAAAACTATGGAGTTCACTCCACATGATGTTGTAATATGAGAATGTAAAGATCCTAACTAAATAGTATCTATAGAGGGTAGTGAATCATAGTTAAAGGATTTAAAATTTTAAAGGTTTGAGTCTTCTTCTGGTTTATCTCTTGTTACTCATGGTGATTATATGAGAAAATTATAGCATGAGAGGATAGGGTGCTTGAATTATGTGTGTGTGTGTACACACACACACACACACACACACATATACATATACATATATACATAAAAAATGAGTGCTAAAAATCTTGTAAATGGCCTTTGAAAGGTCTCTTGTATTGATGGAATGTGTCTTGGATATCTAGTTGGAAAACAACATCAAGATCCATTTATAGTAGGTAAGGCCACACATGCACATGCACCCTTACATTTGGTATATAGTGACTTGATGACATTTCTAACTCATTGTTTTTCAGGAGTAAAGAATGCACTCACATTCATTGATGACTACAATTAACAAACTTGGGTTTATTTTCTCAAGTTGAAAAGTGAAGTTTTTGAAACCTTCAAGGATTTTAAAGCCTTTATTGAAAAAAATCATCTCTACCACTCAAAAATATACACACTGATAATGTGGGGGAGGGGAATATGATACTAATTCTTTCCATGATTTTTGTATTAATCATGGCATCCTCCACTAGTACATATGCCATACACACCCCCAAAAAATGTCATAGTTGAGTGGAAGAATAAGACTTTAAAAGAGATATCAAATTTTATGTTTCATTCTAAAAAACTATGACCAAAATATTAGGTTGAGGTAGTTAATTGTGATAATTACATCCAAAACCATATACCACATAAGGGTGTGGAAACTATGACACTAGGGAAAGCTTGGTTAGGCATCAAGCCTAATAATTCTAATTTTCATGTTATTAGAAGTATGGTATGGGCATTTGTTCCTAATGACAAGTGAAAATATTTAGAGAAGAAGAGCCAACCACTCATTTTTTTGGCTATTGTGAATATGTAAAAGCTCATCATCTTCTTGATCCTATCACAATAGATTTTTTTACCTAAGGATATATACAAATTGATGAACAACCCACTCTAGAATAGTCTACATATATCTCTTCTTCATCTTCTCCTTCTATAGTTGAGTGTGAGGACCCATTTCATATTATTATTGATGATGAGGATGTTATTGATCCTATTCAACCACCACAACCACCTCCTTCATAGTCCATGACAAAATGGGGACATAACACTCTATAGGTAATAGGTTCTTTGATTGGTGATCCATATGATACTCACCACATTCTCTAACAAACCTCTAGTGTTTCTATTTTGGGTCATGATATTTTAGATGATCTAATGTTGTTTTTGAGGCAACAAGTCATTTTGAGTGTGATGTTTCAATGTAGGAGGAATATTATTCATTTATGAAGAATAATACATGGGATATTATCCCTCTTCTGAAGAAAATAAAAATTGTAAAACGTAAATGGGTCTATAAGACTAAATATGTTATAGATAGATCAGTTGATAAGTACAAATAATGACTTGTATCTAAGGGATTTTCATAGGTTGAAGGGGTTAATTAATCTGAAACCTTTACCTCTGTAGTTAAGATGGATTTAAGAAGGCTTGTAATTTCACTTGCTACTTCATAAAGTTGGTTGGTTCATCAGATGGATGTGAAGATTGAATTATTACATGGTGATCTACAAGAAGAGTTATTTATGGAACAACCTCAGGGATTTGTATAGGACATATCATTGGTTTCTATAATCCATCATTCTCTTTATGGTCTCAAACAAGCTCCTAGATCTTGGTATGAGAAAATGGACATTTTTTTGTTGAGTTATGGTTTTTATCATTGTGAGTCAGATCATAATATTTACATCTTGAAGCATGGTGAGGATATTTTGATATTGGTTTTATATGTTGATGACTTGATCCTCACTGGTAGTTATAAATCCTTGATTTAAGACATCAAGGACAAGTTGGAAGATAGGTTTGATATTATAGATCTAGGAATTTTGAATTATTTCCTTGGCATACAAGTTCATCAGTCTCTTGATGGTATCTACATTGGGAAAAAAAATCATGCTACATATCTTATTCATTATTTTGGCATGAATGATTGTAAGTCTTCCCTCACTCCATATCATTCAAGTGTTATTTTTTTTACTACTTGTATGATTCCTCTCATTGATTTAACTTTGTATTGATGAATTGTAGGTAGTATTCTATATTTGACACACACTTATCCCAATATCACTTTCATTGTGAACCTTATCTCTCAATTTTCACATGAACCTCATGAGAGTCATTGATAAACAACCAAATGCATTTTATGATACATTCAAGGCACATCACACTTTGGGATAAAATATACACCATATAATTATTTGTAAATTTTTGGATATACTAATTTATATTGGGTTGGTAATATTTATACCCGCATGCCCACTTGTATATTTGTCTACAACCTTGATTTTGGTTCGATTGCATGAGATTGTAAAAAGTAGAAAAATATTACTTTGTCCTCCACTAAGGACAAATATAGAGGTGTTGTTAAAGCTAATCAAGAGGTTTTTTGGCTTCAATAGTTTATAGAAGAATATGACTTCACACAATATAGTCCAACTATTATTTAGTGTGACAACCAATGTGTGATTGCTATTTTAGGCAATCCTATTGAGCATTAATGAACCAAACATATTAAGATTCACATCCAATTAATTTAAAAACTTATATAGGATGGGGTCATTTCCTTAGATTTCGTGCCTATAACTAAGTAGTTTACTAAAATCTTAACTAGCCCTTGGCTTCTCCTCATTATCTTTAGTTATGAGAATGCTTAGGATGAAGGAAGTTGTCTTTGTGGGGATTCCACATGAAGTCATTCCTTCCTTATTTTTATTTTGTTCATGGTCAGATTAGTAAGCCTAATCTAGAAACCATTTTGTTGTGTTTTCTCTCCCTAAACATAGCTTAAGGGAGGGTGTTGGAGTGATGACTACTTTAGCTTAAACTATGCTCAGGTTCCTAGTTATGTCCACATGTGTTTATTTTTTAATCTTTTGATTACTCCTTATTAGACATATGCACATGGCTTGGACATTTCCCTATGAGGTTGTTTTAATCAAATATGAGTTGTCCAATCCCTCCTTCTCTCTTATATATTTAGAACTCATATAGTGCATTAAAAATGATAAGTGGAGAAAATTCAATATTATAAAAAGATTTGAGAGTAATGGATATATGGTGTTCTTTTTTTATCATTCATAAGCTTATTTCTTAGTGGTTTTTGCATTTGGCTAGATCCTAAGGATATGTTTCATCCTTACTCGTAACTCCTTTATTTTAATAATAACATGCCCAAGTATGAAGCTCTCATTTTAGTCATGAAAGATGCCATCAATTTATATATCCCTTGCCTACATGTTTTAGGTGACTCAAAACTCATTTTTTGACAAGCCAATGGTGATTATCAATGCAAAATTGAAAATATTATCACATATCATCAAATTTCTGCCACTCTTGCTAAATAATTCAAATCCTTCACTATTCAACCAATCCTACAAGATTAGAATGCCATAGCTAATTCATTTACTTCATCTACTTCTCTTTTTCACCCTCACCAAACCCTTCATGATTCACAATTTCTTATCAATTTATGAAAATCACCATCTTCATTATTAACCACAAAAGATTCTCTTACATGACATACTGAGGTTGTCACTAATCTACAAATCTCATAGTAATAGGATATCATTCAATTTATTGAGCACTATATTTATCCTCCCAAAACTAATTCTCATAAAAATAGTAGAATTCACAAGCAAGCTTATAAATATGTCCTATGATATGAAATAATATATTATTATAATGTTGAAGATACCTTCTTCCATTATGCTACTCAAGATGAAGTTATTTAATTTCTAGAACAAGCACATGGGAGCATTTGTGGTGGTCACTAAAGCAGACACACTACATTTCTTAAATGCCTATACATGAGATAATTTTAGACCACTCTTGAAAAAAATACTCACATTCACTAAAAAGTGTAATCCTTTCTAAATGCATAATGATTTTATTCACTCTCCTCTGGACAAGATTCAAACATTATAATCTCCTTGGCCTTTTTCCATGGGGAGATTAGATGTCATTGATAAATTACCTTGATCTCAAGATGGTCATGTCTTCATCATCACAACCACTAAATATTTCAAGTGGGTTGAATCTATGCCCCTTGTTAATGTAACATGTATCACTATATCTAAATTTATACTCAACCAAATATTTTTTTACTTTGGAAATCCCCACACCATTATTTTTGACAATGGTTGGAATTTTAAAAAACAAGGATATGAAACAACTATGAGCAAAATTCAAAATCAAATAAAAATTATCCACACCTTATCATCCTCAATTAAATGGATAAAAAGAGGAAACTAACAAAATTATTAACAAAATATCTAAAAAGATAATTTGAGATTCTTGTTTTAACTAGCATCTTAATCTTTATCTTTCACTTTGGGCTTATCATATTAACATTCATACTACTACTGACGCAACCCATTTTACCTTAGTATATGGATATGAATTTTTCATACCTTTAGAAGTTGAAATACCTTACCTACACATTTATATTCATGATATAATTCTTGATGAGTAACTTCATGAAGCCCATATTCATGCTCTAGACCTTATTGATGAGCATCATCTGGGTATTTTGCAACATAAATGCCAATGTAAATCTTGAATTTCCAAACAACATAACAAAAAGGTTAAAGTTTGTACCTTTAATATTGGTGATTTAATACTTAAATTAGATTATACCCATGATAAATAGGGTAAGTACACCCAAAAATGGTGGGGTCCTTACCTGGTTAAAGACATTCTTTGTCCTAATACCTATAGATTACAAAATAATGAAGGACATATTTTCAAAGAATCAATTAATGCTCAATTTATAAAGAAACATCTTTCTTAAATTTATAATACTATTGTTATCTTATATGTATTTAATATATTTCTATATAATATGGTCCTAACACTTCTTTCAGGTTTTTCTAACACTTCTCATAGGGGCAACATCACATCAATTCATTAACCTTAGTTCCTATCATTAGACCTTTGGTCTATGCACATTATTTTATGTATATTATTTATTTCATGAGTTTATATCATAATAAAATAGATGTGACCTAACCATTCCTCATGAATTTTTTTCTACTTATTTTTCCTTTTGATTGTCAACCTTTAAGTCTCTTCCAAGTCTTTGGTCTCTTACGTTAAGAACTTCATTACTTTTTACACCTCAAGGTTTTCCTTTTATGAGTTGTAGTGTAATACATTAGATAAGACAAGATAATACTCAAAAAATACCATTATTTACTATAAACACCCTTTATTTTTACACCTATTTCATTACTTTTTACACCTCAAGGTTTTCTTTTTGTAAGTTGTAGTGTAAGACCTTGGATAGGACCAAACCTTCCTCATAAAATACCATTATTTAATATAAAAACCATTAATTTTACACCTATTTGGTTTTAATTTTGTGAGTTACATTATACAACATTAGATAGAACCATGTCTTCCTCACAAATATTCATTTTATAAATTAATTTTATCTACAACCTTACCTAGGTGTCTTCCTAAAAAAATAAAGTAACAATTTAGAGTTATGTCTTCATACTCATAAATTAAGTAATATTTTATTTTGTAACAACTATAATAATTTATTCTCATGTCTCCACTCACATACACTATTACTTATGATGACACTTCATACTTACCTATCATTAAACCATGTTAAAATTACACATTTTTTTGTGATTGAGACACCTAAATTGTTTCATGTTTATTTCCATCCTCTTCCCTATTCCATCTCACTATGGGTACAACAAGGTTGGTTTAAATACAACACTCTTTTATAATATACAAGTGAAATATTGTTAGACAACATACTCTCTAAGTTATTTTCTCTAACCACCAATTGTAAGTTTTATAGTGATAGTCATTTTTAGGACCCATGTTTGGTTCTTCCAAATTTGTATGGAGGAGGAATAGACAAAAAAAATTAAAATACAAATCATTAAAATAAAAGTCAGTGATCCAAAGATAAAAAAACACTCAAAATTCAAATCACACTAAAAGACATGATTATTATCATACACATATCCTATCCTAGTTGAAGTTCAAACTCCATAGTTAGCCTCAAAATAGAGCTAAGGTGCATTGGTGTATATTAGGATAATAGACTAGGGTAGGAGGTCTCATATTTTTAAACACTCACACACACACACACACACACACACACACACACACACACACACACACACACACACACACACACACACACACACACACACACACACAGACATTACCACCTACTTTCTCACTCAAATACCCAATATTTTTAGTAGATCAATGGATTTATAATGGGTCTTGAGGATTGAGGAATATGTTGTGTGAAGGTAGGTCTATTTTATTTTTATGATATATATATATATATATCCTTCATGGGATGGTATTTATACTTCACTTGTTAACCCAAATTTACATGGATAGGGTGATTTATCTAGAGTCCTTAATGTTGAAAATCTCTTTGTACACACACACACACACACACACACACACACACACACACACACACACACACACACACACACACACACACACACACACATACAAAGAGATTTTCAACATTAAGGACTCTAGATAAATCACCCTATCCATGTAAATTTGGGTTAACAAGTGAAGTATCAATACCATCCCATGAAGGATATACATACATACATACATACATACATACATATATATATATATATATATATATATATTTGTATATATATACACACAAAGAGATTTTCAACATTAAGGACTCTAGATAAATCACCCTATCCATGTAAATTTGGGTCACCAAGTGAAGTATCAATACCATCCCATGAAGGATATATATATATATACATAAATATATATATATATATGTATGTATATGTATATATATCCTTCATGGGATGGTATTTATACTTCACTTGTTGACCCAAATTTACATGGATAGGGTGATTTATCTAGAGTCCTTAATGTTGAAAATCTCTTTGTATTGTCAACTTGAGTTGAGTGTCTTGTTTCTATTAAATATTATATTTTCACCTTTGTTCCACCTTAATTTGCCCCACCACCCATTTTATATCTACCCTTGATAGGCAAGTTTGTTTCTAATTTTTTTGTCATGATTAGAATATGATTGTTTTAGTTCATCTAGCATTAGAATAAAAGCTGCATCTTTGAGTTGTTATGAGATACTTTCTAAATCATTTCTTATCCTTATCGAATTTACCTTAGTTATGTATCGGACCTTGAATTTTATTTTTCACCTTTTTAAGGCCTTTTCATTCTATTTATTTTAAATTGATTTCAATTTTCCCATTGTTGATTGAGTATAGATTATTACTTCTATTACATTTATGTTGGTTCCATTATTTTAGTTTCATGTGTCCTTGGTTCATATATATTATTAATTTTATTACTTAAGATGTATTTATTGGGTCTTTATTTCATTTAATAGCCTTAACTTTTTGGTTACCTGATTTACTCATTTTTCTTGCTCTTTTAGTTCTAATTTAGTCTCTGACATCCTAGCTTGCAAATTTTCCAAGTTGCCCATTTGATTTTGAAATTTTTCATTTGCTTTGAATTTCAAGTGATTTTTGATATTTAGCCTTGCATCCTTAGGGTTTTTCCAAAGCATTTATTGTGACCTCCATGATCAAGACTAAAAATATAACAAATAACCATTTAAAAATAAAGGTAAGTCAAGGTATGGATATTGTAATTTCAATTATTTCCAAAAACTACTTACTATCATTTATTTTCCACTTTCAACTACAATTTGTTGTGTGTTGCTATGTTCTTTCTCAAAGCACCATCCCATGTTCCACCTACATAAAACATGATAAGATTTGAGTGGGGAATATGTATACACAATATTTTTAAACTTCATTTATTTATGCTCTCTCTTATAAGAATCTATCGCATTTCAATCTCACTGAGTGTTATCCTTAAAGGATCCACTAAAAAAGGGGTGGGTAGGCCACTAGTTCTTTGCAATATTATTGGTTAAGTCTATCATATCTAAAACCATAAAAAATCTTACTTATAAAACTCCCAAAGCAAATAAACCTTGTTTATCTAACTCGCTAAGTAATTATCTTATCAAAATAGACCCTAACTAAGCAAATACCTAGTTTTCCTAATAAGTCAACCTAGTAAACCATGTTGTGAAAGTTCTAGTACACGTTATAGAATTAAGTTAGCCCAACCAACCTAATTCAAGGCCTAATGGTAAATTTTACAAAAATAAGATCATGTAGGCTAACTTTGTTGGTTAAAATCTTGGAAGGTTAGGACTTATCCATTGCTATAAATATGACCATATCAATACAATAAAGAGGAACATTCATTTTCACATTATTACAAATCACAATTTTGCTACATCTATATTTTGAGTCATTACTTAGGGTTTGCCTTGGAAGGAAGATAACTTGTCTTTTGGGAATTCTTGGATGTATGTAGAAGTATTTTCTCCTAGAGATAATTTGTATAGTTTGATCCTTACAAAGCCACACCAATCTCTTATAAATAACCATTGGCCAAGGTGGAGATTGAGACTCAATAAGTTTGCTCAAAGGTATGTATCTCTAACTCTAAATATTTCATTTGATAGATATTTAATAAAGTAATAGGTTTGAATTTTTAACTCCTTGCTTAGATTACCTTTATAATTAAAATTAGTATAGCTATAGGATTTTATTTTCTTTTCATATTTCACCTTAGGTGATTTAGGCTCCCATTTGCCTATCATGATCCCTCGATTATTTTATTTGTTTTTAACCATCCCTATTTATGTTATAAAATTTGACAACACTAGATTAGTTCTATTTCATGTATTCAAACTTATCTAGGGTTATTACATAAGTTTATTTTTATAGAGGCTTTGAAACCCTATCCTTTAGTGTTATGTGATAAGTGCTCCCTTAGTTAGGTTTAGAAAAACCAATTTGGTCATGCTGCCGATATAAAAAGTATTCTAATAGATGTTAGTTGATTACCTTATTTGATATTTGATTTAATAAGTAATATAAGCTATAGATCTATCTTAATTTTTTGCATTTATATTCCACCTTGGTACCATGCCATCCATGCTTCTATTATGACTATGATTCAATGATATACCTAGCCTTCTTAGAGACACATCACCTGTATGAGACATATTTTCACTTTATATTATGGGAAACATACCCCCACTTCTCCTAGAGTTCACTTTATATATTTTATACATATGGAACATCTATTAGGACACACTATTTATCCATTTCACCTTTGAGCCTAATATCTATATCTTTACACTTGGGGTGACACGATAGTTTTTCCTATGGTACTACATTGAGAATTACATAAGCATACATATAAACACATATATTTATGCCCATAGGGACATGATTTACATCACCAATAATTGAGAAAAATTAATCTTATATCATTTTTTGTAGACACATTACTGATGTGCCTTGCATTACTACACTAGTGGGAACATATGCCTTAAGAATTATTTACACCTTGTCATATTATGATTGTCATAATTTATATATACATAGTTATATCATCCATAATGGTGTATAAAAATTATACATTTCATAAGGGACATCAACCTACATGCTCCTTATGAGTTATCCATTTTCCATATCTTATGAAAATGAGGACATTATCAATATCATTATATTCACCTCACTTAGGAACTTCATTCATAAAATTTATTCCTATAGTTTCTTATGGGGGCATGATACCCACATTCACTCTCCATGAGCATTATATTGAAATAAATTTTCCTATCACACACTTGTGTCTAACATGATTACATTACTTATTCATATATATATATATATATATATATATATATATATATATATATATATGGTATTATCTTACATATACATGGACACATTTTTTATATTTACACATATATTTTTATGTTGAGATTTCATCTACATTTTGGGACGTCATTTCATCCCCATGAACTTGGTCATATTATGAAATGTTTTTGTTTGTGCATTATCATATTCATTAGAGGATTCATACACATATGGACCTTACCATGTAGTTATATTTATTACATGATTCTCACATGGACACTAGTCCATCTATCATACTATATACACTATGGGGCATGCTCTTTTCCTCTCCAACCCATCATCCCTATTAAGGATGTGTTGCATATATTGATCCATACTTGATGACACCTTTTTAGACATTGATACTCACTAGATTAATATAATTTACATTGATACTTACTTGATTTTGTCATTCCTATGCAACATGTCATTGATATTATGTAGAATTATATATTTTGCATTGATATATACATGATTTTATCTATTATGACATAAAACTTGGGGCATACTAGTTGCCTACATATAACCTACTATTTGAATTTTTATGTGTTATATTATGATAGTTACTTGTGTTTTATGTAATTTTCAAAATGGTGTCAGCTATATAAAATATTATTATATACAATGTTTATAACTATATTATATACAAAATCTAGATGAAAGAACAAATAAACCATAAAAGACACAAATCTTTTACCTTCCTTGAGAGCTCTAAATTATTTTTTAGTGGCTTGATAGGCTTGTGCATCAAGAAGTCTTTGGCTAATGAAGCTTTTTGGATCTTTCTCTCCTTAGCACCATGGATTGTGCTTACTTGTATCAAGATTTTGGCATTATAACACTATTGTAAAGTTTATCTCTCTCCAAAATAGAATTATAAATTTAGCTTATGAGATATTTTAAGTCATTTGTGCATGATAAATTTGTACCAAAATAGCTGATAGATTCAATGGACAAGGCCTTGTATTTATATATTTTGGAATTAACTCTCACCTAAGGTGAGTTAGGGTTGAGTTAAGGCTTGGAATGGGTTCAAACTAAACCTAGGTGAGTCAAATATAACCTTGGTAGAGTTAATAGTTATCAAGTAATTATGATTTTCAATTATTAGGCATGGCTCTCCAAAATAGATATTTTAGAATATTTTCATAGAGCTTGACAACTCATTAATGCAATGTTGAAGGCTAGGATATTTTAAATTTTTTAATTTACTTTTTTATATATTCATTAATTTCAAATGGATAATTCAAATAGGCATTTAATCCTGTTTAACTTGTTAATTTATTTTGATTAGCCTTTTAGCTCTTTCAAGATTTGATTTAAGTGTGCAAGTGCCCCACTTAATAGATACATAGGCCAAATTGATAGTTTTGATGCCACAAGGTGATTAGGGATGAATCCGTGAGAGGTTATTTTTTATATGGTAGGATACCACAATTAGGGATGCCTCAACATGTTTTCAATTGATGAATTACACATAAGAAAAATTGGGAAATTTAATGATTACTAGGCTTAATTTGTAATGGTTGGTATGAATCAGTCTGAAGGCTAGTCAAAGGCCAGTTTTGGATGTCTACAATTTTCCCCTATTTGGGAATTCATTTCAAGCTATAGACATAATAACATATTCTCAAATAATGAACATGTCCTATATGCTTATGACTTTAATGATAATGGATGAATAGTAGATGCCCCCTTGAGGGAGTAGTTAGCAAAAGGGTTGACAATAGATCCCTCAAAAGGAGGAAATTATGGGACCAAAAAGATAAAATGGTGTGGAAAAGACTAATTTGACAATAGGTAGTTATAATCGGCATATGGAACTACCCCAATTGGGTAAATAAATAGGATGATTTTCTTATAATAAGTTATAATCATTGGTATAGGTGGGATAAAAAAGGTAATGATTTGACCAAAGGTGGTTATAATCATTGAAAAAGGTTTAGGGTAATAAGAGAATGATTTTCCCAAAGGTAGTTATAATAATTTAAAGGGAAAATAATGATTTTCCCATAGGCAATTATAATCATTGGTAGGATAAAAACATGCTCCAGTTGTGCGGATAGAGATAATGGTTTGCCAAAAGGTGGTTATAAACATTATCATAATAAAAATATGCCATAGTTGGGTAGAATAAATATAAATATTTACCCAAAGGTGGTTATAATAATTAACCTCTACATAGATTGAAACATAATGATTTGCCCATAGGTGGTTCTAACCATTGGCTTAATCGGTGGGATGATACATAATGATTTGCCCAAAGGTAATTATAATAATTTATTAAATAATGAGATTATAATGGAAAAGTGGTACAAAGGGATAAAGATGAATTTGGGTAAGTTGTTAGTATGGAGATGCATTTCCTAACTAGCAAGGATGAAAATTATTTTGGTTATTGATTACTCTATATGTGGGACATGATTTGGGTAGATCAGGTATTTTTTCAGGTGCCAAGGAGATATATTATGGCATTATTTATTGTAATACTTCTTTATCTAATTTTTATATATCACATGATGGTAGGCATCATGATAGAACACCATGATAATTGAACTAAAATATGCATAAAGATTGATACATGATCTAATAAAAAATAAAAAATAAACAATAATGCAACAATAATAAAAATCACAATGACAATGTTAATGTATGGATTCAAGAATAATGATCAAGGAATCAACCAATGAATGCTCTTAGACTGAATCAAGGCATAATAAGAAAACAAACAAATAGGCAAATAAATAAACAAATAGATAGACAAAAAAAAAAACATAATAAAACAAACAAAAACAAAGAATAAACAAACTATGGTGAATCATAATATTAGTATAAACAAAATGACACAAAAAAGATGATGATTATTACCCCCAGTTTATAGGAAATAATGAAACAAACAAACAAAAATGGGGAAATAGAATAAAAGGAAGGGGGTAGCCAAGCTGACTCTAGATGCACTAGGCAAGTGGATGTTACCTATATAATTACATGGATGGAAGATCCAACAAAAACTTTACACCAGATATAGTTCTCCTAAGAAAGGGGATAGAATAAAAATGACAATCAATAAAACATGAGTGATGTAGTAGAGGAATATGGGAATAGGCTCGTAAAATGGCAAGAGCATGAGACGTTAGGCCAGCGAGGATGGGGAAACTAAATGACAAGTAGTTTATTGTTAATTAGCTAGGGTTCCTAGAATCCTTAAGGTAAAAAGTTGTTAATGTTTGATTTTGTAGATTTGTTTTCAAATTTTTTTAGAATTTTTAGAGCATCTCAACTCAATAGAGGGTTACGAGATACTAAATGGTCCAAGCTCACAAAATAGAGAGATCATTTAATTTTAAGAGTGTTCATAAAACAACAAGAGCATGGCAAAGGGTGACTGAGTTGACTTTAACATGAATGGAGCATTGCCTACATAGTCCCAGGATGGGACCTCAAATCACCATAGTTCTACCTTACAATAGAGGAATTTTGACTAGGTAGCAATAAATTGATAAACTAGGCAAAGTAGGCAAATGACATAGTATGACATAAAAATGGTAAGGTGGTAATTCAAGGCATGAAAAGGTGTTACTACTAATTTTCCTATAGGTAGTTATAATTAAGAAACAATGACAAGGTTAATGATACTAATTTTCCCATAAGGGCTTATAATTAGTAGCATGATGGTGGTACTCTAAATTGCCCAAAGGTAGTTATAATAAGTAGTATATGAAGGGAATGAAACAAGGAATGAAGGATGCAACTAACAAATCACTATCATACAATTCTAAAATATGGCCTCCACTAAGAATACTAAAACAACTACTAAACTTGAACAGAATCTTTGTGCTAAAAGTTTTAGTGGAACCAATTGAACGGAACCAAGGTTAAAAGGGTTGGGAGTTTAAAATAACTCGATCGATAAAAAAGATATAGTAGAAAAGTATAAGCTATGGTACAAAGAAGAATGCCAATATTATGGTACAATAGAAGATCCTCATAGACAATGCTTTATATCTCTCAAGTGAAGTAATGCTTGAGGTGTATGATGTTCATTGGCTCATCAAGTTCATACCCATCTAGTATAGCAAGCTTGTATGCTCTAGTGCCATAGTTTTCAATAACAATGAATGGGCTTATCCAATTGGGTTTGAACTTTCCCTTGTGATTTTTCTTGACTATGGTATTATGTTAGTTTTATTTGAGAACAAGATCATCAAGTTTAAATTCTCTGTGTTTGACCCACCAGTTATAGTGGCCACAATGTCAATTCTAGTATGATTGTAGTCTATTGACTACAACCATGCATTTTTCATCAAGTAAATCTAACTCTTATAGGTAAGCTACTCAATAAGATTCATCATCTAGGACATGCTTTAAAGAGATGCATAAAGAATGTAATTTGACCTTAATAGGAAGAATGGCCTCAATGCCATAAACTAGGGAATATGGAGTGGACCCTATTAGGGTAAGATAATTGGTAAGGTATGCCCAGAGGGTGTACAATATTTGGAGGTATCAATCATGGCCAACATCATTGAAAATATTTTTAAAGATGTTGATAATGGTTTTGTTGGATGCTTCTACTTAGCTGTTACCTTGTGGGTAAGAGGTAGTATAAAAATGTTGAGTAATTTTATACTTAGTAGATAGTGATTTGACATCCTTGTTCTTAAACAATCTACCATTATCAGATATAACATTAGATGAGATACCATAGTGGTAGATGAGATGGTTGAGTATGAATTTGAAAATTTTGTTTTTAGTCACATAAGTGAGGGGTATATATTCAACCCACTTAACAAAATATTTGGTAGTGGTGAGAATGTGTTTATGGCCATTGAATGAGGTTGGGTTAATCTTCCCAATGAGATTGAGGCCCTATGTTACAAACGGCCATGGCGTAATCATTGGTTTTAGATTCTTGGTTGGGGCATGAATTAAATTGGAATGCCTTTGACATTTGTCACACTTTTTGACATAAGCAGCTACATCTGCATCCATAGTTGGCCAATAATACCTAATATGTAGGAGATTTTTGGCTGGGATGGCCCTACTTGTGTGGGCTCCACATAATCCATCATGAACTTCCTATAATGTTAATGTTGATTTTTCAAAATTTATATAATGAATTAGAGTTCCATCAAATCTATAATGATAAAGGGTTAGTCTAAGTAAGGTATATCATGCGGCATGGTGGATAAGGACTCATGGTGGGTAAAGGATTTAGTTTGTTTATATGATAAGTTTGGTAGCATAATGTGGTCATAGAGATAGGAAAAAAGTTCTAAATCACATATAGAGTGGGGACCAATAATATCATAGATCATTGTGATGGTTGAAGGTTCATGAGATGGTATTAGAAGATTTCTAATGAGGAATTGATATTCTTTTGCTTTGACTAGATGATGGATCAAAGAGATAATGGTGGCCATAGGATCTAATATTCTATTACTAGACCTTGGTATATGTTTAAACTATACATTGATAATTTGTAGTTTGAAAGTGTTAACCATTACCTTATATGGCACCAACTTATCATCCTTGGTTTGAAAGTGGTCTGTAACCTGATTGATGATTAACTAAGAATCACCATAAACCTTGAGATGATGAATGTTCCATTGTACTACTTGGCAAATCCATACAATGAGTGATTCATAGTTGGCCTTATTTTTGGTACAAGGAAAGATGATATGGAATGATTTAGGGATAAGATCCCCTTGTGATGTAATAAATAATAGGCTTGCCCTTGACCTATGTGTTGTGAATGGTCCATCAAAACATAGATTTTAGTGTTGCTACTCAATAGGTGTTTTAGGGATGGTCATAATGGACTCATTTAGGAATTGATAAGTTATTAGTTCTATGTCTACAAGGAGAGCTTCAACATGCTGATCTACAAGTACTTATCCCTTAATAGCCTTATAATTGATGTATTATATCTCAAACTCACTAAGAAGCATGATCCATTTATCCATGCAAACTTATAAAGCTATTTTAGATAGTAGAAACTTGAGTGGATCTACTTTGGAAATGGTCTTGTTATTGATCATATAGTGTCATAATTTCTAAGATGCAAAGACCATAGTTAAACAAATTTTTTTAATGAGCATATAATTGTACTCATATGCAACTAGTGTATGACTTTAATAGTCAATGACATGCTCTTTTCCAATCATGTTGAGCTAGAAGTGCCCTAGAGATTTATTTGTGGCAAATAGATACAATAAGAATGGCTTTCCTAGTATAGGTGGCAATGAAATAGGTGGATTTGTAAGATAATCCTTTAAATGCTAAAACACATTCTAGCATTTATCATCCCAATGAAAGTGACACATTTCTTTAATAATTGTGTAAATGGATGGAATTTTTTGGCCAATTGAGAAATGAAGTGTCTAATAGACTAGATCTTGCCTTGCAAACTATGGAGTTGCTTCAAATTAGGAGGTGGCATATTGATAATGGCTTATACTTTGGCTAGATTGAATTTAATGCCTTGATGAGACACAATGAAGCCTAATAATTTAACTAAAGTAACTCCAAAAACACACTTCTTAAGATTGATTTTGACCTTGTATTCACATAATCTCTCAAATAGTCTTTGTACTATTGCTAGATGACCAGTCTTGGTCTTTAATTTTCCTAGTATGTCATCGATGTAGTCTTTAACAAAATCATGCATCATATCATGAAATATGATGGTCATGGTTATTTTTTATGTTTCCCAAAAATTTTGAGTCCAAATGCTATAAATTGATAACAAAACATTCCCCATGAAGTGGTGAACATTATCTTATATTGGTTTTATGGTGCAATCCAAATCTAGTTGTATCCTAAGAATTCATCAATTAGTGAAATCATTTTATACTTGACTATGGAGTCAAAAATAATGTCAATGTTTGGGAGAGGAAATATATCCTTGGGGAAGGCCTTCTTTATATCTCCAAAATTAGTGTAGATTCTGATCTTGCATAACATTTGATATCTACTCTAAATAACTGATTGATTAAATACATTTTGATTCTAAGAGTTTTTCCAACTCTTTATTTACTAATATAATAATGTGAGGATGCATCTTTCATATTTTATAATTCATAGGTTTGGCACCAAGATGTCAAAGTATGCCTAAGTAAATATGTCAATAAATTCCCTCAAAAGGGATATAAAGATTTCACATTCCTCCTTAGTGAGGGATGCACCTAATTTTATCCATTTTGGGTTATCTAAAGTCTTGATGTTGACTTATGTAGTGTCTTCCACAAGAAGAGTTGAACCATCTTCCAAAATGGTTGGCAAGGATTAGAATTAGCCTACAATAACAAAGTCCTCTATTTAGACTAGATCTTCAAGTTCCCCTAAGAAAGATGAATCATAATCTCCTAGTGGTAAGTATGGCCATGTGATAAATAATTTTGGAAACTCTTGAATGATTCAGTCAAAGGCATGCTATTGTTTAGAACTAAACTTGGACCCATAGGCAAGTTCATCATTGGTGGTCTCCTAGGCTATATTTGAAGAATGTTGAATATCCCCATATAATGGCACCTAAAATAGGTTTTCACCAAAAGGTTGGCCTTTCTTTTTTAATTTTACCTTGGTCCAAAAGTGCTTCAAAGAGTTTTTCACTTTGGGAACTTAATGTTTTATTTAATTATTTATGGCTAAGGGTGTTCACCCATTCTCCAAAATAAGCTGTAGGATCTAGTTTGATCGAGAACCCTTGTTTATGGTCTCCTAATAGAACATTATCTTGTAGGCCTAAAAAATCATAAAAGGCCTCATCATTCTCAAAATAGTCTATAGGCACTATGGATTCTTGTTGGTCCTAGGCTATAAGTTGAGGGTGATATAGAGTAAATAAATTATAGAGAACTAGTCTAAGGGTACAAAAGACACTAGTGTCAAATAGATTGGTACTGGCTAGGTCTTCATAAGGGTTATGATCAAACTCTGCCTTACTGTTAGCATTATCATCACTAGTCATCATCATTGGAACATGAATAATATATGTGGGTTCACCCTTAGGCAATTTAAATATGAGATCATAGGTTCTTTTATACCAAGTCATAGATATTAGCTTAATAATTCCCTACTAATTTGTTCTAAGGCCTCTTATTTGATAGGAATGATTATCCTTGATCTTGTTAAGAATGGGGTATTTGGAATTGTTATAAAAATCATCAAGGTTGTCATTTTATAACCAAGATTCATCATCTACAAGTGGGTCATGTTCTTGGCCATTGGCTGGTGTGAAAATGATAAGTGTTGGGCTATGCAGTTTGCATTTTTTATTTCATTTCCATTCCATGAAGGTGGCTTGGATTTAGGAATTATATAGGACTTGGGGTTTTGGGGAAGCTTAGAAATGTGGAATGTATCACGGGTCAAATATTCTCTTAGGCCATTATCTATGATGGTAAAATGATTGGATATTTCAAGAGGTATTATGTGGGAAAATGAATCAAGGGTATTTAGGTCAATGTAACTAGTCTATAGAAAATAAACAAGTATTTCTTTCCCCTTATCCTTCTTGGGAACTATATTTAATCCAAAATGGTAGTTATAGCTTTCATACTCAACCTCCATATGTTTACAATGTTTATGGGAATGTAAATATTCTGTGAATAATGACATCCATGCCACAATGAGAGAAATTGAAATATTGGTGAAATGTTGAAGGGATTGTATGAATCTCATGTATCTAAGGTCTACCCCATAGAAAATTATATGATAGGTTTAGGTCTAACATGTGGCATATGGTATCATGGGTCAAAGTCCCAATGATAAATAACAAGTTGATGGTGCCTTGTGATTCGTACTCTTCATTGTCATAGGCCTTGATTGTGGTCTTTTCTAGATGGAGATCAACTATTATGTATTTGAGATTCTTGATGAGATTTAAAGACAATATTTAGGCCCAATCCATTGTCTATGAGGACATGCTTCACTTTATGCTATATGATGACAACTTTAATATATAATGGATTATTACAAAGATGGTCAAGGGATGACATATCAATTTGATTGAAGGATAAATAATGGCTTAGGGTTAAATGCCCAACCAAATCATAAAATTTGTTTGAGGATATGTTTTTTGACACTTGGGATTGGCCAAGGAAATCTGTCAATAGGTTCTTATGGATAGTATACATTCACAACAAATCCAAAATAGATATCTATGTGGGTGTCTTTTGAAGTTGATCCATAATTTCAAATGTTTTATCTTGGACAACATTATACGGCTTATTCTTTAAAAAAATGTGGGTTGGATAGGTGTCATTTTAGATGTTTGTGGGTTTGGGATGGTAATTTTTTACCATTGAGTTATGATTACATAATTAGGATTAGATATAGGACCATTATTTATAGCGAATAATGGTTCAAGGGGACCAGATATGATAAGTCTTGATTGTCAATACACTTGTATGTGGTCATGGGGAAATGATAAGTTATTATTATAAGGTCTAAAAGTAGTAATCCCTACTTGCTAGTATGCCTGTATGTAGTCTTAGATCAAGGAAGGATCACTGGTGCAGGTTGGTTAGTTGGAGTCAATTAGAAACAGTCTTATTCAATTAGCACTTGGTCTTAGATTGATGGAGATGGTATAAATGTGACATCTTAAAATATGGTCTACAACTTTATTATAGTCATGTGCAATTATGTGGTAAGTATGTTGGTCATTATTGGCATAGTTCTAGCTTTGGTTCCATCTATTTGGTTTATGTTGTTATTGTTGATACCCATATTGCTATTGTTGTCTTAGTTATTGATACTATTCTAGCCTTTGTTGTTGTAGGTTGTTTTTATTGTTATGTTGTGGAAAAGGGTTTTGATAAATACCCAAGTTCTGATTGGATGTAGAAGCTCCATTATCCAATGTTATCTCCTTATTTTCCAAAATATTTTGGATGGGATGTTTGATTTGTACACAATGATGAAAATTATGTCCATTAGCTCAATGGTATTCATAGTATTCATTTTATCTATACCAATCTAGATAAGGAATTCCCTTAGGATAGTGCTTTCGAATAGGCCAACTAATTAGATTATTGGTGGCTAGTTTTCAAAACATGGCTTCAATAGGCTCTCCAAGGTCACTAAAGATGTGATGGGTAGGCATAGTTATCCTTGGAGGAGGAGGGGTTTGCAAAGGCAAAGGTTGATGCATTTGTTGTGCTGGTCTAGATTGATTCAAAGGTTGTGCTTATTGAATAGGTTATTAGTGAGGAGTGATTTATATTTAAGGTGGAGGCTGAGTAGATGGTATTTGAACCATTTATGCATATCATGACTTGGTTAATCCACTCTCAATAACATTCTTGTTGTAGTTAAACTACTTAATTTTTTCATAACTATTGGCTTGGGCTAGTGTTGATGCTTGAACTTAGACTTGGTTTTGATTTTGATTTGATAAGGTAAGATTGATAATACCTATATTAATAAGGGAATTTTAAATTAACAAACCTTTGTCAATGATTTCCTTGAAAGTATGCACACATTACAACTCTAGATGGTAAGATATTTCACTATGTAAATTCTTGGTAAACATAGTGGCTAATTATTTATCTAGTCGACTATGGGTGAAATAGCTAACAAGTGCTCTCCATTGCTATAGATAATTTGTGAAACTTTCACCAACCTTATATTTAGCTTGAGTCAAATCTATTAATGAAATCTCATGTTTGAGATTATAGAAGTTTTGTAAAAACTTATCTGAAAGGTCATCAAAATTAAATAGGAAGTTCTTTGGTAATTTTAGAAACCATTCCAAGGCCTGTCTTGCTAGACTCTGAGGAAACAATAATAGGATGTATATGTCATTATAATCCACTAGCTGGAAAATAACAAAGAATTTAGTTAAATGAGCCTTAGGGTCTCCTTTACCCTTGTATTTATCAAACTTTAGTGGTTTTTACCATAAAGGAAATATTATTTAAAAATATTCCATGTTGAATGGGTAGGAACATACATCATCTAACTTAAACTTCTTGGTATATTTCTTGGCTTGGATGGTGGAAATTATATCCTTCATTTATTATAGTTATTAAGATAGGAAATTATATAGAATATTGGCTTGAGGTAGAGGTTAAGCGGTTAAAAGTGGATTATTTTGATGGGGTATAATGGAGTCATGGTTTGTTATGGAATGTTGGCTTGGTTAGGGAATTGACTAAGAATATGCATATGCAGATTAGATGTGATTTTTGAAATTACATGCATTGTGGTGTGGTATTATAGTTTGGATACAATATACACGCCTAGTTTTGGGGAAATTATGGTTGAGATGGAATGATATGGTTCTAGGTGAAGTACTATGCCTACTATAGACATATAATTCCTAACACCATTTGTGTTAAAATTGTCAATCTTACTCAAATTTCACTCAAATGCCCAATTTAGGTCAAAATCACTAAAAATATGCTAAATGGTTCAAACTTGTCATATACAAGTTCCAATCTAGGCCAATGTATCCCTAAATGGGGAAATGTATTTTATGTTATTCCTAACTTTGATCAATTCATTTTGAGTCAAAATGATGATTTTGCCTTTTTGTGCTCTAGATCACTCTTTTATTCTAATTCATTAGTACACATCATGTACTTTTGTTATTTTGTGTTGGAAACATCCTAAATGAGAATATGGTTCCAACACATCTAACATCACTTTTTAAATCTTCCCAAGTCAAATTATGACCAAGTAATATGACTTTTTGACCATTTTGATTAATTGAGGGCTAATTTCTAAAGAATTGCATATATATTTATTAATCTTATTTAAGGCCAATTAATTCAAATAAAGAGCTTAAGTGTATTTTCCATGGAGGCTATTTATTATTTAAATATTAGAAATTGATTCCCAATATTTGCATCACCTAGTGACATCATCTATGAGGTGGCATCCATAAGCCATAAATGTATAAAATATCTAAATTATGGGCACTCATGCCTAATTAATGTCCCATCCTCCTAAATCATTATGAGGCTATTTATGGATTTAATTCAAAATATTATATTAATTCATGGCCACACATCTCAATCTTGAGATGGATGATCATGGTTGATCTTAGACCATTTCCAAAATATATAAATGGAAGGGCATAGAACATCATTTTTAAGCTAAATTATTGTAAACTTATAATGCAAAATTGTCTCCACAACCTTTTGTGTTGATCATTGAGTTATATTTATAAGATTCATTTAATAGGATAGATTAGAGATTTATTTTATTGAGACTAGGTTATGCATAATGTTCTTGAGGTAATGGAGGAGCAAAGTAGCCATTGTTGATAAAGACAAAAACATTAGATCAAGGGTAGAACACGCTTGGAGCTATTCTTGGGTGGTGTAATCAATTTGGGAAGGTAATTTGTATTGGTTTTTATAAATTTGTTCTTCATTATCATTAGCAAACCCCATTGGAATAAGTTGGCTTTGTTTATTGAGTTCTTTAGGAATTTTCATAGATTTATTAACTAATACTTGACTAAAAACCTTTAATATCCATCCTACATCTTGGCACACTTGGTGGGACTCATGGAGTCCATTTCAACAAGGAAGACACTATAGCAATTTTAAAATTCCATTTTAGTCATAAAAAATTCCTCAAACTTAATTTTTTAAGCTTGTTTTCTTATGTTTTTATACACACATAGGTCACACAGTGACCATCGATGGTTTTGAGTGACCGCTGATGGTTTTGCTAATCATTACCAATTGGGTTGCAGGGGAAAAACTATTTAAAATTTTTCATTTTGAACATTTTATCAATTTTTTTGCTAATGATTTGGGTTTTTCTAATGTCTTTAGTCTGAACATAGGATTAATCCAAAATCTTAACTTCTAGATATTTTATTCTAACATCTATTTTCAAGCATAACATTGATGCCTTTGGGTCTATAGGTAACTAGAAATGGTTAAGTTTTGACCTACCATGGTTGGTTATCAACTAGTGATGGTCTGTAAGAATCGGTTATAGTCAATAGTGATCGTTTATGGTCATTGTATTTTCTGAAAAATACAAACCCGAAAGAACTTAAACCAAAGTTGATTGTCTCATTTGCAAAAGCGCTTCAAATATAAACAAGACTCATAATTTTTATGTAGGACCCATGATGAAAGTGAAAATTTGTACTTAATTAAGTCTTTTTAACCTCATTTTAATGCTTAAAAAGAATTAGGAATCTTTCCATTTGTTGATTTAAAGGAAAAATTTCTTGTTTATGTTGAATGTTTTATAGTTGTTATTTAATTTTTTTATCTTAAGGCCAAAGGGCCAAAAAACATCACCAAACACTTCAATTCAGTGCTTTAAAACCAAACTCAATTCAAAGTTTTGTTTTAAATAAGTCATGTATCATTACTTATTTTATTAGAATTGTTTGAGAAAAAAGGAATTTGTACATGTATGCTCTCCCCCCATCCCCTATAGAGAAATTATGGGATCAAAAATAGCATTTTCATTACAAATTATGCCTTGGTGTAAAAGCATAAAAAGGATTCTTTCAAGGCTCTCCCCAAAACCCACATGGCTTGGGTGATCTAGAAACAACCATAAATCCTTTTTACTTATTTCTTTCATGCATTTTGACTTATGAGGGGGATTTCATCACCTCCCATAAGTTCTATAGGGAAGATTTAACCCAGGGCTTCATCTCCCAACATCATCTTTAACCCCTCTCTATGGGAGGTATACAAATTGGGATCAGCCCACTGGGATGGTGGTTTGAGTAGTTAAACCATCTCGTTAGTAGGAAGCTAAGCCTGGGACATATGCTCATTTTGGACATCGCACTACACTGAGCAAGTAATGGATGTAGTGGTTATGAAAAGGACTAGACCCTTTCACAACAAGCCACTTTATGTAAACCTAATTGATGTGTTACTTCTCTTGTGTGATAACATGGAAGTTGGTACACATGGGATCCAGATAGATGGTTGAAAACTTGTAAGTTTTAAATAAACCCCTATTACCATAGAAATATTGTTGATGTGAGGTGAACCCTAAGGTTCATGTCATCATATTTTCACTTGAGAGAAGGGGAAGTGTTAAAACCCTATTATATAATGTGCTTTTATTTTTTATGAACACTTAATTTCCTCTCAAGTGCACATATAAAGATGAACTTCAACAATATCATGCAACCTTGTCAGTTTAGGGCTTAGGATGATTACTTAGTTGTATTTGTATTTTTGGTCTTAGATTACTTGGTTTTGATTTGAGTCAAAATTTTCTTGTTCACAAAAATCATAACAAACACATTGTCCATAATTTATTGATTAAGGAGGCATTATACTATCCAAGTGAAAATCAATCTTTTCCTTGTTCAAATTTGTCATCTAAAACATTGTGTCATATCATCAATTTTGGTGTAATTATTTATCCCATTCGAGTCTATACCATTTTCCAAATTTTATTAAGTCCATTGATAGTTTAAATTCAAAATTACACTTTTATAAGTTCATAAAGTTGATGTGTTAGATTGGGTTTGCCATTTACAATTGACTTGAGGGAGCATAGGTTTAATTTACAATTTGGATTGAGGGTTGTTTATAAGGCTCATTATCACATTGTCATCATTGGTGGACTCAAGTCATATTGCGTATCACTCACAGTTTAGTCCTATAACATATTTTATACTACCTTTCCTATTACCATGTAGTGGTGTTGTGCTACCTATTTGGTTCAAGATTTATACTTAGAGATTTTTGCATGTTTCCACATATTAAGCTTCTTTGTTCATATTATCTCCTTCCTAATCTAAAGGGATTTATTATAGTTTTCTAGTGTTAACTCATCAAAGTTGAAATAGATTTTACAATATTGACATGTCATAAAAATCAAGGCTTTGGTGTACTAGTTTTCACCTTGGATTTTTGAGTTACCATACCCTATTCTGATTCATATGATTTAAAATTTACTCAAGGTTAAGTAATTTTGTGAACACATTCTTCTAATTGTGTGTGGTACTATTCCACCCTCCTATTATAGTATCTTTGGTACCTTAGTCATTTATTTGGAAGAAAGATCAAATCCATAACTTGTTTAAAACATTTATAAACATTGATCCAAAGACCAACCCTTTCTAGTCATGACTCAAAGGTTCACTTATAGTGGGGTCTCTTATGGCCCCAGTTATGAGGATGAACATTTTTATGATGGTCAAGATAATTCCATTGTATTTGAAGACATTCCTATAAAAGTAGGATCCAAGGAAGAGTATATTGAATACCAAGAGAACTAAGATTAAATACTCCTTAAGTTGATAAAACCTAGTGCTAGACTACCCTTGGATTTTCCTATAGATCAATTACACACCTTAGTTAGGGAAAGAGAACAATAATGAGAACAAGTTTTCCAAAACATTGTAAAAAAAACATAACTTCTTCCTTTAACAAGGGTAAGGAAATAATTATAGATTCAAAACCAAAGGTTCACATGACTCCTCAAAGGTTCACTCGTAGTGGGGTCTCTTATGGCCCCATTTATGAGGATGAACACTTTTATGATGGTCAATACAATTTTATTGTATTTGAAGACATTCTTATAATAGTAGGATCTAAGGAAGAGTATATTAAATACCAAGATAACCAAGGTGAAACACTCCTTAGGTTGATACAATCTAGTCTAGACTACCCTTGGATTTTCCTATAGATCAATTTCACACCTTAGTTAGAGAAGGAAATCAATAATGAGAGCAAGTTTTCCAAAACATTACACAAAAAAACATACTTTCTTCCTCTAACAAGGGTAAGGAAATATTTATAGATTCAAAACCAACCAATCAAGATCTTGTCACAAAGATTAAGAAAATAAGTCAACATTATGCTGATCAATTTATCATGAACTTAATAGACTCTCTAGTTGTTACCTCAATCCATAATGAGGCTTCCAAAGAATAAGGAAATGTGGTTGAAATGATGCTAAAAACATTGATTGAGAACTCAATAATTGATCAAGGTGTCTCAAAAAAAAAAAAAAAGACACAAGAGGTTGTGCAAAATATTTCTCTAGACATGGAACACACATTCTTTAATAATCAATATCCTCTTGTCACTTTGAAAAATTATAGACCCAAACATTTAGTTCAAATGGAGGAAATTCATCAAGATAATTTGGCTAGTTTTTCTAAACCAACATGTACAATGGTAAATAGATAAAGAACTCCACAAAATTAACACAACATAGTTTATTCAAGGTAATAGATTCCTATAAATCAACTTCTTACCTACTTGACTCAAGGAGTGAAACAAAACTAAGTTATGGATTGTAGGATGTACATCCCTATCAAATACATGCAATAATAGGGTCACACTCCACCCCAACATCAACAACAGGGGAACATTACACCCAACAACAACAACAAGGGCACATTCCACCCCAACAACATTATATTCCACCCATTAATGCACCAAACATGTGAGAGTGGAACTCTATGAAAGAGATTATGACACAATTGGAGATGAATAATAGAGTTAAAATATATAAGTTCAATGAGATATGTCCATATATATTTGATCTATCTATTATCCAAGTCCCCTTTCTATCTCATTTTGAGGCACCAAATTTTGGGTCTTTGATTTTGAAAATTGACAAGAGGATCTTGATGATTAAATTAATTTGTGTTCCATGTCTAGAAAAACATTTTTCATAACCTCTTATGTCTTATTTTGTTCATTTGAGACACCTTCATCAATTATTGAGTTCTTAATCAATGTTTGTTGCATAAGTTTAACTAGATTTCCTTATTCCTTAGAAGCCTCATTATGGATTGAGGTAGTATCTAGAGATTTTGTTAAGTCTATGATAAATTGATCGACATATTGTTGACTTATTTTCTTAATATTTGTGACAAGATCTTGATCAATTGGTTTTGAATCTATAAGTATTTCCTTACCCTTGTTAGAGGAAGAAGGTATTTTTTTGTGCAATGTTTTAGAAAACTTGCTCTTTTTGTTGTTCTCCTTCCCTAACTATGATGTACAATTGACAATTATTTAGCCCATTTGAGTCTACATGATTTGCCAAATTTAATTAAGTCCTTCATTGATAGTTTAAATTAGAAGTCCTTCATTAATAGTTTAAATTAGAAATTTCACTTCTCTAAGTTCATAAGGTTGATGTGTTAGATTGGGTTCACCATTTTCACTTGAATTGAGGGAGCATGGGTTCAATTTCCAATTTGGATTGAGGGTTATTTATAAGACTCATTATCACATTGTCATCATTGGTAGACTCAAGTCATATTGCATATCATTCATGCTTTAAGTCCTAGAACATATTTTATACTTTCTTATTACCATGTGGCAGTGTTGTGCTTCTTGTTTGGTTCAAGTTTTATACTTAGGAATTCTTGCATGTTTACACATTTTGAGTTTCTTGGTTCATATTGTCTCCTTCCTAATCCAAAGGGATTTCTTTTAGTTTTTTAGTGTCAACTCATCAAAGTTGAATTAGATTTTATGGTATTGACGTGTCACAAAAATCAAAGCTTTGATGTACTAGTTTTCACCTTGAATTTTTGAGTTATCACACCCTCTTTTGATTCATATGATTTCAACTTTACCCAAGGTTGAGTAATTTTTTGAACACATTATTCTAATTGTGTGTGGTACTATACCACCCTCATATTATAGTCTCTTTAGTACCTTAGTCATTTGTTTGGAAGAAATATCAAATCCATACCTTATTTAAAAAATTTACAAACATTGATCCAAATCTATTCAAACATATATACCAACCCTTTCTAGGCATGACTCAAAGGTTCACTTGTAATGGGGTCTCCTATGGCCCCAATTATGAGGATGAACATTTTAGTGATAGTGAAGAAAATTCAGTTGTATTTGAAGACATTCCTACAATAGTAGGATCCAAGGAAGAATATATTGAATACCAAGAGAACCAAGATGAATCACTCCTTAGGTTTATAGTATATGGTGCTAGACTATCCTTGGATTTTCCTAAAGATCAATTACACACCTTAGTTAGGGAAGGAGAACAACAATGAGAGCAAGTTTTCTAAAATATTACACAAAAAAACATACCTTCTTCCTCTAAAAAGGGTAAGGAATACTTATAGATTCAAAACCAAAGTTTAACATGACTCCCAAAGGTTCACTCATAGTGGGGTCTCTTATGTCCCCAGTTGATGAACATTTTTATGATGGTTAAGACAATTTCATTTTATTTGAAGACATTCCTACAATAGTAAGATCTGAGGAAGAGTATATTGAATACCAAGATAAACAAGGTGAAGCACTCCTTAGGTTGATAAAATTTGGTGCTATTCTACCCTTGGATTTTCCTATAGATTAATTTCACACCTTAGTTAGGGAAGGAGAAAAATAATGAGAGCAAGTTTTCCAAAACATTGAACAAAAAAACATACCTTCTTCCTCTAACAAGGGTAAGGGAATACTTATTGATTCAAAACCAAAGGTTTACATGACTCTAAAAGGTTCACTCATAGTGGGGTCTCTTATGTCCCCAATTATAAGGATGAACATTTTTATGATGGTCAAGATAATTATGTTGTATTTGATGACATTCTTATAATAGTACAATCCAAGGAAGAGTATATTGAATACCAAGATAACTAAGGTGAAGCACTCTTTAGGTTGATAGAATCTAGTTCTAGACTACCCTTGGATTTTCCTATAGATCAATTACACAATTTAGGGAAGGGTAAATATAATGAGAGAAAATTTTCCAAAACATTGCACAAAAAACATACATTCTTCCTCTAACAAGGGTAAGGAAATACTTATAGATTCAAATCCAGCTGATCAAGATCTTGTTACAAAGATTAATAAAATAAGTCAATGGTATACTAATTAGTTTATCATGTACTTAACATACTCTGAAGTTTCTACCTCAATCCATAATAAGGCTTCTAAGGGACAAGGAAATGTGGTTGAACTTATGCAACAAGCATTGATTTAGAACTCAATAATTGATCAAGATTTCTCAAATGAATAAAACAAAACATAAGAGGTTGTGCAAAATGTTTTTCTAGACATGGAACACACATTATTTAATCATCAAGATCCCCTTATCACTTTGTAAAATCAGAGACCCAAACATTCAGTTCAAATTGAGGAAATTCCTCAAGACAATTTGGCTAGTTCACATAAACTGACACATACAATGGTAAATATATAAAAAACTCCCCAAAACTAATAGAACATAGTTGATTTAAGGAATTAAATTCCTAATAATTTACCATTTACCTACTCAAGTCAAGGAGTGAATGAAAACCAAGTCAAGGATTGTAGGGTGTACATCCCTACCAAATCCATGCAACAACAGGGAAAAATTTCACCCCAACATCAATAATAAGGGTACATTCCACCCCAAAAATAATAACAAGGGCATAATCCACCCCAAAAACATCAATGGGGCACATTCCACCTAAAAAACATTAAGTTCTACCCATGAATGCACCAAAAATGCAAGAGTGGAACTCTATGAAAGAGATTATGACATGATTGGAGATGAATAATAGAGTTAAGAAATAAATGTTTGATGAGATATGTCCATATCTATTTGATCTATCTTTAACCCAAGTCCCCTTTCTATCTCATTTTGAGGCACCAAAGTTTGGGTCTCTGATTTTTTAAATTGATAAGAGGCTCTTGATGATTAAATAACATGTGTTCCATGTCTAAAGAAACATTTTGAATAGCCTCTTGTGTTTTTTTTGTTCATTTGAGACACCTTGATCAATTTTTGAGTTCTCAATCAATGTTTTTTGCATAAGTTCAACCACCTTTCCTTGTTCTTTGGAAGCCTTATTGTGTATTGAGGTAACAACTAGAGAGTTTGTTAAGTCCACAATAAACTGATCAGCATATCATGGAATTATTTTCTTAATATTTTTACAAGATCTTGATTAGTTGGTTTTGAATCTATTAGTATTTCCTTACCCTTTTTAGAGGAATAAGGTATATTTTTTGTGTAATGTTTTGGAAAACTTATTGTTGTTATTGTTCTCCTTCCCTAACTATGGTGTGAAATTAATAGTTATTTAGTCCATTTGAGTCTAAACCATTTGCCTAATTTTATTAAGTCCATTAATATTTTAAATTCAAAATTATACTTTTCTAAGTTCATAAGGTTGATGTGTTAGATTGGGTTTTCCATTTGCACTTGACTTGAGGGAGCGTGTGTTCAATTTCTAATTTGGATTTAGGGTTATTTATAAGACTCATTATCACATTGTCATCATTGGTGGAATAAAGTCATATTGTGTATCATTCATGATTTAAGTCCTATAACATATTATATACTACCTTTCTTATTACCATGTGGTGGTGTTGTGCTTCCCCTTTGGTTCAAGTTTTATACTTAGGAATTCTTTCATGTTTCCACATCTTGATTTTCTTGGTTTTTATTGTCTCATTCCTAATTCTAAGGGCTTTCTTCTAGTTTTCTAGTGTCAATTCATTAAAGTTGAACTAGCTTTTACGGTATTGACGTGTCATAAAAATCAAGGCTTTGGTGTCCTCATTTTCACCTTAGATTTTTGAGTTATCATACCCTCTTTCAATTCATATGATTTCAATTTTACCTAAGGTTGAGTAATTTTGTGAACACATTCTTATAATTATGTGTGGTACTAAGCCACCCTCTTATTATAGTTTCTTTGGTACCTTAGTCATTGGTTTGAAAGAAATATCAAATACATACCTTATTTAAACATTTACAAACATTTATCCAAATCTAGTCAAACATATAGACCAACCCTTTCTAGGAATGACTCAAAGGTTCACTTGTAGTGGGGTCTCTTATGGCCCTAGTTATGAGGATGCACATTTTTATGATGGTCAAGACAATTCCATTGTATTTGAAGACATTCACACAATAGTAAGATCTAAGGAAGAGTATATTTAATACCAAGAGAACCAAGATGAAGCACTCCTTAGGTTTATATAATTTAGTTCTATAATACCCTTGGATTTTCCTATGGATCAATTGCACACCTTATTTAGGGAAGGAGAATAACAAAAAAATCAAGTTTTCCAAAACATTACACAAAAAAACATACCTTCTTCCTCTAACAAGGGTAAGGAAATACTTATAGATTCAAAACCAACCAATTAAAATCCTGTCACAAAGATTAATAAAATAAATCAATGATATGTCAATCAGTTGATCACAAACTTAACAGACTCTAGTTGTTACTTCAATCCATAATGAGGATTCCAAGGAACAAGGATGTGGTTGAACTTATGCAACAAACATTGATTGAAAACTCACTAATTGATCAAGGTGTCTAAAATGAACAAAATAAGACAAAAGAGGTTGTGAAAAATGTTTTTTAGACATAGAACACATATTATTTAATCATCAAGAGCTTCTTGTCACTTTACAAAATCAAAGACCTAGACATTCGGTTCAAATTGAGGAAATTCCTCAAGATAATTTGGCTAGTTCATCTAAACCAACGTGTACAATAGTAAATAGATAAATAACTACCCAAAAGGCAATAGATTCATAAGAATCGATCGCTTACCTACTCGACTCAAGGAGTGAACCAAAACCAAGTCAAGGATTGTAAAATGTACATCCCTACCAAATCGACACAACAATAGGGGCACATTACATCCCAACCTAAACAAAATGGGAACATTCCATCCCAATATAAATAATAAGGGCAAATTCCACCCCAACAATAATAATTGAGGCTCATTCTACCCCAACAATGTATTGTTCCACCCATGAATGCACCAAACATGCAAGAGTGGAATTCTATGAAAGAGATTGTGACATGATTGGAGATGAATAATAGAGTTAATAAACACAAGTTTGATGATATATGTCCATATCCATTTGATATATCTATTATCCAAGTCCCCTTTCTATCTCATTTTGAGACACCAAAGTTTGATAAATATAAAGGAAAGGGAGACCCACATGAACACATTTAGGCATATTTCATCTTATGCCAAGAGGTTGATTAAAGTAGCATGTGCTTGCTTCGATTGTTCACACAAAGTTTAATGGGGAAAGTTTTATATTAGCTAGTTAAGTTACCTATGGGATCAGTTGTGGATTGGAATGACTTATCTAAAAAGTTTGTCAACCATTTCTTATATAACATTAAGCATGAAATGACCTTATTGATTTATGCAAAGCCAAAAAACGTGATGAGGAAAGCTTCATGGCATATCTATATAGGTGGAGAGCATTAGTGGGTCAATTTCAACATAACTTTCTAGATAAATAGTTGGTAAACATATTTGCATAGAACTGACATCTTGAGGTCGTGCACAATCTTAGGCTTGCTTGTGATAACTAATTTGGTAAAATTAATGACAAAGGGGTACAAATTGAGAAGGATCTTATTGAATAAATCCTTGTTAATATTTTTATGCAGGGTCAATCCTAAAATATAACCCAATGTTTTAGTCCAATAGTTGTGCAAGATAAGCCTAAGGGCTTTAACAAGAACAAAAACATGGTTAAATATGGGGTGATTGAAACAAGACGTGTATAAATGGTGTAGGCCTCACTGGCCCCAACTATACAACTAACTCCCCTAAATACACCACCTAATTTATAAATATATCCTCCATGAAGGACAACCCATGGTGGTTTTAAAGTCTTTAGAAAATTGGGAGAACCAATTGAGACATTATTCCAAAAGCTCATAATAGATATCCTGGTTATATGGCTAGTATTAAGGTTATTTCCTCAAGATCGATCAAAAATAGATTGGTACAAAGAGAATGAATGGTGTAAATTTCATCATGTTGTTGGTCACAGTGCTCATCATTGCTTCCAATTATGACATATTATTGAATATATCATTGAGAATGGTGAGGTTGAGATTAAACTAGCCCCTAATTAGGACACAAATCAGGATAGGGAATCTAAAAAGACCTATTTCCTTGACATAATCAACTACCACCAAGGAATAACTAGAACCAAGGAAAAAACAAAGGACAAATTTAGAATCAAACTAGAATCAAGGTCAAAATTATAATCAACATGATCATAACCAAGATCATAATACCCATACTAACAATTTGGGTTACAACATGCCTTATGACTATAACAACACCATGGGGCACATTTATGTAACCCACATTACCACTATTATTGTTAAAACACATGAACCATCTCATGCTACTCATAGTACAATACCCATCAATATAGGGTCAAGAGCCTTTCCCCCTAGTAATGCCGTGTCAAGCTTATCCAATTCTATTACAACTCCATTTGTATGGGTTACTATTTATAAACCAAACCCTTCCTTTAATTATAATGTCTCTTTACTAACTTGAAATTGAATTAATGTAACTAGATGCCCATGATTAATCCTCTAAGTCCCTTTGCCTTCATCATCTAATTATATTGGCTCCCTTCCACCTCTAGGTTGCATAGTTACAACTAGACACTCACAAATTACTCTCCAGGGCCTTTTGCCTACTTCTTCCATAGAACCCAATGTGAACATTACACCAAAGGATCCAAATTTGACTATTCTGCCAACCCTACACATATTTCCATTTTGGATCTCTTATAGACATCTTAAGTCCATAGAACTGTCCTAAACTATCTTTTGCAATAATCCACTATTCCCAATGATATAAATATTGAATAGTTCCAAAACCTTATGGAACATTTGTATTCATTTCATCAAGTAACATTTGATCAAAAAGGCATGCATACACTTGGACTGAGCCATAATAACCCATTGTACATTGAGGTAATCATTGAAAATCATAAGATCAAGTGGGTTATTATAGTTAATGGTTCAGGGCTAAACATAATATCTATTAAGTTGGTAAAAATATTGGGATACATTGCTAAAGACATTCAACTAGAGAGAATCACCATCAAGGCTTATGATAACACCAAAAGGGAATCTGCTAGAACTATTTGGTTGTCAATCATTGTTGGGTCTATTTCACACCATATATTGCTTCATATTATGGATAATGAATTGCCTTATAACATACTTCTTGGTCATCCTTTGATCCATGAATTATAGGATATTCCATCTACCCTCCATTAGTGCCTTAATTTTCCCCATGATGGGATCAAGGTTACTATTCTCACCGATCAACAGCTTTACGAGTATTACAAACATCTTGAGGTAGAGTTTTGTAATTATAACTATTGTCTAGGTTTTGAATGCATTGTAAAAAATAATAAGGATATAGTTTCACATCCACCTCCATCAAATTATATCAACCCTAGTGATCTTGATTCCACTTTGGCTAATCCATTTCATGCAACTCTTGCAAAGTAGATTTCTACTAAAGACATGGGCATTTCCACATACAATCTTAAGGATGCCTTCCATGTTGTCAAGTTAACTAAAACTCCAAAAACATTTGGTAAGACTAAAACTTCAAAGAATCCTAATGGACCTAACATGATTTGGAAATAGAATAAGAAATAATGAAAACCACCTATGGTTTTTGTACCTGTTATCATTCCAAAGAAAGATTGAGAGGCTTTTACCGAGGGAGACTAGTTATATTCTAAAGCTTTTGTTGATTGATTTTAGAATCCAGAGTATCCGATCCTAAATTAGATCATAGATAATCTTGATTATAAAATAAAAGGCCTTGGCCCATGAGTGTAAGGAATCCTAGAACCCTTATTAGCTGGAGTACCTAATTTAAATCATGATCTTGGATTTATACTACTTGGGAGTGACCTCATAACTTTTGATAGTGATTCTTCTAAATTGACTAGTGATAGGACTCTTAATAGTGACACAAAATCACAGACTTTTTTATGATTTTAATGACACATAACTATTTAAAACTAATGCCATTTTGACCTTAACTATTAGATCTTCCCATCCTGAGGAAAGAACCTATTCTAGTGGTGCTTCCCTTCCTAAAGTAGAACACCATATTTTAACCATTGGAGCTTCCTATCCTAAAGCAAAAGCTCATTAATCTCTATGCCTTTGACATTATTAACTAATTGATTGGGACCAATAAAATTTTGTCATACACCTTGATGAGTTTTAAAATGAAGAATCAATTACAAAATACATGGGCCTACGAGATGGATTGCCCATTGGCTATCACAAACAAGGCTTTGATTTTTCATTAGATCCTTCTACCTACTTTGGAGAGAAGGAAAATTTTCTTTGTCACCATAAAAATGAAACATCAAGATCTTTAGGTGAAAACCTCTTTGAGGTACTTCTTGATCAGGTAAAAAGTAAATAAAAAGACACGCCTTTGAGTAAAAACCTATTTGAGGTGCTCTCAGGTGAGAATGTTTTCTCATCCCCTCAAGATGTAGAAGGTCCACCTAGCTAAAGTTATATAGATAATATAATAATTTATTCAAAAAAACATCAAATGTTTGAGCATCTCAGTGTTGAGTTTATAGAAGTTTTTGCTACTTGGCCTTTATTTGAGATGGTAAATTTTGATTCGTCACACTATATAGATATTTGGGAGAAATAACAAGATGTAGTAGAATAAGATGATCACAATCACACCTTACATAAAATTATAGAAGATGGATCCACACTCCTCATGGAGAACATAATAGAAGTGAACCTGGAAACCTATGAGGATCCCAAAATTTTATATCTTAGAGCTTCCCTTGTTGAAGTGAAACATGAACATATTATATCCCTATTGAGGGATTATATTGACATATTTTCATGGGCATACTCCAATATACCATGCTTAGACCTATATTTGTTTATGAATTCACTTATTATCCATCTTGATGCTAAACCAATCAAGCATAAATTGAGGAAGATGCATCCACATATTTCCCTATTGGTCAAAGTAAAACTAGAAAATTTGCTAAGAGCATGTATCATTAGACCATTGGATTAATCTAAATGGATTTCCAAGATAGTCCTAGTGAGTAAAAAGAACCTAGGTATATGTATTTATACTAATTTCATAGATATCAACAAAGTGTGTCCCAAAGATGATTTTCCTCTACCCAACATCGACATGATAATCAACTCAACTTTTGGGTAGGAGATGTTGTCCTTAATGGATGGATTGTTTTGGTACAACCAAATCAATATAATCTAATAATATTAACACAAAATAATGTTCACCACTCTGTGGGGAGCATTCTGTTACCAAGTCATGCCATTTGGCTTAAATAATGGTGGAGACATATATCAATGTGCCGTAACTATCATCTTACATGATATGATGCACGATATTGTTGAGGAATATGTTGATGATATACTAGTAAAATAAAGAATAAGAGCTACACATCCTGATGTTTTATGAAGAATCTTTGAGAGGCTTTATGAATATAAAGTCTGATTCAATCCTAAGAAGTGTGTCTTTGGTGTCATTTCAGGGAAATTGATGGATTTCATTATATCAAAAAGAGGGATCTAAGTCAACCCTACCAAATTCAAGGTAATTTTGGAAATGCCTCTACCAAAAAATCTTAAATAGCTATGAAGCTTGCAAGGAAAGATCCATTCTATACGTAGGTTAATTTATCAACTAGTAGATAAGTGCCACCTATTTACCCATATCTTGATGAAAGGGATCACATTTTAATGGATGAATATTTTCAGATAGCATTTTTAAAACTTAAGACATATTTGAAAAATCTACCAGTCTTTAGACTACCAACACCTGGATGATCACTACTTCTTTACATATCAACAATAAAACATGTACTGGTGGTACTTTTGGCTGAACATGATGATCATGGTAAAGAACATGTAGTATATTATTTAAGCCACACTCTATTAGATTATGAACATAATTTTACACCTATTGAGAAGGTGTTTTTAGCTATGGTGTTTGCTACTAAAAAAGTATGACATTACATGCTAAATAATAAAACTATTGTCATCACCGAGGTGGACCCTCTCAAATTCTTATTATCCAAAGCAACTCTTTAAGGATGCATGGCTAAGTGAATTATGATCCTAAGTGAATTTAAAATTGAGTATTAGAATTAGAAAGAAATAAAGGGGTAGGTTATTTTTGATCAACATGTAGAAGCCCCTATTTAAGAAACTCAACCCCTCAAATTTGAATTTCTAGATGATTCTATTATGGAAATAGAACAAGAATCAAGGGAACTTGATAATGGAAGCTATATTTTGATGGCTCCTTTACATCCCATAGATTTGGATACAAAATATTGTTGATTAAACCCAAGGGGGATCTAATTCTTAAAGCATTTAATAAATAATTTCATTGTACGAACAATATGGCCAAGTATGAAGCATTGATTATAGGGCTTCACTTGACTATACAGTGGGATATTTAGATTTTAAAAGTTTATGGTGATTACCAATTGATCATCAATTAGACCACTAATTAGTAAAAAATTAGAGATGACAAGCTTATTCCTTATAAACAAATTATTTATAATATCAAAGGCCATTTTAAATCTCTATAGTTTGAACAAGTTCTAAGGGCTGACAACAAATCTATTGATGCAATGGAAATGATTGGTTCCATGATATAGATTGATGGTGGAGATAAAGAGTAATAGTTTTTGATTGAGAATATTATTTATCCTACACATATTATATCAGATTTATAAAAATTATATGCCATTTTTGGTCCTAATACCCCACCTAAATTACCATGGTTCCAAGATTTTTATAACTACTTCCATGATCACATTTTCATAGCCAACTTATCCAATAACCAATAGAAACTCTTCCATCACCATTTATCACATTATACCCTCCTTAGAAACATGATTTATAGTAAAGGATATGATGAAACACTTATTCATTGTTTATATTTGGGAGAATCTAAGCTAGCACTAAGGGAGGTTCATGAAGGAATGTGTGGGCCCCACACTAGTGGCATAGTCTTAACAAATAAGCTCCTTAAAATAGGTTATTATTGGCCAAAAATGGACAGTGATGATTTAAATTATGCAAGGAGATGTGTTCCTTATTATCAACATGGAAATTTGATACGCACACCTTCTTTATCACTACAACTGATTACCCATAGCCATTTTTAACCTTGGGCCTCAATCTCATTGGGAAAATAAACCCAACATCTCTTGATCACCATAAGTACATTTTAACTAATATCAAGTACTTTACTAAGTGGATTGAGGTAATTCCTCTCACTTATGTCATCGAGAATAAGATAGACAAATTCATCCATTACCATATCATCTATTGATATGGCATCCCAACTTACCTTATATTTGATAATGGTAGATTCTTTGTAAACCAAGATGTAAAAGCTTTGTTGTACCCAACATCCCACTTTTTATTTAAAAGGAAATTGGGAAACACTCTTTTATATTTTGAACTTAATATTGAGCTCTTTTTTCATGTGATTATATACAAAATCTAAGATGTTTCACTTTTTGGCAGGATGATATTTTGGCATTATGTTTTATTAGACTAACTTTTGTATTACAGAGACTATTCTTTGAATTTATATATTTGGGCTAATTATATTATCCCCTATGCAAATTATATTTTTGGATGTTATTTTTTAGGTGTTATAAGCCCTCTTTTATTTTGGTCTCATTGTTCGAGAAGCCTTATTTTATTGGGAAATTATTGTAGACATTTTGTCTGAAATAATTTTCCTAAATAAATTTGGCCTAAACACTCTTTGCCTTACATAATTTTGGACTGCAGACATTTTACCCAAAATAAATTCCTTGACATATTATCCCTTTAACCCCATCGGACCTACCATTTAGGATGTTTGAAATGACCCTTAGCTATATGAAAGTACCCTTTGAGAAGATTAAAAGTGCCCTTCAACCCTTTTGAAGTAGACCCTTTAGGCAATTTTTTTGCCTTGAAGTAGACCCTTAGAATTCTTCTAACCTACCCTTTAAGACCTTTTAAACTAGTACCTTTCATCCTTTTAAAAAGTGTCCTCTATCCTTTTGAACTAAACTTTTGGCCTTTCTTGAATTGACCACTTCACCCTTTTTGACCACCTCTTTTGGGCACATACCCTTCATGTTTTATGTGATTGACCCTTCAAAAATTTTATCCCACATCCTTTAACCTATAGGATTTATCCTTTGGGATATTTATTTAGACCCCTTCACCCCATGAAAAGTTCCCTTTGACCTTTATGTTTTTGACCCTTTTTACTATGGACACACCCTTCAAGATTCATATCCCAAACTTTTAACCCTTTTCAAAGTGGCCACTTACCCTTTAGATATTTTCAAAGGGACCTTTTAACCCTTTCAAAGTGTCCATATGCTCTTTCCCTCCCTAGACATACCCTTAAAGACTCTTGTCCTGGGCCTTTGGTCCTTTATCCAATTCCTTTAGACATTTTGTCTGAGAGAATATAGACCCTTTAGACCCAAACCACATACCCTTTGGGTTTTGTATAACCTACCGTTTAGGACTTTTTAAATTCCCATGAGTTGTATGAAATTACCCTTTGAGAAGATCAAAAGTGCCCTTTGTCCTTCATGAAGTAGACCCTTTGGGAATTTTGTCATGGACAAAATGCCTTATGAAGTAGACGATTCAGATCAAAAGTACCCTTCAGGAAATTGAAAAGTGCCCTCCAAACCTTCAAAATAAACCTTCAAGATAATTTCTTTAGGAATTTCACCTAGATAAATTCTTTGGGAATTTATTGCAGACATTTTATCTAAAATAAATCCCCTAAATGAATTAGTCTATAGATGTTGACCCAAGAGCATTTTTATGACATACACCCTAAGTGCTTTATTACCAAGAGAAACACTAGTCTCACCATACTTAGCCAAATTAAAGCAAAATATTGCCTATCAATATTTTAAGTACCCATACCAACCTGAGCTAACAAGTTTGAGTTCGAAGTGAAATAAAATCTAAGTGAATGTTACACATTTATGTTTCATTAACTAATATTCAATGAAAGATTATATATTGGTGATACACTATGATTGGAATCCATCATTGCATTCGAGATAACTTTCATTATAAGTATTATACTATCTTACAGTGATAAAGAGCCCTAGTTTCCACTTCAAGAGTATACTATGAATAATAACTAAGCTAAAGCCAAGTTATTTGCACTAGCAAACAAGTATACATAGCACATAGGAGGAGCATAAAACACACAAAAATGGTGTCTACATCCAAAATATTTTGATGTAGTAATCCACCATCCCCATATTTGATCAAAGTCTCTACAAAATTCATGGATACATTCTTCAATGCCACAATGTTTGGATATAAATACAAGAATTACTCAACATTATGAGATGTCATTGATTCAATAGACATGTTTTCACTGGAAGATGATATGACATTGGTAGATAGATTATTTTTAAAGGAATTATTGGCATTCAAATACCATAGACTACATTTCACTATAGCTAAGATAAAAGTGATGCCCTTCATTGACCTCTTTATACATTTGTTCTTCATTGATAAGATATCATAGGACGTTTTCCTACATCACTCTATCAATAAAATGGTGGTTGCTTACATTTTAAGGCTAGAGTTTTAGATATATTTATCATGAGTATCCATGACATCTAGTTTGATAAGCACACATTGGTGTAACTCAATGTAGAGACTTTGATGGAAAAGGTGCTATCTTCATGGCTCTTCCTTGACTAGACTATCACATGGAAAGGGAAGAATCCAAAAAGAGTGATTTCAATTGACAAATTTAAGATGGGTATTCAAATTTGTATGACACTCCTTAATAGATTATATGGTATGCCCAACATTCACTTTGTTAATTTGGATTGGGTATCATTGTTATATATGATGCTCACACATGATGTTGTATACACCTTGGGTGAGATCATAAGCCTACAGTTTAGGGAGCAAATTTCCATAAGGACAAGTGTCTTACATCCACTAGGGATTTCTTCATGATGTCATATCTATTAGATGTAGTAATGGGTACATGTTAAAGAAACCTCAATACATTATGGGATTTGACCATAGATTATGAGAAGAATATGATCTATGATCACTACTAGTTCATGCACATTTATTGCTACACCAAACATATGGTGAAGATCTTTGAGGATGTCTATCCTTAGATTTGGTAAGCTATTCATGGCTCGCCCATGCCTTAAATCAGGCATAATATTGTGAAGAACTTGTTTGGGAAAGGGGATTATTTACTCTACCCCAATTTTAATATCATGATATGGGGAAACAAGGTTGAACCCTTATGTCTTCTAAGGTTTTTTCTAGACATGTTAGCTGAATATGAGATTGCCTTCTAATTATGGAAGAATATTGAGGAGGATTTGTCAAGGTAGAAGAAATCCTTATATTTTGGTCATCTAATAACTATTGGAAAGATGACTTACACAATGTGAAAGCATATTAGGGAAGTTGGTTGTAAATTTAGGAGTTATCATTTCCCTACACTTCCATATAGAGACTGGGATACATATGAGCTGATCTGGAAACACATTCATGGATTTAATATCGCATATAGTCATGAGCCCTATGACTATGAATTCATATTTTTGAATTCCAAGTTTGATGAAGAAGTGTCAGAATGGGCTCAGACCACTAGATTATAGGAGGATTATTTTAAAATTATCTAAGATAACCCTTTAGTTTACACCAAGGAAATGGATAGTAGAAAGGCACTCTTCAAGGGGTGGCAACATTTAAATTTTTAGAGAGGATAGTCTAAGGAGCAATCCAAGGACCAAGATGCCCATCCTACCAAGGACTCCCTCTAAAGTTAAATTTGAAGGTTGTAAAGAAGGAGCCTAGGCTATTCAAGCCCAATGTAGATAAGGGATGATAAGTAGGGGAACCCATCAGCTTTGACTCTGATGAGGAAGAAAGAACATAAGAAGTTCCTGCTATAGGTTCTATCCAAGTGTCAAATGTTATCACCTAGATACATATTATTACATCCATTGGGATAAAAAATCTAGGAGTAACATTATCATCACCATAGGACTCCCCTACACAAGTAAGGACCCATTTAGTTTATAAAAAGAAGCTTAGGACTCCTATGGGTAGTCTTATAGTAGAGGCATCACTGGACTTGTCTACTTAGCCTCCATATTTATAATTGGCCATGGTATATGTGGTAGTTATCAAAGACATTGAAGATGATTCAAATGAGGAAGTTGAGCTAGAGACAACCAAGGATATGAGACTCCAAGTAGAGCATATGGAACTTACTCTTTAATGTGCCTAGTCTTTCTTCAGTTTTCTTTTGTCTTATATACACATTTTTTACCAAGCTACCTTTGTGGAAGTTCCCACTTCTATCCCCTCCACTCCCACTCCTACCATTACCCCTTCCATCTCCACTTCCATCCCACTCACCACATATATCCCTTCTATCCCTACTAGCATTTCTACAATTAAAGACCTCAAGAAAAAGGTGTCTAAGAAGGTGAAAATAGCTCTATCCACCTCATAAATTTACATCTAATCCAATAAAATGACCCTCCCATTACCAACTACAAATTCCATAGAAGAGAAAAAAAGACAAAAACTGGTAAGGGGAGGAAGTCCAAGCCTCAAATAGTCATGGTCCATCCACTTCATTAGTTTGGAGGAGTGGATTGGCCAAAGATCATATGGCCTTCCCTTCTAGATGACCCCATTAGACCCCATAAGAAATAGTGGAAATCTCAAGAGGAGGTAGAGGAAGAGGTTGTTGTCACAACCTCTGATGCATCCCAACTCAATATTCCTCCATGGGTAGTGGGTTTGAGGAGTAAATGTTCTCAATTACTAAACTTTAGGATCATCAATCTTCCATTTATTTCCACCTCTTTTGATCCTCTAAATAGTAACATCCAAAGGGTGAAGAATAGAAAACTAGAAGATGATAAGGGCACCCAGATCATCCTTGAGGAGAGATAAGAGGTGCTTTCCATTACTAAAAGATAGAATAGGTAGCTAGGGAAATCCTTGTATGAGGAAAATCTAGCAGACTTGGCTCAAGCACATAAGGATGTTATAGTTACAATCCATGAGGGCACTAAACTAGATTGATAGGATCTAGAAGTAGAGGTGCAAGTATTAGAAAATGAAGTGGAACAACTCAAATAAAAGGACAAGATAGTACACATTCTTACTGGCATTGAAGTTGAAGTCCAAAAGGTAGCTTGATGTTATAACTCCCTTGAAGCAATGGATTTTATGAGGGTTGAGATGGCCCCTCATGTGATCTAGGCTAACTAATTATTCTACTCTTTAAGAGATGACAATGTGAAATTATAGATGCTAGTGGTCTATATAGGCAACTCACTACATAGTCATCTTAACCTAATGACTATGATAGAGGCATCTAATGCCTTAAATTTAGTAATAATTTAGTAGGAGGCAAAGGATTAGTTTTAAAATTTTGGGTCTTTAATACCCAAATGTCAAGCACATGAGGCTCAAATTCATTAGATTTTATATGATTGATGTTATCTAAGGTTATAAACTCCACTAGTAAGCTAATTAGCAAGCTCAATTCTGAAAAACTTATCTAGGAAGCAGTGGATGAGTTCAAATAGAGCTTTCAAGGTTTAACAATTGAGGAAATTGAATCGAAATTAAGCAAGGATCAAAAGAAGGTCTCCAAAGTTGAGATCTTCAAGAATAAATTTTAAATAACCAATGATGAGCATGCAAATCTCCTTGGATAGATGAAGATATTCCATTAACCATCATTACTAAATTTATATATCATACAAAAGTAACATGGAGTAGTTCATAAGGTTTATGAAGATAATAAATCAAAGAAGAAGTAAGCTTCATGTGGTGCAATTACATCTTTGGCTGCCACATCAACTTCTACACTAACCAAAGTGCATATAGCACTTTAAATGAGTAAGCCTTGATAGGCTAAAAATTGACACGTGTATAATTTTCTAATGGCCAATATACTTAGATTTTGAGTGGATGATTGTAAATAATAGACTATGTTTTGTGTACATGTACATGTTGCATAATTTTGAAAAGTTAATTTATTTATTTTTAGCTTCTAATTATCTTTTAGATGGTTTTTAGACTGAATTTAGAATTACATGTTATAACTAACAGTTGTAAACCACTTGCATGAACTTGGAGGATGAGATGACCCCTTCCCCAATTCTATATATACAATTGTAACCCCACTCAGTTTTGTGAGTTAGAAGATTTTGGAATATAGATAAATGAACAATTTTTATTGCCAAAAAAGTGTTATGAGTATTTTCTTTCCAATTAACTGCAATTATATATTATTTCTATGGTTGTGTGATTCAATAATCTTTAGTGTGCTATAGCTGTGAATAGATTCTTGATTCCTTGGTTGATATACTGATCTAAGATGTGTAATAGATATTAATATATTAGTGAATGTATCAATTAAGTTGGTCAAGTTAATTAAATCATATTTTTGAATGTGTATGTTTCTTTCTTTGGTGTATTTTTATGTGTGTGAAATAGCTACCTCAGATAATTCATTTGCTTGAGCCATAATTTCATGATTAAGGGTGTATAACAACTACCGTAAAAAGATAAACCTTTATCTGAGGCATGTGAATCTCCTACATCTCTATTTCCTTAGACTTTTTAGCCATGTCTAAATACATATGTGCTAATTCTACTAATAATAGGCATATGTTTTAGAAAGAATAAGTCTATTCATAAACCAACCAAGGAAGTGATTCCCAAGAACCACAAAGCCTTTTTTTTGCCCTACCTTACCCTCCATTTTGAGTTTGTTATCAAGACTCACCCACTTTAGGTTAGAGACTAGCCACCCATTTAAATCACATAGAATTTCACCCTTTTAGAAGGCCACACCTCCATCCAAAAACCTTGTCAACAACCTGCATGCCCTACCCCTATTCCATCAAAAGGTTAAAATATATTGCATACCTGAAACTCATGCCTTAGAGTGGATTTTATCTCCATTGAGATCTTAAAATGTTAGAGGCTGCCTTATTTGGTTGTAGTGTGCATAAAACCCATATCAACAATACTCTGTCCATGATAGAAGGAGGGCTTGAACCCCCTAATAATAGAGGTTATTCCTTGCATATATTTGCACTAGAATCACCCTAAAGAGTGACTAGATCCAATTCCCAATAGTTTATTAGCATCACCTTTGACAAGTCATAGGAAACCTAGAACTATGCCAATAACTCTAGTTTAGAACAATCCACCACCTTCACTAGGGTACCCCTTAACCATAAGTAACCCTTTTCCTATTAATTAACCAATGGCTTAGCAACAACCCTAATTAGTTAGATCTACCATTACCATCCCAAGAGATGTGTATGATTTTCCCTAGAATCTTGAAAATTATTTACCATCCTTTTCTCCTTTAGGACCAAGAACCGTAGAAGAGCATATCAAATCTATTAAAGCTGATTTAAGACTAATGAATGTAGTTGATGAAGTTGTTGCATGTCGATTATTCCCTTTTACTTTAATGTATGTTGCTTATGATTGGTATTTGAATCTAATAGAAAACTCTATCACCAATTGGGAGGAATGTCAAAGGGTTTTTATTGTATAGTTTGGATAGGTCACCAATCTTGGATTGGTATATCATCACTTCACCAATATGAAGAGGGAGCCTAATGAGCCCATCCATGCTTTCAAAATGAGATGGTAGAATATGTATAACTAGTTTACCTTAAGGTATAAACTAAAACTGGCATTATCATTAGATATGTACAAGAATGCCTTGGACCCTATCACTTTCATGTTCTTAAGAAGAGAACCTGATGACAATACTTTGGCATTGATATTTGAAGAGGCTATTAGCATTGATAGATAGCTCAAACCACAGACACCTAGGGCACATAACATCAATAATGGATTTCTATCACTTAATTTGATACCACATGTGAAGCATAACATTCCACCATACAATTAGAATCAATTGTACACACTACCTCCAATGACATAGACAATGCAACCAAATTTTGGCTACTTGAACAATCGTATGGCAGGAAGTATGCAACTATACTCCCCATGACTATTCTACAAGGTATGGATTCCATAAATGCTGAATTGGATTCTATTCAAAATATAGTCCAAAAGTTGCGCAATGACTTTCTAAATATGTAATGAAAGATGGGCAATGCCAATACCCCAACCGGTAATCAAAACACTAGGTCCAAAGATATAACAAACCATTCAATAGGTCTACAAATAATATGAAGCAACCTAGTAAGATCCTAGAAATAAACATCACTAAAATGACTCTCCCTAATTGGTGAAAGATACATAATATACCCCAATATGGTGATTTTGATTGCGTTAAGTTCTATACAACATTTGAGATCTTACAAAGGGAAGTAAATAGATAAGATCAGATGAATAATCTAGTAGAATCTCATCAAGATCCTGGGTCTTCTAGCATAACCATGTTATTTGAAACTCACAAGTTTCCCTTCCTATGGGAAGATGATAATGAACTGAAAGATAATATAGATGAAGTTCATGATTTCCATTAGTTCCTAAGAGGTGCGTACAACTTAAGGAACAAATAACCACTTACCACCTTGACTCCTCTAAACACCATGGCCATTCCTCCATGTCCTAGAGTAGATAATAATCCACCCCCTCCCAATGGGAATGATCCATTACTAAGTAAGGAATAACCGAGTAAAGGAGGATATAACATCATGGAAGATATGAATAAGATTAAGGAAAACATAAATCTCCATGAGTTAGCCTAGATCATTGAACAAAAGGAACTATTATGGAATTCCATTATTGGAAAGACAATTATGGAAAGAACTAGAATGACTATAGACAAATCAAAGGTTATTGATGCTAACATCATTTACAAGAGTAAGCCCAAGTACCACTATTTTTATTGACTATTAGAAAATTTGATAAGAACATTCATAACTATTTGGTTGATTCTAGAGCATCTGCAATGGTTATGCCCACTTCTATATGTAAAAATATTGGTCTCACTCTAATCCCTTTAAATAAATTAGTATCTCAACTAGATAAAATGGTAGTACCAATAGTTGGACAATTAAACAATGTGTACATTCAAATAGCATCAGAACTAAGAGTCTAGATGACTATCGATATTCTAGTAGTGGACATACCAGAAAGCTATGGATTATTATCGAGTAGAGATTGGTCCAAAATTCTTAAAGGATATCTTTCCATAGACTTCTCACATATTTGGCTACCATGGAGAGGAGTTGCAAACTAGATTAGAATTGATAGAGAACCAAGGATGAAAAATACCATCATAGAATACAATGTAAAAAATGAAGAGGTAAAGTATGACTCTCCCACTCTTGGTATTTATACTTTTATCACTCATAGTGTAACACAAAACCCAAAACCTAAAGGTTTAAATTAGTTATGGACTATGCACTTTGATGGATCCAAGTCTAAGCAAGGATTGGGTGTTGAAATTTAACTCATTGATCCTCAAGATAAGAAGTTATTGGTAGCTTATAGATTGTAGTTTTCATGTACTAATAACAGAGCTGAGTATGAGGGTCTAATTATGGGACTATAGTTTATGCTAAAGAATAATGTAAAGAAGATAAAGGTATTTGGTGACTTAGAGTTAGTAGTCCACCAGGTAAGAAACAAATATCAATAAAAATTGTCTCATTTAAAGAGATATAATCATAGAGCACAGGATTTAATTGAAAGCTTTGAAGCTTTTAACATATTAGCAATCCCAAGAGAGATAAATCAAGCCATCAATTTACTATTCGTTACTACTACCAATATCAAACCATTGCAAAAGTTTTAGGTAAAGATATTTTCTATGAAATTGATTCCTTTCCCTATATTATAGATAATGTAGAAAATTTCTAGGTCTTCAATGATGATCAACAGATTATTCAATTCTTAAGTAATTCAAGGGATTTCAGGTCCCAAATCATTGATGACAAAGAAATTAACCACTTATATCAAGAATAAATAGATAAAGAGGGCATTCTCCAACTCAAAGAAAATTAGATTCCAACTAGTTTAGTCTCCTTGGAAAGACCATTCAACTTAGACCCTCAAGTGCAATAGTTCAGACAACCCAAGGTCAATGAATCAAAATTCAAGAGGAAAAATATAGGAGATGACCATAACCCACATTATGTGAATAATGGCCTTAGTTAAACTATGGAGGAAAGATAATAGGTCAAGGATTTGATTGCTCAATATAAATACATTATTACCTGGACATATGAAGACTTGAAATTTTATGACCCATAGGTTATCACTCACATGATTACCCTAAAGCAAGACCATAAACCATTCAAATAGAGGTAGAGGCCGGTAAATCCTATTTTGGAACCTCTTATTCAGAAAGAAGTGGAAAAATTATTAAGTGCTAAAATCATGTTCCCAATCTTGCTTTCTCCTTGGGTAGCCAATTTGGTCTTGATTAGAAAGAAGAGTGGTGAGTTCAGATTATTCATATATTTTAGAACCTTGAATAGGGATTCTAATAAATACAATTATCCACTACCTTCTCTAGATGAGGTAATACATATAGTGAGTGGTTCTGAAATGATGTCTTTTTTAGATGGATTTTTAGGCTACAATCAGGTACTAGTGTAGTCTAAAGACAAAATGAAGATGATGTTCAACATGAAATGGGGTAATTATGCATACAAGAGGATGGTTTTTGGCTTGATCAATGTAAGAGCTACCTTTCAGTATGCCATGGATCATGCCTTTAAGGGACTAATAGTAAAATGTATAATAATCTCTATAGATGATCTCATAGTATTTTTGAAGAATAGAAAGGATCATATAAGTCACCTCCAATCCATATTTGAGAGGTGAAAAGGTTTGAAATTTCATTGAAACTAAAGAAAATCATATTTAGAGTCACTGAGGGGAAACTCTTGGGACATATATTACAAAGGATGGGATCACCATCGATCCAGATAAGATCAAGGCAATTTCAAGAATTCAATAACCAAATAATAAGAAGGATCTCAAGTTATTATTTAGGAAAATCAACTTCATGAGGAGGTTTATTTCAGGTTTCATAGAAATCATCAAGCCTCTAAATTCCATGCTCAAATAAGATGCCAAAATAGAGTAGACAACTGAAGCCAGAAAGTCTTTTCAAGACATAAAATATGCTATATCATAGGCTCTAGTGTTAATTAGTCTATACTTCATGAAATATTTTTGTTTATATTCATTTGATTCAAAACACACTATTGTTGTAATTATCACACAAAACAAGGATGAAACTGAGTATTTGTTTGATTTCATGAGCACAAATTTGAAGGATGCAGAGTTCAAGTATTCAATGATCACCAAGTAGATTTTTAGTCTTGTCAAAGTAATGAAGAAATTCTAACATTATATATTGAGGAGAAAAACCATTGCTCTTATACCCAACCCTGTTGTCAAGCTCACCATGTCATAAAATGAGATAGGAGAACATCAAAGTAAATGGATGTCCAAGCTCCAAGAGTTTAACATAGATATCAAGCCTAAAAATATCATTAGAGTTTAAGGAATTATTTATGTCATGACTGAGCTTGACTCCCAAATCACTATTAAACAGGTATGTGTATCATAAGTTTATAAAGGAGAATAGTATACATATATAATCTAGTATTTACTTATAGGAACTTACCCCCCAGATCTTAGTAGAAAAGAAGGAGAGTTTTGAGGCTCAAAAATGTTCATTTCATGATCAATAAGGGAGTCCTCTATATAAGGAACTATGAAGGTATTTATATTAGATGTGTATCTATAGAGGAAGCTCAAAATATTTTGGAGAACCTGCATCAAAAGATAGGTAGTAGTCACCCTGTTGAGAATACTACAACCCATAAAATCTTGAGGTTAGGTTACTATTTGCCAACCATCTTTAAATATGTGCATATGCACATCACAACTTGCCATGAATATCAAGCATTAGATAATAGAGAAGTGCATGTAGCAATGCCTCTACAACTAGTTTTTGAAGGAAGGCCATTTGCATAGTGGGGTTTAGACTTCATTGGTATAATCAACCCAAATTCCTTAAAAGGACATACATTCATGCTTATGGCATGAAATATTGCACTATATGGATGGAAGCACTAGACATGAAGAATAGTAGAGCACAAGATGTGATTCACCTTTTGGAGGAACACATAGCAACTAGATTCAACATGCCCATCTCTTTGGTTTATGATAATGTACCAACTTTTATATTAGTAGAACTCACTTCATGGGCACATGACAATTAGATCAACTTCTAACCACTATCCTTTGGGGAATGGATTATCAGATTCAACAAATAAAAAATTGATAAATGAAATCAAGAAATCAATAGGGGAAAAACCTAGAGATTGGCATAATCTTCTAAAGTATGCTCTTTGGGTAGACCAGATGAGATACAAACAAGCCCTAAAAGCTTCACCCTACTTGCTAGTATATGGATGCATACTAGTTTTCCCCATCACATTGAAACTACCCACCTATCAGTTCATGCAAGATTACATGGAACCAAATGACAAAGTAGAATCAAGATTGATTGATATAATAAAAATGGAGGATTCAAGGATTGAAGCCTTACAAACATTTAATAAACACCAGGATGTATTTAAATGAAGGTTTCATAAAAGGGCAAAATTCAAAGCATTCATAATTTTGGATTTGGTGCTACTATGGGACAAATCCCACAAAAATAAAGGACAACATGATAAGTTTTACCCATTATGGATTCGACCCTATCAAATTTTAGAGATCATGGGCAATAACACATTTCATCTAAAATACCTTTGAGGTAATGAGCTTACATAACTAGTCAATGGATAGTTTCTAAAACATTACTTCAAAGTTGTCCCATCTGTGAACATTAATGATTGAGAGGATTCAAATAAGTTTAGATATAAGGCTAGAGTAGATTTTCATGCTTTCTAGTTTAGATTCATGCTTTCTAATTTAGATTCTTGCTTTCTAGTTTAATTATTCTACTTTTTAGTATTTGATTTTCTTAGATTAGATCTCAATGCTTTCTAGAATATCTTCATGCTTCCTAGATTAGTTGTCCTTTGTTTTCTTTGGCCTTCAAGGTTATTTTTTCTATACTTATTGCTAAGCTGAAATCTAAAAAAACTAAGTTCAAGACTTGTATAAAAGGGGAAAATTAATGTTGACACATTGGGGGGCTAGTTTATAGAATGGGTACATTTCTGGGCTTTTTAGTCCTTAGGATGAAGGAGGGTAATCAAAATATTATTTTGAATTATGTCACAATTGAATACTTTTACTAAGCAGGTGGAAGCTATTCTTGAGGTAATTCATACAAATTTAGATTTTTTTCTTATTTTATTAGATCAAATACACTCATCATGTTAAATACTTATTAGAGGTGACAATTATAAGTGTAGATTTTGTTGGCAGGGACATTCTAAAAAAAATATGTTTTATAACTATACCAACTTGTTGGGGTTTAATCTCCCTTCTTTTCCATTGATCTAAACACTAGAGAAACAAAACAAAAAGAGGAAGAGAAAAGAACAAATGAGTTCAAAAGAGAAAAATAAAATTTAAAATAAAATTAAAAGGCTCACATGATGAAATAAGGTCAATGCACCATGCATCATGGTTGTAAGAAGACAATGGAAGGTGTATATAAAAAAGATAAGGTATCTATGTCAGGGATATGGAGGCTTGGTTAATAGTAGAGTAATGCTTGAGCTTCCCTTGATTTAATGAGCCTTAATAGATACTAGAACAAAACTTAAATCTTCATCAAAACCTTCTAAAAAACTCATCACAACAAGAGATAAATAAATTACACATTTAACACACATAGATCCAAGGAATTAGAAAGAAAGCATGTTGTGTGAATTAACCTGGGAATATCTTTCATGTTTTAGATTCAAGTATTTTTCTATGACATACTTCAAGGTTGATCTAAAGATTTCTAGACTGGAGTTCTGGGTTCTCAAATACTTAGGAGTATTCCCCCCTATAAGTCACCATTTGTTATACCCAACATCCCCCTTTTTCTTTAAAAGGAAATGGGGACCCACTCTTTTTGCATTATGATCTTAATATTGAGCTCTTTTTTCATTTGATTATATGAAAAATCTAGAAAATCTAAGATGTTTCACTTTTTGGTAAGATGATATTTTGGCATTATGTTTTATCAGACTAACTTTTATATTATAGAGGCCATTCTTTGGGTTTATATCTTTAGGATAATTATTTTGGCCCTATGCAAATTATATTTTTAGATGTTATGTTTAGGGTGTTCTTGGCCCTCTTTTATTTTGGGATCATTATTTGAGAAACCTTATTTTTTTAGGAAATTATTGTAGACATTTTGTCCAAAATAATTCCCTTGAATAAATTCAGCCTATAGACTCTTTGCCTTATAAAATTTTGGACCATAGACATTTTCCATTAAAAAAATCTCTAATGGATTATCCCTTTGACCCTACTAGACCTACCCTTTAGGAATTTTTAAATAACCCTCAATTGTATGGAATTACCCTTCAAAAAGATCAAAAGTGCCCTTCAACCCTTTTGAAGTAAACCCTTTGGGCAAGTTTTTTGCCTTGAAGTAGACCCTTCAAATTATTTCAAACTACCCTTCAGGACCTTTTGAACTAGGAAGTTTTAGCCTTTTTAAAAGTGTCATCTATCCTTCTAAATTAACCTTTTAACCTTTCTCAAATTTACTACTATACCCTTTCCAACCACCTCTTTTAGGCACATACCCTTAGGGTTTTATGTGATTGACCCTTCAAAACTTTTATCCTGAATTCTTTACCCTCTAGGATTTATCCTTTAAGATATTTATTTTGACCCCTTTTCCCCATGAAAAGTTTCCTTTAGCCTTTGTGTTTTGGACTCTTTTTACTATGGACATACCCTTCTATATTTCTATCCCAAGCCTTTGACCTTTTCGAACTGGCCACTTACCCTTGATATATTTTGAAAAGGACCTTTTAGACCTTTCAAAGTGTCCATATTCCCTTTATCTCCCTAGACATACCCTTCATGACTTTTATCTTGGGCCTTTTATCCTTTAGCCAATTCCTTTAGATAGTTTGTCCAAGAGAATATAGACCCTTCAGACCTAAGCCACATACCCTTCAGGTTTTGTGTAACCTACCCTTTGGGAATTTTGAAATTCCCCTTAGTTGTATAAAAGTTCCCTTAAGGAAGATAAAAAGTGCCCTTCAACCTTCACAAAGTAGATCCTTTAGGAATTTTGTCATGGATAAAATACCCTATGAAGTGGATGCTTTAGATCAAAAGTACTCTTTGAGAAATTGAAAAGTGCCCTCCAAACCTTCAAAATAGCTCTTCAAGATAATTTATTTGAGACTTTCACCCAGATGAATTCTTTAGGAAATTATTGCATACATTTTGGCTAAAACAAATCCCCTAAAAGAATTAGTCTATATATGTTGACCCAAGAGCATTTTTCCAACATACACCCTAAGTGCTTTATTACCAAGAGAGCCACTAGTCTCACCATACTTAGCCAAATTAAAATAAAATATTTCTTATCAATACTTTAAGTACCCCCACCAACATGAGCTAACAATTTTGAATTCTACATAAAATAAAATCCAAGTGAACATTGCACATTTATGTCGCATGAACTAATTTTCAATGCAAGATTCTATATAGGTGACATGTCATGATTGAAAGCTATCATTGCATCCAAGATAACTTGAATTCTAAGTATTTTTCTATCTTATAATGACAAAGATACCTAGTTTTCACTTCAATAGTATACTGTGAACAACAACCAAGCTAGAGTTGAGTTATTTTCACTAGCATATAAACATACATAACACATAGGATGAGCATAGAGCATGCAACAATGGCATATACATCCAAAACATTTTGAGGTAGTAATCCACCATCCCCATATTTGATCACATATTATATAGAATTAATAGATAAATTATTTGATGCCATAGTGTTTGGACATAAATACAAGAATTAATAAACATTATGGGTTGCCATTGATTTAGTGGACATGTTTTCATTATCAGATGATATGACATTGGTAGACATATTGTTTGTGAAGGAATTATTGGTGTTTAAATGATAGAGAATACATTTTACTATAGCCAATTGGAAGTGATTCCATACATTAACCTCCTTAGAGATTTATTCTCTACTGGTAAGATATTATAGGATGCATTCTTGCATCACTCTAGCAACAACATTGTGATCACTTGTATTTTTGGGTCAAATTTTTAGAGATATTTGTCATTGAGTATCCAAAACATCTACTTCAATAAGCACATATTGGTGAAATTCATTGTAGATAATTTTATGGAGAAGGTGCTATCTTCATGGCTCCTCTCTGACTAGATTATCACATGGAAAGGGAAGAAGCCAAAAGGAGTGATTCTGATTAACAAATTCTAGATGGGTATTTGAATTGGTATGGCAGTCCTCAACAAATTATATAGTATGACCAACATTCACTTTGTCAATTTGGATTGGGTATTATTGATATATATGATGCTCACACATGATACCACATACCCCTTGGGTGAGATCATAAGCCTATGGTTGAGGGAGAAAATTATCCACAAGGATAGGCATCTTACACCCACTGGGGATTTCTTCATGATGTCATATCTATTAGACATAGTAATGGGTACATGTTATAGAGACCTCAATGTATTATGGGTTCTAACCATAGAATATAAGAAGAATAGGATCTATGATCACTACCAGTTCATGCAAATTTATTTCTACTCCAAACATATGATGAGGATCTTTGAGGATGTCTATCCTCATATTTGGAAAGTTATTCATGGCTCACCATGCCTTAGATTGGGCATAATATTGTGAGGAACTTAGATGGGAAAGTGGATTATTTCCTCTACCCCAATTTTATTATCATCATGATATGGGGAAACAAGGTTGGCCCCTTGTGTCTTCCAAGGTTTGTTTTAGACAAGTTAGCTAACATGAGATTACCTTCCAATTATGGAAGAGCATTGAGGAAGATTTATCGAGGTAGAAGAAAGCCTTATATTTTGGTCATCTAATTAATATTTTTAGGATGACATACACAATGTAAAATCATCTTAGGGAAGTTGGTGGTAAATATAGGAGTTATCCTTTCCTTACACTTCTACATCGAGACTAAGATCTACATGGGCTAATCCAAAAACACATTCATAGATTCAATATCCCATATAGTCATGAGCCCTATGACTATGGATTCTTATTTTTGAATGCCAATTATTATGTAGAAGTGTTGAAATAGGTTTAGATCACTAGATTGTAGGAGGATCACTTGAAAATTATCCAAGACGACCCTTCAATTTCCACTAGAGAATTGGATAGTAGAAAGGCACTCTTCAAGGGGTAGAAACATTCAGATTTTTGGAGAGGATAGTCTAAGGAGAAATCCAAGGACTAGGCTATCCCCTCCTCCTAAGGACTCCCTATAAAGTTAAATTTGAAGGATTTAAAGAAGGATCCCAAGCTATCCAAGCCTAGTGTAGCTAGGGGAAGACAAGTAGGGGACCTCATCAACCTTAACTCTGATGAGGATGAAAGGACATAAGAAGTGCCTATTGTAGGTTATAACCAAGTGCAAATTGCTATCCACCAAATACACATTGTTACATACATTATGATAAAAAATTCAGGAGTAATATCATCACTATAGGAATCCTTTACTTAAGTAAGGACCCCCTTAGTCTACAAAAGGAAGCCTAGGATTCTTATGAGTAGTCCTACAATAGAAGCATCATAGATCTTGTCTACTCAACCTCCATGTTTAGAAATGGATAGGGGAGACATGGTAATTATCAAAGACATTGAATATGATTTAGATGAGGAATTTTATCTTGAGATATCCAAGGCTATGAGCCTCCAAGTATATCCTATGGAACTTATGCTTCAAGGTACCCAATCTTTCTTTAGCTTTCCTTTAACTTTTGTGCACATTTTTTACTAGGTTACCTCTGTGGAAGTTCCCACTTCTATCCCATTCAATCCCACTACTACCATTTCCCCTTCCATCTCCACTTTCATCCCACTCACCACATAAACCCCTTTTGTCCTTATTGGTACTTCCACCATTAGAGACCTCAATAAAAACAAGGTGTCTAGGAAGGTGTAGATAGTTTTGGCCACCTCACAGCTCCATGTCTAATCCACTCAAATCACCCTCACATTACCAACTACCATTTCCATATAAGAGATCAAAATTATAAGCACTGGTAGGGGGAGGAAGGCCAAGCCTCAAATAGTCATGGTTTATCTATTTCCTCAGTTTGGATGAGTGAATTGGTCCAAGATCATATAGCCTTCCCTTCCAGATGTCCTCACTAGACCTCACAATAAAAATTACAAAGCTCAAGAGGAGGTAGAGGAAGAGGTTATTGTCAAAACCTCTTATGCATCCTAATTTTATATTCCTCTATAGGTAGTGGATTTGAGGAGAAAGGCTTCTCAATTAACAAACTTTAGGATCATCAAGCGTCCATCTATTTCCACCTTGTTTGATCCTCCAACTAAAAAGATCCAAAGGGTAAAGAAGGGAAAAATATAAGATGAAAAGGGAACCTATATCATCCTTGAGGAGAGATAAGAGGTGTTCTCCCTTACTAAAAGATATAATAGGTATCTAGGACAATCTTTATACAAAGAAAATCTAGCAGACCTAGCTCAAACACACAAGGATGTTATAGTTGAAATCTATGAGGGCACTAGACTAGATTAGTAGGATCTAGAAGTAGAGGTACATGTATTAAAAAAGGAAGTATAACAAATCAAATAAAAGTCCAATACAATACACATTCATGTTATAACTCCCTGGAAGTAATGGAGTTTATCAGGGGTAAGATGGCCCCTCATATGAGCTAGGCTAACCAATTATTCAACTCTCTAAGAGTTGATAGTGTGAAATTGTATATTTTATTGTTCTATATAGGCTATATATTCATCTTGACCTAATGACTATGATAGAGGCATCTAATGCCTTAAATCTAGTAGTCATTCGATAGGAGAAGGCAAAGGATTGGTTACAAAAGGTTGGGGATTTAGTCCCTAAATTTCAGTCACATGAGCCTCAAATTATTTATATTTTTCATGAGTTAAAGTTATCTAAGGTTAAAGACTACACTAGTAAGCTAATTAGCAGGCTCAATTGTGACAAACTTATCTAGGAAGCAGTTGATGAGTTTAAATAGATCTTGCAAGGTTTAACAATTGAGGAAATTGAATCAAAATTAAGCAAGGCTAGAAAGGAGGTCACCGAATTTGAGGTCTTCAAGAATAAATTTCAAATAACCAAGGAAGAGCATGTGAATATCCTTGGATAGATAAAGAGACTCCATCGGCCATTGTTACTAAATTTAGATGTCATACAAAAGAAACATGGAACAACACATAAGGTTTATGAAGGTAATAAAGAAAAGAATAATTAGGCTTCAAGTGGTGCAACTATATATTTGGCTACCACAACAACTTATACACTGACCAAAGTGCATGCAACACTTCCAATGAGTAAGCCTTGATAGGCTAAAAACTAATGCATGTACAATTTTGTAATGGCTAGTATACTTAGATTTTGAGCAAATAATTGTAAATAGTCAACTTTCTATTTTGTGTACATGTACATGTTAGATAATTTTGAAAAGTCAATTTATTTATTTATAGCTTCTAATTATCTTTTAGATGATTTTTAGACTGAATTTGGAACTAAATGTTATAACTAACACTTGTAAACCACTTGCATGAACTTGGAGGATGAGGCTACCCCTTCCCCTACTCAGTTTTATGAGTTAGAATATGTTGGAATATAGAGTAGAAAATAATTTTGATCATTAGAAAAGTGTTTTGAGTATTTTATTTCCAATTCCATGAAATTATTTGTTATTTAGATGGTTGTGTGATTTAATAATCTTTAGTGTGCTATAGCTGTGAATAGATTCTTGATTCCTTAGTTGATATACTAATATGAAATATGTAATAGATATTGAGAGATTAGTGAATGTATCGATTAAATTGGTAAAATTAATTGAATCATATTTTTGAATGTATATTTATGCCTTCTTTGGTGTGGTTTTCTATGTGCGTGCAACAACTACCTCAGATAATTCATTTTCTTAAACCATAATCTCCTAATTAAGGGTGTGTAATAACTACCCTATAAGGAGTAACCTTTGTTTGAGGCATGTGAATCTCCTACATCTCTATTTCCTTAGAATTTCTAGTTGTGTTTGACTACATGTGTGTTACTACTTCTAACAATAGGCATATGTTTGAGAAAGCATAGGTCTATTAAAAAACCAACCAGGGAACTAATTCCTAAGAACCATAGAGCATTACTTTTTGCCTTACCTTACTCTCATTTTTTAGTTTATTGTCAAGACTTACCCACTTTAGGCTAGATACCAGCCACCCATCTAACTCACATAGAAATTCACCCTATTAGAAGACCACACCTTCATCCAAAAACCTTGTCAATACCCTGAATGCCTTGCTTCTATTCCATCAATAAGTTGAAATACATTGCATACCTAAAACTCATGCCCTAGAGTGGATTTTATCTCCATTGAGATCTTAAAACATTAGAGACTATGTCATTTATCTATAGTGTGCATAAAATCCACATCAACAAGATCTTTGTGTAAAATTCAAGATCAAGCACAAGAAATCAACTTTATATAACTTGCAAGGTAATGGACAAGCTAAGGCATCAAATAGAACCATTTTAGACATTTTAAAGAAGATTGTTAATGATGCTATCTGTAATTGGAACTTACAAATATTTCTTTCCCTCTAGGCTTAAAAAAATAGTCATCTAACTCCAATGGGAGCTAATTTATATTCCCTTATTGATGGCATATAATCTATTATCTTGATCAAGATCAAGTTCAAGATCAAGATCAAGATCAAGATCAAGATGCCATCATTATGAGTATCAATAGAACACATTGAAGATGATGAGGACTATAGAGTCTCAAGGATGCAAGAGCTAGAACTTCGTAATGGTAAGCATTTGGCTTCCCTAGAAAAATTGTAGGCTTATGAGAATAGATTGTGGGAAATCTAAAATAAGCACATTCTACCTTAGTAGTTTGAGATTGGTGATTTGATCTTGAAAGAGAACCAAAATAACACAAACACTAAATTTAAGAAAAAAGGTAAGTTTTAACCTAATTGGTTGGGACCATATATTATCATGACAAACTATGGATCAAAGGAATATAGTTTAGCTAAACCCAATGGTGAAGAAATTTTAGAGCCCATGAACGTAATTAATCTTAAGAGGTTTTACACATAAACAACTTAAAACCATTATTTATGAGACCCATTAATTAGGGGAAAATTATGCCAAAGTCTTTTGTCCTACCATTTTATACTACCCTAGACGACTCTCGTATGATTCCTATTACTTCCATGACTTTGAATAGTGAAATATTTTGGGCCATTGGTACTTTGTACACATTTTGTCCAACCCTGTGCCATTCTCTTTGAGAACCATATTCTCTGGACCAATTTACTTGAGAACCTCATTATTTATCCCACCCTAGACTATCCATCTATTGGACCCTATTCTTTGGACTGTTCTATCTGAGAACCACATTCTTTGTTATGTTTTAGGCTTGTTGTAACCTAAATTTTTTGATCTTTTAACTAGTTATGATATTAATTATGTCTCATCAACATTATGAACACCTTCAACACTAGTTCTACAAAGTAATTCAACAAGAACAATATTTCATAGCTTCTTCTACAGACAAGTGAATAAGAACTCCTTTTCAATTCAGGATCTTTGCTTTTGCATTGTTTTTTAGATTTGTTTAATGCTACACACTATTCTATATTACATTTGATACTCTTTGGTGAACACTTTTATCTTTTTAGGACCCTCGCTCTCACCAAATTGTGAGCATATACCATTATATCTTATATATTTATTATTAGAACTTTTATTCTTAGACGAGTATCTCCTAGATCAGTTGGTTCCCCTTTTATACATATTTTATCCCCAAAACCCAAAACATTAGAAAATGATCCATAAAAGATAAAAAAATTGTCTTATGCTTTTGCACATTTTAATTCTCACACTCTTGCTATTTGCATGTAATTATCCCACATGCTTGCTAGTTTGCAAGATTATTCTCCTTTATCTCACTAGCTTGTCACTTGTAATACTATTATCTTTTAAATCATTGATCTTATTTTCTTTCCTTTTATTCTAAAACATTGATCATATGTTTTTGTCATCATCTTTTATTTTATCCCACTTCCTGGGAGAACTACATTTGGCCTGAAGTTCATGTTGGAACATGTGTTCATGGAACTATGTAGGAAACACCCACTTATCTTGTACATTTGGAGTCAGCTCAACCAACCCCTTCCTTTTCTTTTCTTCCCAAATTTATTTTTCCATTATTCATTTTTAATTAAGGAAAAAATCTTGTGTCCTTGTTCTTTGTTATGTTGTGGTAGAAAGTAATGTCTCTATCACATGTGCATGAATAATTATCTTTAAACCGTACTAACTTGGTTTTTGTTTGTGCATGTTTATTTGAGTTTTATTGGTGTTTTGTTGTGATTTCATACATATTCATTAATTTATTCTTCTTTTCTCTTTTTATTACTTCTTGTCTCACCTTGGCCTTTTATTTTCCTATTTGGTCTTGCTTTTTTCTTTTCTTTTTTAATAACATCTTGATGATCCACATGGACCTTGATTATTTATATCTTGATCTCATGTTGTTAAGATGTTCTTGATTTTCATTTTTAAATATTTTTTCTTACTTGAATCTTGATTTTTCATATATTAATTTTAAGTTAGGTTCAATTATGTTTATATTTTTATTTATTTTTGCTTTTTTGTTTAAATGTAAATAGATGAACTCTGGTTTTGGTAATTATTTTACCATTATCCTTAGTTATAGTTATTCACATTTGAACCATCTCTACGTAATAAAAATGACATGTCATTATGAGTTATTTATACTTATGATTCATAATTTATTTTTCAATAGCAAGCACTTTGTGCTTTAGATTCAAGTCTTAACATCAACATAGCTCTGATGAATAGTTCTCAAGATCACTATGCATAAACTAAGCTCAATAAGTTTAACACTTGAATCTATGCTTAGACATGCATCTTTTTGCGTACATTATGATTCTAATTAGTTTTTGGTCAATTTTCATCATCTCTCATTCCAATCTCTCCTAATTTTGGGTGAATTACATTGGTTTGAGGTTCATCTAAACTATGTAAGAAGTGCTCAATTTTTATTGAGGTTAGCTTGGTCATATGTCATTCTTATTTTCATATCTTTAATCACTTTTTGAATTCTTATATGTATGGATTTTTGTGGATTTTTCTAATCCATTACACCATCACATCTATGTTTACACCCACTCACTTTAATCTATGTTTTAGGTTATATCCCTAAGCTAATTAATTATTAATTCACCCATGCTGGGGCACAACATTTGAAATGATTTACAAATATAAATCAAACATATAGGGGCAAGTCATTATTTATTCTTTATCGATGATCAAAATTATCCCTACAATGGAAAAATTGTCTTATCGTGATCAAATATGCCTTATTGGAGCTCTTCTTATTATCATCTTTTTGGAGACCACATTCTCCTTTTCATCTAATTCCAAGCTCTCCACACTTTTTCCCATGATGGAAATATTTAGTGTGCAACTTATCTCAGGATTGATCAATGTCATAAGCATGCAACTTGCACTCTCAAATTGAGGGCATTTACAGTGTGTTGCTTATATGTTTGGATTGAATGTTTCCCATTCCCCCCACATTTGGGGCCCATTATACCTGTAATTATATTTTGATCATTGATGGTAACCATTTTTACAAGCATTATATCCTCTAGATGTGTTCTATTTGATGGGTTAATCTCTCACTTTTCCTCTTTTTTTGAGAGTTCATCCTTCTCTTTCATTCTAGTATGTCCTCTCGAGGGGGCATCATGGGTCATTTCCATTTTCTTCTTGATAACCCAATTTTTTGAAAAGGCATTACTCTACCTAAATGTCTTTCCACACCTTCTCAAATAGGCACAAAATGTAGACACCTAATTCCTAACACCATTTGTGTTGAAATTGTTAATCTTACTCAAACTGCACTTAAATTCCCAATTTAGGTCAAAATAACTAAAAATGTGCCAAATGGTTTAAACTTGTCATATATAAGTGCTGATTTAGGCCAATGTATCCCTAAATGGGGTAATACATTTTATGTGATTCCTAACTTTGATCAATTAATTTGGAGTCAAAATGATGATTTTGCCTTTTTGTGCTTTAGATCACCCTTTTCTTCTAAGTCATTATTACACATCAAGTACCTTTGTTATTTTATGTTGAAAACATCCTAAATGGGAATACAGTTCCAGAATATCCAACATCACCTTCCAAATTTTATTGAGTCAAATTATGACCCAATAATATGACTTTTTGATCATTTTGATTAATTGAGGGCCAATTTCTAAAGAATTACACAAATATTGATTAATCTTGTTTAAGGCTAATTAATTAAAATCAAGAGCTTAAGTGGATTTTCCATGGAGGTTATTGATTATTTAAATATTAGAAATTGATTCCCAATATCTGCATCACCTAGTGACATCATCTAGGGGTGGCATCTATAAGCCATAAATGCATAAAATATATAAATTATGGGCACCCATGCCTAATTAATACCCCTTATTCCCAAATCATTATGAGGCTATTTATGTATTTAATTCCAAATATTAGATTAATCCATGGCCACACATCTCAATCTTGAGATGGATGGTCATGGTTGATCTTAGACCATTTCCAAAATCTATAAATAGAAGGACATAAAACACCATTTTAAAGCTAAATTATTATAAACTTATAATCTAGAATTGTCTCCACAACCTTTTGTGTTGATCATTATGTTTTATTTACAAGCTTCACTTGATAGGCTAGATTAGATATTTATTCTATTGAGCCTAGGTTATGAATAGTGTTCTTGAGGCAATGGAGGAGCAAAGTAGCCATTATTGACAAAGAAAAGAGCATTAGATCAAGTGGAGAACATGCTTAGAGCTACTCTTAGGTGGTGGAATTGATTTGGAAAGGTAATTTGTATTATTTTCTTTTAATTTTTTCTTCATTATCATTAATAAACATTGTTGGAATAGGTTGGCTTTATTTGTTTAGTTCTTTATTCATTTCATTGATTTATTGATTAATACTTGACTAACAACCTTTGTAATCCATCCTACACCTACTATAGTTAATTAGGGACTTGTTTCCAACCAATCAAATGTGGATGAATAAGGAGAAGTTGTTGTGAGAAAAGGATCTATCATTGAAGTTAGGGCATGTTTGAAACAAAAGGCAATTGCTACCTAACCAATACTTATGGGATAATGGTACCTATTGGCTGTGCAAATGCTTTTTGGGAAGTAGAAATTTGTTGGTTATTTGGCATTTATCGGTTAATAATAGATAATGTTTTTGAAGGCATGTTAGTCTATGACTAAATAGGTATACTTGTCACTACCTGATGAGGTGGAACATTGGTTACCCCCTATTGAGGTGGAGGAATGTTCTACCTCTTATGTGTTGGTAAATTAGATTGTGCCTATTTTTTTGGAATGTTAGTCATCACCTATTATGGTGGAGTAATATTCATCACATTCTATTGAGGTAAGGCACTAGTTTGAGCTTGACTACTTAATCCTTGTGATTGCATACTTGAAGAAATAACTAGTTGAGGATTAAAGGTAGTTTATTATGATTGGGAGGAATAAGTTATTTCCCCCTACTATTGTGAACCACTTATGGTGTTAACTAAGGGAACTTGTTGTGGATCAGGTGTTTAAGAATTTAAGCCACTTTGGTTTGGATTGGATGACACTTGCATGTTATCCACTATGTTTGGCATATTCATCTACGTAGAAGTAGTAGACACTTCTTCAATATCTAGGGAATTAAACATGTCTCCAATGAAATTAATTTGTGTGAATGGGTCTATACCCAAATTTTCTTGGCCTATCAATTTAATTAAGACTCTTATTGAAGGATATAGCTTGATAAGTGGAGCATTTGACATGGTCATGTTATTTAAATTAAATGCTAAGTTCAAATAAGTTTGGTATGCTATCTACATCTATATGAAGTGATCCTCCATGAGGCCTTTTACTGTGACAAACATACATGGATCTTAGTATGACATCAGCACTAGAGCTTGATGATTGCTATAAGAGGCTTGTTCATTGGTTTGATTATAAGGCATGTTGTAAGGCACTCTAATTAGACTTGGAATTTTTTTGTGGGGGAAGTCTACTAGAAACTTGGCTCCTAACTCTATAGCTTAGATTAAAAATCCATTTTTTTTTAAAGTAAGTGATAATAAAAAAATAGGGGTTATATGTTGATGGCATTATAACATAATATAGTTATTTTTGAACTTGGTATATAGCCAAAGGTATGCTAGCTAGGTATTTCACTATTTGTTCTTGGTCCTGCTCTAAGTATGGAGGTGTTTTGACCAAATAATAAGGTAAAGGATCTTGGATTTGTTCCCCCAATTGAATTTTATAAGGTGGATAAGGATCTATCTCACAAACTATGTCATCACCATAAGGGTTTTGAATAAAATCATCTTGTATGACCATATTATAATATCCTAGATTATACATGGCTCTACTATGAGTATAGTGAGACATCTTCAAATCAATGGTGAATGTTTTGTGATAAAGGGCCTAGAGTTATATAAAATCTGAAAGATAATGTCTAAAAAACAAATGGTTCAAACTTGGTCTAATTTGGTCAAAAGATGGAGATGTATCTCCAACAAGGTTTATGATAAAACTTGGTACAAAACAATCTAATGCCAGATGTCTAACATTAAATGTTTCACACAAAAAGGTCAAGTAGATGAAATATAACTAGAATTCTAAACTCTAGGTATAAAGTGTTACAAATAAGTCTAATCTAAGAAAATAAAAGTTGCTAGGTCTTTTATCAAAATAAGACACAAAATCAAGGTTCAAAATAGGTATGTACTAGGTATTTTAGAAAAGGCACAAAAGCTAGACTTTAAATAAAAAAGGGTATGAGAATTTTAATCTAACAAATTTGAAACACTTTGGCATAGACTAGTCATTCGACTTTATACGTGAGATTGGTCAATTGGTATAAGACATAAAAATCTAAGCATATAGAGATAGATTATTTCTCCCAAATTAAGGTACAAATAATATTTTTCAAACTAGGTAAACAATTAACCTAAGTTACACAACCCAAAAGAGAAAGATTGATGTCTAGGCCAAAATTATGCAAGCCATAGATAGAAATCAATAAATGTTTTAATTTGAACTTGTCAAGGTTAATTTTGAACTCAATATAAAAAACTAGGCTTCATAAAACAAGCAACAAGCTAGAATAAAATTGAATGGCATAATGGTACTAGGTAAAGATCCAAAAGGTACACATGATTTCAAATCCAAAATAGGAATTTGGACACAAGACAAACGAGTTTATTAAATAATTGGAACAATGTAATAATGTTATCATGCTCTAAAGATATAATCAATAGTATGATTCAATACTCTAAGGCACAATATTTTGAAATGAATTGGGTAGCGTAATGCTACCCTTTTTAATCAAATGACACACATAAGATTTTGTCAAAAGACTAAGGCAAAAACATGGTGTCAAATGGGTGGTGTATTGACTCCTTAAATAATGGAGTGATGTATACACAAGACTCATTTAAATGTGGTAAATAAAATAGATAATTCAACTCAAGACCATGAAATCAAAAGATAAAATGACATAAACACCTAAGTGTAACGTCTTAAATCCTAAAATTGACAAGATTACATAATAATATCAAATTATGTCAATATACTCACTTTTAGGAGGATTTTAAGTGTTAATCCAGAAATAAAAGAACATGAAAAGAAGGGTTTTTAGGCCTCCTCTTCTCCCAAGAGTTTTTACTATAACATGGAACTTTGGGCTATTCACCTTGCATCAATAATATGCCTGTGACAAGTGGGGTTAATATAATCTATAAATTTTCATATGTTTCTAGATGATCCCAAGTGTAGCTAACAAAAGAGATGTAATCACATCAATTAGATTTATGTCAACTGGATTTTTTGGAAAATGTCTTATCCTTTCCATAGCCACTACATCTGTCATTTACTTAATGTATTGTGATGTCCAAGTTTCCCTTATAGTCTGAGTTGGAGTACCACTAATAGCTTGTTTTAACTACTCAAAAAAAGCATCCCAGTAGGTCACCCTCAATTCATATACCCTACCATGGAGTGGGGTTGAAATTATGTTGGGATATGAATTATTAGTTTAATGCTTCCCTAAAGAACTCATGAGGAGGTGATGAACTCGCACTCACAAGCTAAAATGCATAAAAATAAAAGATGAGTGAAAATATTTTAGGGTTGTGATTGGATCACCCAAACCATACAAATTTGGGGAGGGCCTCAAAGACATTATTTTCATGCTTTTGGACTAAAGATACTGAGGCAAATAATGAGTGATTTTGGTCACTTGAGTTCCCTAAAGGGGATGGGGGGAGAACATACATTCATCAATCATTTTTCTAAAATAAATAAATTCAATAAATAAGAAATGAAAATGAAACTCTTAAGAACATTTATCTAGTATGAGAGTTCATTTTAATCACCAAAATGAAATGTGTAGTGAAGTTTTTGGCCCCTTGGCATTAATTGAAAAACTTGTAAAAATTTGAAAACATCTAAGGCATGAAAACACTAGATTCATTTTAAACACCAAAGATAAAGTGTGAAATATTTAAACATGTTCAAACTTGGCCCTTTTTACCTTAGGACCCATAATTTTTAGAGGGTTTTTGCCTACTTGGAAGTCCAAATGTGAATGAGAAAATAAGATTTCAAGATTTTCTCTTGGGTTTCTTTGTTTTTCTATCTCAAAGATAGACATTAGTCCACATAGGGATCGATATCAGTCTGCAAAAATTGATTTCATTCGGTCACAAAGGGATCAACATTGATTGACACCGATCAATGTTGATTTCTTGCAAAACATAGAAAGACAGATTTCACAAAAATATGGTTAACAAGATGAGCATAAAATCATTAAATAACACTAGATTTTTCAAGTAAATGGTCAAATAAATGAAATTTAGGCTCTTAGATACAAAAAAAACCATAAAACACAAAAAAGACTCATTAATTCATGTTTCCACCATGTTCTATTCTGCACACAGGGGTTGACATTGGTTTTGGTAGGATCAATGTTAGTTCAAAAGAAATAAACATTGGTATTTGTGTAAACTGTGTCACTAAAAAATATAATACATGAAAAACAAAGTTAAAACTCAAAATTTAAAGATTGTTAAGCATTCATTAGAAAAACTAAGAGCTACATATTAATCACCTTTCTTATATGGGATGTTTGAAGTCCCACTGGGTGTGCCATTTGTGATAGTAATCCAAGAAGGGAGGTTATTATAGTGTTAGTTCAAGTTAAAAAAAACTTAAATAAACACACTAACACTTACACTCCTAACCTAAAACTTAGGGAGAGCTTAGTAACAAAAGATAGATGAAAGTAAAACTAAGACAAAAGACACAAATCCTTTACCTTCCTTGGGAACTCCAAATGATTTATTGATTATCTTTCTCGGGTTATGAATCAATAATTCTTTGGTAAATTAAGCTTGTTAGCTTCTTCTCTCCTTGGCACCATGGATTTTAATGTGGCTTGTGCTTACTTGGCTCAAGATTTTGGCATTATAACACTATTATAAAGCTTGTCTCTCTCCAAAATAGAACTAGAACTTTGGATTATGAGATATTTTAAGTCATTTGTGCATGATAACTTTGTACCAAAATAGCTTATGAATTCAATGGGAAAGGCCTTGTATTTATAGATTTTGGAACTAACTCTCACCCAAGGTGAGTTAGGGTTGAGTTAAGGCTTAGAATGGGTTCAAACAAAACCTAGATGAGCCAAATATAACCCTATTAGAGTTAATAGTTATTAGGTAATTATGATTTGCAATTACTAGGCATGACTCTCCAAAATAAATATTTTAGGATATTTTCATAGATATTGACAACTCATTAAGGCAATGATAAAAGGCTAGGATATTTTGAATTTTAGAATTTTCTTTTTTAGATATTCATTAATTTAAAATGGATAATTTAATTAGGTATTTAATCTTGTTTATCTGATTAATTAATTTTTATTAGCCTTTTATCTATTTCAAGATTTTATTTAAGTGTGAAAGTGCCTCACTTAATAGGTCTATAGGCCAAGTTGATAGCTATGATGCCATAAGGTGATTAGGGATGAATCCATGAGAGGTTATTCTTGTATATGGTAGGATACCCCAATTAGGAATGCCTCAACACATTTTTAAGCATTGATGAAATATTTACAAGAAAATTTGTGAAGTTTAGTGATTTTTAGGCTTAATTTGCAATGGTTGGTAGGAATTAGTTTGAAGTCTAGTCTAAGGCTAGTTTTGGCCAGTTTTGGATGTCTAAAACTATGCTCTCATAGAAATAAAGGACTAATTTTTCATTATCATCTTTACCTCTTTAATATATGTTACCTCTAACCACCTTGTAAAGTAATCAGTCGATGTAAGTATCCATTTATGACTTGGAATTGAGGAGGGGCTAATCATGCCTATGAAATCAATACCCCATTGCATAAATGGTTGATCAACTTGGATATGATTGAGGGGTAAGCATCTAAATTTTTATTTCTAGTGAATAAAGCACACTTTGAACATATTCTTACCCATGAATAGGAGTATTTGAAGAGGCTAGGCCAATAATAGCCTACCCTCATTGTATTTGTTGTAGTTTTAGGAGAAAAGTGACTTCTTATAGGTCTATCATGGAATTACTCCAAAATTCTTGCCTAGTTTCTCAATTTAAACACATATAAGCAATATAACATTAAGGTATTTTATGAAAAGTACCCCATATACAACAGCATAAGTTATATATTGAAGTCTAAAGTACCTTATATTTGAATTGTATAAACTAGTTGGACACTCACCTGTTTGAAAGAATCTTGTCATGTCTTGTTTCCAACTTGTAGGAGATGAAAGTACTATTATTTGAGGATCATCTTGTAGTGCCAAAAATAATTCCTTATTACTTTAAAGGTCCAATTATAGGTTCTCACATATGCATTTTCCCCTTACTAACTTGGTGACCTTAATCTCTATAACATACTCCATTACTTTAGTAATCCAACTTGCCCTCTTCTCAATTAGGTCTCTATTGAGGAGAAAGCTTTTAATGATTGGGTGGGATACCATAATGTGTATTTTATTTTTTTAGACCATATGTCTAAATTTTTTTAGAATCATTATTACTTTCAAGACTTATTTTTCCATAAATGTATACCTTTCCTCATGGCCTTCAAGCCCTTGAATAAACAATGCAATGGGTTGATCAACACCCTCACTATTTTGTTGCATCAACATGGTAGATATGGTGTCAATGTTGGATAAAGCATACAAAAATAAGTATTTTGAGAAATTATGGTGAACAAAGGTAGGTGATTATGCTATGGATTATTTTATAGCCTCAAAATTACTTCTCCCTTATTTAGTCCAACTGAATGCTTGTTATTTCTTTAACATGGTTGTCAAAGATTTTACAAGGTCGGAAAAACTAGGTATAGACCTTCTAATTAAGTTTATCTTTATAAAAAAATTATGTATTCCTTTATTATGTAATGGTAGAGACAAGGCCAAAATGTATTTCACCCTTTCAATATCTATGACCAGCCCTTCCTTTAAGATGATGTGGCCTAGTAACTTACCCTCATACACTATAAAAACACATTTTTGGGATTCAAAGATATCCTAAATTTCCTGCACCTTTCAAAAATTAGTCTTAGGTGAGCTACATGGTCACTAGCATTATTTGAAAAAATATTAATATCATCAAGGTATAAACCACCATTTCTATGATCAAACCTTGGAATGCCATGTCCATAGCCTTTTAAAAAGTATCCCTACATTAGATATCCCAAAAGGTATCTTATTATAGGTAAAAATGCCCCATTTATTTGTAAAGGAAGTTTTGTGTTGGTCCTCCTCTTTCACTAAGACTTGGTTATAACTGTAATATCTATTAAAGATGGAGAAATGTTTAGACCCTACAAACATTTGAATTATTTAATCCATTGAAGGTAGAGGATGATGATCCTTCAAAGACACCCTATATAAATCCCTAAAATCTACACACAATCTGATTTCCCCACTCTTCTTCTTCACATTGGCTAGATTAAAAACCCATGAAGAGTTATTAATATGGAAAATGATGTTTGATTTAATAAACTTGATCATCTATTTCTTCATCAAGACTTAAACCTTTAGATTTATGGGTCTTTGTTTTTATCTCACTAGTTTTTCACTTGGGTCCAACTCAATGGCATGTTAAGCTAGTCTAGGGTCAAAAAATTTAAGGTCACCATACTCCCATCTAAATAAATTTTAAAATTGTCTACATAGATAAAAAAATCAACCTTATTATCCTTGGTACATACCTTTCCTAGTTTGAGGAGTTTATCTTTGAATATGGAAACTCTTTCAAAATGCTCCTTATTTGCAGACATGCCTACCTTCTCTTTTCTCATTTGATCTTATTCATTGAAGATGCTTTCAAGGGTTACCAATACCTTAGGGAGTTTTTTGGAATGTAGTTTCACTATTTGGTCATCATATTATTGTTAAAACTTGGCCTAATTATTCAAGGAGAACTCAAACTCATTACATAGAAAACATGCAAATTGTTTATCACTATAAAAAACTTGCCAACTTGTATTATTGTTTGGGATATATTGCATAGCCAAAAATTTAACATGTGGTTGATATTTATCAATTTTGAAATTATTTGGGATGTCATAATGAGCCCATATTACTACTAACCTATCATCATGTTGAATTCTCCCTCTTAGGACTGATTGTAAGTTGAAGGCCTCAAAATATTCAATAAGGTCCTAAATCCTATGCTTTTATGCCTTTAACAATGGATTATTTATATAATTAAATCTTATAACATGTTGTAATACTATTTAAATATCACCATAGGCTTGAAACTACCTTCTATTATTGTTGAAACTTGGCCTAATGTTTTGATGAGAACTCAACTTCCTTACATAGAAAACATGTAATATGTTTGTCACTATCAAAAACTTGCCAACTTGCATTATTTTTTAGGATAGATGGCCTAACCAAAAATTTGACATGTGGTTAATATTTATCACTTTTGACATCATTTGGTGTGTTATAATGAGCCCATACTACTTCCAACTTATCATCATGTTGCTTTTTCTTTCTTGGGGTTGATTGTAAGTTGAAGGCCTCAAAATATTCAATAAGGTTCCAAATCTTATGTTTTTATGCCTTTAACAATGGATTATTTATAGAATTATATCTTATAACCTATTGTACTACTATTTTACCATCACCATAGGCTTGTAATTACCTTATACCTCTCTTCCTTGCCCATTGGAATCCATGGACAAGTCCTTCATATTTTTTGCATTGTAAGAGCAACCAAATTGGACCCTAATGGTAGAAAAGTAAATCTCCTTGGAAGGAGAAACAAGAATTATACCTACCCCTATTCCATTTTTGATCTTTAGCCCATAAAATAATAATTCCACAGTCTTTATTCATTTTCATTGGGCTTTGAAAGGGCTCATATGACTGCTCTATATTCATGCATACAGTAGACCCCTAGACTAGTCTCTTCAATGTGTTTGAAAGGATCAAACTCATTATTTTTAGTACCCCATTCATCTAGAAAAACATCAGGTATGCCATCAAGAGGTAAAATTGGTTCTTGGTTATTAGGATGGTCCCCCTTATTAGTGATAATGCACTTTATGCTAGATGTTTTTGGTAGTTAAGGTTATACATGAAAATTATCTAGAGGTTTAGAATTGATTGAAAACTTAGATCCATATTTAGCCATAAATTATATATGAGACCAATTTAAAGTCAATCACCCCCCAATATTAGCAGTAAAGTCCCTTGATAAACATAGAGAAAAATGAAGAGGTACATCCACAACCATAACATATTTTGAAATGGAGAATGTAAGACAAGCATGAATAGTAAGATGTAAAACTTTGATAATGCCAATTGTATTAGATACTAATCCATCCAATTATAACACACCTTTGGATTTTGGTTCATACTTCAAGTTTAGCTTGTCAGGTACTTGTTTTGGCATGACTGAGCTACTTACTCCACTATCAATCAAGAAATTATGAATGAATGAATATAAAATTATTATACAAAGGTATAAATGAGGATATTTATGTGATTTATTAGTTTTAGTTGACTTTCCATCATTGGACTTCAATGTATTTGTTAAATCTACCCCCTTTTCACTAGCTTGTCTTGAAGATGTATTGTATTTGGACAATTCCTTTTGGAGCAGGTCACTTTGTCCAAGGATTGAAAATTTATACCATGATTTAATGCTTACATGGACCCTTTTAATCTTCTATACAATGTTTATGAAAGATCCACTAACCTTAGCTTGTCCACTAGTAGCCATAGTGTTTCCTAGAGCTTAAGAATTTTGATGAATGAAGGAACCTTTAACATTTTAAAATTTATGATTTACCTAAGAATTAGGGATTATATTAGACACATATTACCATAATAATGTTGGAGTGTTAATATTTGGACCCTTACTTGTCTCTTGTACCTCCTCAACTGCTCTTCTTTTTGACCTTGTATTTGTAGCTATAGGATTTAAACCCTTATTTAGATGCCCTTGATAGTTCATTGCACATGAATATTGTTGTACATTGTTAACCAAAGTTGATTATGATTTAGAATTATATATGTTCACCTCTCCATTATTATATAACTCATTTTGTTTCATATAAGGCATTATTAGACATTATGCCATACAAGCTTAACTAAGTGCCTCATTTTCATAGGTGGACTAATCATGAGGTTGGTCCTATGGACGATGTTCTTTATTATCTTAACCAAGATTGTTTTGGATAAGTAATAGATATTTTGAGGTAGAAGGATCATTTGGATTTTGATTATTATATGGTCTTTCTTGAGTTATCTAACCTTTTCCTTGAGAATGACCTTGAAAATATGGTCTATTAGCTAAATAAGACTGATAGGGTTGATGTGGTTGATAGGAAACTTAGTGAGATCTCCATTTCTATTTTTGTTACATTTCAAGAGTTTGGATCTCTTATCTAAGAGCCTTGATCATATCTACCTCATTTGAATTACTTGGATAGTTAGGGTCAATTTTATTATGCTTAGGTGTAGGTATGGAAGCAATAGTGGGCATAGGGGCTTGCACATTAGGAAATAATGGAATAGGGGGTATTAGAGAGATCTTACCAACTTATATAAGATAATTTTTATCCATGATAGCAATTTCATAGGCATTAGGTAGCATATCCCCTCCCATGGATCATATCATCATGGATATATCACTATTAATTTCCCTAAGGTAATAGAGAAATTCATGATGTGCAATAGGCTTTACCAATATTGGGATTCTATCCCATTTTTTCTAAAATATTATGTTAAAATCTTATATGACCTCTTGAGGGAACCTATTGATGGTGGTTAGTTGCTCGATCAATGACATGTGATCACTCTTGTCTTCAAATCTCTTCATCAAAATATCAACTAAGTGATCTCATGAGTCAATAGAAAGGGGGGTCAAAGTCCCATACCAATCAAGAGCTTTACCCTTGAAGGATATTACTAAAAACCTAGTAGCTACATCCTCTTGAGTGATATTGTGTATATTGTAAAAGTTTGCTATGGTCGTTAAATTATCAATAGGGGTAATGTAGAATCTCTCGTATAATAAAGGACACTCTTAAGGGATGCCATAGGAATAACCTCATATTTTACAAATGTTAGAGGGATTTAGCCATTGAAGAAAACATAGGGTAGATTTCTTGGTGCTGCCATCTTGCAAATTGGACCCAATAATAGTTTCCTTATAGGCATGTGAGTAAAAAAAGACTTCTTTGGATATGGATGAGTATTAGAAAATATTATTATCTTAATTAAAAAATAAGGTAAATATAAAAAATCAAAAGAAATACTTTTAATAGAGGATCTTGTGTTTACCTTAGGCATGAAATTGAGGTGTGAGTCTACAACCAAGAGTTAATGATTATTGGAGTTGCTAGATATTACATTAAGTAAGATATTACAACTTCAAAATTTTCAAGACCATCATCAAACGTAGAGAAAATCTTGGACCATATGTTCCACCAAGCATTCCAAAACTATTATCACCCAAATTTTCACCCTAGAGAAGGTTTCTCAAGCCTTCTCAATTTGGGATAACATAGAATCACCTTTAGGTGTGGGTAACCTATTTGAAGAGGTGAATATCTAGATTATGGGATAAATCCCATGTAAAACACATAAATATGATCATTAACCTATTTGATTTGAAGTAAAAGGGTTAGAGGAGAAATAAAATAAAAGGTAAAACATGGAGGTGATGCACCAATGATAACTCCACTATTTGTTCACACTTACACTATAAAAACAACTACAAAACTGATTTCAACACTTCAAAACCAAACCCTCTAACAATAATGCTTCAATATGAAGGTAAGATGCAATTTAGTATTTAGGGTGAAAACTCAATAGGCCTTATAATAGACACTAATAACCTTTATCACACTTAAAACTATACAAGGCTACTAAATACACATCATATAACCTGCTAGAAGGTAAATTGCTCACACAAAGTCATGAAAGAAATGGATGAATTTAAAGAAGTAAAATATCACTTAGAAATTAAAAAAAAAACCATATAAAACACTAAATGAAATATTTAAAGAGAAAAATATTAGTTTGAATTTTTATTTTAGAGGTAAAACAAGTATCAAATTCATCGGGTCTTCACCATACCAATTTTTTGTGGATCATGACAATGCCTCTCAAGGATGAATTTATAGAAGAAAAATGAAGAAGAGAGAGAGAGATAGAAAATATAAGAAGAGATTTCATGAAATACTTTCATGATCATATCAATTATAAAACAACTGAATATTGAAACTAAGCCTTGAAATAATGTCTTGTCATCTTCCTCCTTCTCATTAAGAACAAGTGTTAATGAACCTCTTCACAAGGATGGAGTAGAAAGACTCCTTGGATGTTTTAGATGTTTTATTATTCATAAAAAATATTTAGACATTTAAATTTGCCTTTTTTGGATAGTTAAAAATCTTCAAATTGACACTTGGTATATTAAGGATGTTATATGCCCATTTATATCTCTTACACAACTTCTTAGTCATTGGGAGACTAGTGTTGATCTTCATAATTCATTCTCACTTAATGGTCAAGGTATAAAATTTAAATTAGTTATAATTTTTCATCATAGGAAACCTTAATTATACCCTATTACTTCAATTTAAATGCCATTTCATGTTAGGAGGCTTTGACAATTCAATGAAATCCATATGGTTATAACTAGTCTATGGAGTGGAGAGAGAGATTCCTTGCCATGAGGATTCAATTAATATTGAGGGATGAATTGTAAGATTTTTTTTCATGAATTCAGGAATCCAATGTTATTTTTTAATGATTTTTATATGACTTTCAAGGCGCTCTGATGTATTTCTAGCTCTATAGAGTTGAAGATGGTTTATACACAATTTTTTTTAAGCCATAAGAGCCATACTTTTCCACCTAGGCCTGTCTGGTCACTTGTGTTCCATATCAAGACTATGAAAACTACTTAGATGAGTTTAATATGGTTAAATCACCCATATATTCACCTAGGTATCCTCTACAAATATTTATGGGAGTTCTTTTAGTTCAAAACCTTGAAAATTAACTCAAAAAAGAGTTTTTAAAGTCCATTTATATACATAGTCAATTGACACGTGCCACATTTTAAATTAGTAAAATGATTAGGAGAGTAATAAACACCATTTAAGTCATTTTATGTCTTATCCAATCCATTTTGAGTGTTTTAAAGCACTATCTCTCTCATCAGGTTCTTATCAAGGCTTAATCAGGGTTTAAAAAGTATAGTTTCTTAGCAATTTTTCATAGCCCTGAGGGCTTGGATTACTGAACCAATGCCAAGTATTTTTAGTAGACAACATACTTCACCTATTAAAAATATATAGTAACCCCATTCATTTATTCATTGAATTTCACACGTGATGAAAACACTCCTCAGGCTAGCATACCTGCAACCAGGAGACCAAGAAGGGGAAATTTGGGAATAGAGGAGAAATAATGCTTGTTTTTGTCCCAAAAAAACTCATTGGGGTTTGAGACACATTATAATATATTTTAAAGTGGTAATTTTGAAATAATTACCTCTCAATTTGATAGAAACTGCCCTGAGCCTAGTGTGAGGGTTTACTCATATTCTTGCTCTCTTAACCCTAATAGGTCTTTACTTGCATTTTATTCTTTCTCCAATGGCCTGAATCTCATGGAGCCATTTGAAAAATTTAAACTCACCCTCTTGAATATTTAAAAATTAAAAATATTCTCAAAGTATTTAATTTCTCTACACCTTCATGTATAGATATGTGTATGTCCATTTAGGCCTAATTAACCTTTTAGGCTTGTTATTGCCTTTAAGTACTTAATAAATCAATGAGAATACTGGGAGACTTAATAGATAATTGTATATTTACATTTTTATCTCTTCAATTCACCTCTCATTCATAGGTCAACACATTCCCTTCATTCTTCTCAAGGACCCTACCTGTAGGAGTGTAATAGGTATGTGTTAAGTCTCTTGATTGAGTTTACTTGTAGACCCTCTTCAAGTATGTTTAAGAATTTAGGTGATCCTAATAAATGATATGAAGTTTTATCATACTTATCATGGTATCCTATAAATATGACTCCTAACCTTATTCCACTTCTCTATATGGCCTTTTGGTCATACTACCTACTATAGGCCTATAGACAATCATTAGGCCTAAAACCTTCATCTTCCTTGATTTTCTCATCTCAAGCCTTTACAATCAATTAGTGGAATATTGGGAAAGGTGTTAAATTGTTTTGAGATTTTATAATTATTCTAATGGGATCAAATCACCCTAAAACCTCCTTAACACCCTCACAACCTTCTTGACTTACCCAATCCACTTCTTAGGTTCACACAGTTCATTTTTTAGGCTCTACCAAATACACAATCATTATTCGGTAAAAAACAATGAGTATGTGAGCCAATTTTGAGTCATTTTATGTATTTTAAACCAATTCCATATTGATTTTTATATGATGACTTTTAGAATCCTTGAGGCTTTCTATACTACTTCAATGGGCTAGGTTCTCAATAGGCTTAGGTCATTCTTCAATCCATGACATTGATATATTATTATCTCATAATATGTAGGATATTTAAAAACTATTATCACCTATTATATACCCTTTTCACCTTTATTTAACTTTTAAAAAAAAATTTAAGCTCAAATTTGAGCTTCTAGCCCACTCTCTCAACATTAGCTTATAGGTGTCTATCTAGGTTTATTGACTACTAAGTGTTCCATGTGATCTTTAAGACATTAAAATTATCCTAAATCCTCTCATTCAGTTTATAAAACCTTTATTACCTTAATATTCATCTTATATTTTCAAAATTAAGGCCATATCTCATCCACATTCATACAAACCTATAGATGTTTGTGTTAGGCTTGACACTTTATTTACCCTACCTCATGACTAATCTCTTCCCCTAAATGTTGGAGGTAAATTGAATGAGGATAGATATATTAGTGATTAAATAAATAAAACCATGTTGTATCCTTATTTTAAATCCCTTATTTCATCTCTCCATGACCTCAAGAAGGTCTGCCCTAGAGTATCACCTGTAACCATTTTTTTAAATGCATGATATTACTTCTTCCCTCAAGTTAATGGATCATATAATGATTGGATGTGGTTTTATTAAGTTTTTATGAATAATGAGTGTTGATACAGGTTATTTCAAGACCAATGTGAAGGTAGGAAAACACTTGAACAAATCCAAAACCTACTTGCAATCCTGACTGTAACATCCAAACCAAAAAGGAAAAACTGATTTATTATCAAATTTTATTTGTTCAAATGATTAAAAAATTTATAGTAACACCATATATTCCTATTTGAACCTTTAAATCACCCAAACATGACCATTTTATTCCATCAAGCTCTAAGATAGAGAAACAAAGGTAAACTTGAGCACTACCTGGATGAATACGATATTGTGATCCCCTTACACTCTTTACAATTATTCATAGAGTTAAGGGGATTAACCAAGAGACTAATGACACAAATATTAAGGTCATAGGGACCCCATATTATTCTTAATATTTGATCTTCCAACCTTCTCTCTCTTACTAATACTAATGGAGAACTGAAGTGCCTTCTAGAGCTACCAAGGAGAGTGATAAGAAGAATGAGTAGTTTTTTGATCTATTTGAGTTTAAAACTTCCTAAAATATGAGTATTTGAACTTGTATATAATGGATGAATCCATAGGAGTATCTATAAGTGGTCTTTACTCTATAAAACTATATGGACCTCTTTAAAACCTCTCTTATTCTTCTAGAACTACCATATTTTATCTTGGAACCTGATTGAAGAAAGTGACAAGTGTTCCTAGAGCTCTATAATTATAGTACAAAAGTGGGGTGATGTCTCAACCACTTACTTCTTCTAAAAACCTATCATTCCTTACCATATTCCTTCTAGAAATGTTACAAATGGTCAAAAAGTTTTTCAAAATAAGATGCAATGTTAGAACAAGATGTTTTACTTCTTTAAAGCACTTGTACAAACCAAGAGGAACATAAAAATAAGGACTTTAAAACCCTTTGACACTATTCAACCTACTTGACCAAGTTAATTCATGACTATACAAGCATGATAATAGAAATCACACTTTAACTTGTCAAAAATACCTTAAAATATGCTAAACATGACTTATGAGGGGTTTTCAAGCTTGATAACCAAGGTGAAGGTTGAACAAGACAATTTTTTTATTGGACTAGACTATGATAGGAAATTTTTGGCTAATAGTTACATCTGGGTAAATAAGGTTTAATGAGGATAGCCAGGCTTAGTAGTGTATCAGATTAACACAAGGGCACAAATAATTTTGAGGGGATTTTCAATCTCTATAGATGGTAAATCCACCTAGATTTATTGATCACATATTCCACTTGCCATTAGACACATTGTTGGTTGGGAAGTGGAAACCATAAGAGATTTAGAATAAGTTATACTTGGTGTTACTATTTAGGTTATGTTTGTTACTTTATAGGTTAAAATTCAGGCCTCATGTTATTCCTAGATGGAAAGTAAGTCTAAGATACATCTAAATATCCAAGATATTTTCACCTATCAATAAAAATCCATAACCCATGGCAAAAATTTCACCTACCAATGGAACTCCTAAACCCATAGTGAAAATTTCACCAATTTTATCAACTCCAAAAGCTATGACAAAACATTTACTTTCCATTTCAACTCCTAAACATGTGGTAGAAATCTCACTTTCTAGTACAACTAATAAACCCATGGTATAACCTTCACTTTCATGAGCATATCTAAAACCTACAGTGAAACTTTCACTTACTAGTGTAACACTAAAACCCATGGTGAAATTTTTACCTACCAATATAGCTCCAAAATACATTGTGGAATTTTAAACTACTAATGTAGTCCTAATCACCAAATCTATGTTTTTGTTTGTCTATGCTTCCCTAATCCTTACCTTAGATTAATATGGATTTTTTTTTTTGGTTTCCCTATACTTTTACTAGTTTGAGTAGGAGTTATGAGTTATTAGAGGCTATGGTTTAGAAATTCAATGATCCTTAGAGCTTTAAAATGGCTTTATGCTCTCTTCTTATGGAAAAAATGTGAACATCATTAATCAGATTGATAATGTTTTGAGCTCTTGATCTTAGAGTTGATCACCATTTTTAGCCATAATTTGATTGATCATCACCTTTCATTTATTGGATAAAGGATTTTAAGCTACATTTAACACCTTGATCTCATATTTTATGTTCCATGTTTACATTTAATGAATAATATTTGATAAATAAGATACTCAAGTGAAATAATAATCTAAATCTCCAATAAATTTTTTCCATGTTAGAATAAATTGAAAAGTCATAGTGATACTTTTCTTACCAAATTTGTTCTAATTTCTACGACGGAAATTTTAATTGCTGGAGCACTCCAATTACCTATCAAGAGTTTTAGACTATTTGATCAATCTAAAAAATTTATAAAGTATATTTTGGACTCTTGATGTATGCCAATAATGTCAGGGTAAAGATGGATATACTATAGGAAAGGTGCCACTATTACATAGACATATAAATGTTGATAGGGAAGAAAATTTTGTGGCTTATTCTAAATTCTTCATGAAGGCACAACTATTTTTTTTGTGGATAGTTGGGAAAATAAAAAAATAGGGACAATTTTGGTTTCTACTCCCTTGAGTTTTTGAAATGACACTAACTCTTATGTGAAATCCCTTGTCATATATTTGGTGATGGTTCTAGTATTATAGGCACTAGATTGAATTTTAGCAAGATAGAGAAGGTGTTTTCTAAAAAAAATTGGAGTTGTAGGGGACAAGACCCAAAATAAATCAAAGGATATTATTCCATTCACTCAATATAGGGGTTATATGGATCCTTAGACTATTGGTCCCAAAGGGGCATTTAAATATTTATTTAAACTTTTAGATCATATTTTGGTTTGGGGAGAGGAGGAAGTCTAAGGGAATGAGTAGAATGAAGTTATCATTGATGGTTTAGGAAAATATAGAGGCTGTGATAGAGCCATGTTAGAGTAAATATTTCATTCAACCAAAGTAGGGCTCAATATACATATAATTTTGGTGGAGAAGATTTTATATTCCCACAAGATAGTTTTAGGGATGAAAGGCATAAAGTGTGTGAAGCTTCAATGAAAAAGGGTTAGACTTATTCTAGTGGAAGATGATAATATGGATGAAGTTTTGAATCTACTAAAAACTACTTTGATGAGCTAATTTTTTGGAAGGAGAAGCTTTAGTAAAAATTTGTAAATTTGGATGGCATAATATTAAAGGCTAGTTCTAGGTTACATTCTAGTCTCTCATATATTATTCACAGGATGGCTTATTTTTGTATTCATTTATATATAAGACATGAAAAAAATATTTGAAAAAAAAAATGGTTATAGGGGTCATCTCCTTTAAATATAAAGAAGTGGTCACCTATTTTTGATCCTAGTAGAGAGATCCTTGACACAATTAATTTGGGTTAAGCTTCCAATCCTAGCTTTGGAGTTATGGATTACATTGGCATTTAAGGTCATTGAGGATAATGTAGGGATTTTATTGATGTGGATGATAACTACCTATAGAAGCATTCTAGGATGGTGTTTAGAATTTTAGTTGATATAGATCTAAAGGAGAAATTGGAAGAAGAAGTAGAAATGGATAATGGTCCTTTAAAGTATATTAAATCCTTGGACTATGTGGGAATTCCATTTAGGTGTGTTATATGTCATGCCTATGGCCATCTATAAAATTATTTCTCTCTTCACTTCACATGTAAAGTTTTGAGGAGGAAGTTGGTATCAAAGATATGGATTGAAAGGGAGGAAAAGGAAAATAATGCAATGTAAGTTGGTCAATTGATGAACATGAAAAATGATGGTGAATGTTTTAAGAAAATAATGAATTCAAATCATTTACAAAACCTGATATATAATGGGGGGTGTTAAAATTGAATTGGGATGGGAGAGGACTAGACTACATTGAAGTCTACCTTGCTCTTGCTATGAAATATTTAAAGCGTTCCCTAAATGTCGATGATAAGGATGTGATGTTTATGGACCCCATTATCATTCAACATACTCATCCTCTAGATTTGAGAAAAAGACATTTAAAAATTCCAATAGTGGTGGAGGACATCTATTTGTGAGATCTTTTTATGAGGAGGACTGAGTTAGGGGATAATAAGGAAGGTCTAAGGATAAATCCAAGACAAAATAAGAGTTGAGATAGAAGATCATGGGATAACTTGTGAAATCTCAAGATATTAGAAAATACTTTTTTGAGAATGTTGGGGACATCAAATCAATATTTTTTCCAAATAGATTAGTTAGGACACAATTGTGATTTTTAGATTTGGAATTATCTAAATCATTAGTTACTTCAAAATAATTGATATATCCCTTACGTTCTCATCTAGTGGTTGCATCCATAGAAGATGGTAGAATCAAAGGAGGCATGCAATTTTATGAATGGAGATTTCTCATTTAGGAAGAGGTTATATCTCCCATCTATCTCAAACATAAGCCAAATATATTCATGAAATATAATAGGGTAGATGAAAAATAATTTTAGGGGATTTAGAGTGGGGTAAGCCTCAATGAGATATTATCCATGATCATTTCATCCCTTAACATTAGAGGGTTATGAAACCCTTCTAAAAAGACTACCCTTAAGAGTTTAGGGGAATAAGGGGCAATGGATAAAGGTTATTGAGGAATTATCAAAAATATTAAAAGATTGGGATTTTTTGGCTATAGATTCTACTACTAGATCTAGGGTTTTGGTTTTAGGTTGGAGGACCACTTCATTGAGGCTGGTAAATTCTACTTTTTTTACTACTGGAATTTGGGTGGAAATTCATTCTATGGAGTTTGGTAAAAAATTCAAGGTGGAAAATATTTATGGGCCTTATGAGGAGATAATGGAATTCTGGGAGGTCATGTTTGCCCATTTTTTGGGAGATGATAATACTATTATTGAGGAATATTTAAACTTAATTATTAAAATCACTAAAGTGTGGTGGGATTCAATGAGAATTGATCTATTAGATGATTACTTATTACACAAAATTTATGAGGATAGTTTTTAGATGTGTAACCTATCAATCTAGTTTTTACTTAGTGGAATATGAGAGTAGGTATGGATAGAGTGGCTAAGAGACTAAATAAGTTTCTAATTTTAGATTCAGTGTTGAATGGTGTTGTGAAAATTAGATCATGGGTGTCATCAAGAGGTGATTATAATCATCTTCCCATTTTGATACAAGTTGAAAAAAATGACATTAAGCATATGACCCCTTTTAAATTCAATCCATCATGATTGAAGGATGTTGTATTCATTAAGTTGGTTAATGATGAATGGGTAGTCTTTGGTGATATGTAAAAAGAGTCAACTAGTCTAAAATTAACTTCCAACTAGAAAAGATTGATTAAGTAAGTTGGAATTTGGGTTATCATCAAGCATCTAAAAGTTTAAAAGGATATTTTATCTATGGAACAACAAATAGCTGATATCTATGGTAAGAATTTTGAAAATGATTTCGACGAGGCTAAAAAATTAAGGATAAAATCTCTAGAACTAAAGAAGAGGGAATTGATGGTAAATATCAAAGCTCAATGGAGATTGAAAAGTAGAGCATTATGGCTATAATTTGATGATGAAAACATACTTATTTTTCAAAATTTTGATAATCATCATAAAAAAATACTATATTGTAAATGAGAAAATAAGATGGTTCTAAAGTGTGAAATTTTCATGAGATAGTTAGTTTGGGTGTATCTCACTTTGAGAAGATATATAGGGAACTTGACATAGTTAACATTGTGGAGATAGTTAAAATATCTATTTTTTCCGCTAACTTTGTCAATAAGGAAGAAAATGAGAGGCTAGATGAGGATGCATCTAAGGAAGAGTTAATGTTTATTTTGACTACTTTACAAAAGGAAAAAGTTTTAGGGCCTAATGGTTAGACAATTGAATTCTTCAATGGGTTTATTTATTTACATGGTGGGGACCTGTTACGGGTAGTTGAGTAGTATAGGCAAACATAGAAGATCTTCAAGAATTCAAATCCACCTTCATTATTCTCATTCTGAAGAAGGACACTACAACCCATTTTGATGATTTTTATCCCTTATCATTATGTAATTGTATCTATAATATGATTATAAAAATCATATCCATATGGATTACGAGGCTTATTTATGAAACTATTTATATTGAGTAGTTTAGCTTCTTACATGGATGATAAATTCATGATGCTATTGGGGTTTCCTAGGAAGGCCTATATTAAAAAAAATAAGTTTCTAATGGTTGTTTTTAAGCTGGATCTATCCAAGTTCTTTCATAAAGTAAACTAACTCTATTTGAGATTAATTTTGATTCATATTGGGTTTGAATTGAATATGGTGAGTTGGATCTTGGGATGTCTAAGTTCTATTTCCTTTGATTTATTAATTAATGATCTACCTCATAGTTTTTTTCCTACACGTGGATTAAGGCAAGGTTATCCTCTTTCTCCTATGCTTTTCTCACTAATTTTTGAGGGAATTAGTTAGGCCATCTTGGAAGCCAAGATATCTGATTCTATTAAAGGGGTTAACATTAGAAGGACTAATTTTATCATGCATTTGATTTTTATAAATGATGTGTTTTTATTTAGTGATGGATCTTGGGAAGACATTAATTTGTTAAATATGTCTTTGGACCTCTTTTGTGTGGTTATGAGGATGGATTTAAATGTGTAAAAGTTCAACATCTATTTCAATTATATGGTGGTTCATTAGATTAGATGGTTACTTGAGGTTTTTCCCTTTCTAACCATTGACCTAAAAGTAGGTTTTAGGTATATAGAGATTTTATTGAATCCAAATGACTATGGAAAAAATTATTGGAGATAGATGATTGAAAAGGTGAAAAATAAGATAAATTATAGGTATAATAGATGGCTCTCTCTTGGTGTAATATTTACTCTTATGAAATTGGTGTTAGAGGCTATTCTAGTATATTTTCTATCTTTAGCCTATATCCCCAAATGTGTCCTTTAAAAAATTAGTAAATAAATTTTCAAATTCCTATGGACTAGTATAAATGAGAAAGAATGTATTTATTTAGTCAAATGGTAATCCCTAACTAATCCTAAGGATGTTGGAAGGTATGGATTAAAAAATATCCACCTATTTGGAGAGGCCTTAGTTGTAAAAAGCATTTGGGGGCTTGTCTCTAAGGAGGGATTATGAAATAAAATTATTATACAAATATATATTTAACCTTAAAATGTTGAAGAGTGGATTAGAGTCCTATTAAAACTTACCACAATGCCTTGATTATGTGGAAAGCCTTTGTGCAATACTTTATGATTATTGGTAATTGGATAATTTGGAAGGTGGGGTCTGGTAATAAAATTATAGTGGGGATTGACCCTTTGGGTCATATGTGGTGTAAATTTTAAATTAATTTAAGGATTAATTAATACACTAATGGACCTAGGTATTTATTATTTGGCATAGGTAATAGATTAAAACTCTATTAATATTTGGCATAAAGGGGAAAAGTGCTCTTTCATTGGGTCTAGTCGGGGAGACAAGTTTTAAGTGGGAAAAATATGTGAAAATATTGAAATAAATCCATCTCAGATTTAGTGAAGAAGTTGATGTGTTGGTTTGGTATAAGAATTCACCTTTGGGGGAATATACAATGAACTTAGGTTATCAGTGTAGATTCACAAATGTGATAAAATGGAGAAAGTTTATGGTGGTGGCATAAAATATATAATATTAAATTTATTTTAAATATAAAACTCTTTATATGGTTGGTTATAAGTAAAAAATCCCTCAATTGAAAGGTTTTACAAAAAAGAAGCTGACATGGACCAGGATGTTGTAATCTATGTTTCCAAGAATTAGAGCCTATGAACCATCTTATTGTCACTTGTCTATATAATGAAAAGGTATTGACATACTTGGAGGTTATGATAGGGGTGAGAAGTTGTTGATAGGAGTTTCATAGTGGAAGAATACCTAAATAACTATTATAAGATGGATATCTAAAATTATTCAAGGCTTTACATCTGATTATGTCCTAAGGTATATGGATTGCATGGAACACTAGCATATTTCAAGGTGAAAATATACCTACCTTTCAATAATTTTCAAAAATCTAGTTGATTTTTTGGAATTTCAAATGCAATCTAAAGACTTATATGAAATTTTCTTTGTTACATCCTCCCATAGATTAGACTAGAGTGTGGGGATATTTTGATGGATCTTGTTAAGGTAATATTGTTGTATGTGGTGTTGGTGGAATAATATTTCTAAATTTCAATAAATTCATTCACTTCAAGGTGAGCATGAGAAGAGGAACATAATTTTTTGTTGAGCTTATAGATTTGAAGATTTTCCTTAAGTTGGTTGTAGATATAAGTGTGGAAACATTTCAGGTCTTTGGGGACTCAACATTTGACATCAATTGGTTAAACGGGGTTTTAAAAATGGATGATTTTTACTTAAAACTTATTTAAATGTAGGCAAACAAAATGTTGTTCTATTTTTCTACCATTTCCTTTTAAAACATATGTAGGGAGTTAAATTTAGTGGTTGATTTCCTCTCAAAAGAGAGGCTGCTCTGAGAATAAACCTATGGATTATTAACAAATATAAGAAGAGGGTTAGATTTTAATAATTTAATCTTTCTATGTTGGAGGATTAATGTGGACTAGGTATATTTTTAGTTAATTGTAATTATTTTATTCCTTCTCACTAGTTCATCAAGTTGAGTGCCTTACTTCTGTGTTTATGGGCCCCAAGCCAAATTTATGGGATTTTCTTGATTGGATGTTATTTTTTGTCTGGTGTCAAAGTTATTGATGTTACTCTGGCTCTTCCTTTTATAGCCAAGGGTTTTTATATCTCAGTTATTGATGTTTTCCTTTTTTATGGGTGATTTATTTTAGGGAGGCACTTATTTTATTTGTTGGGATTTTCCTTTGGAATACTGTTAGCATCTTTGAAATGTAATTTATTATTTTCATTGATATATATTGATGATTTTTTTTGGGTAAAAGATAAATCTCCTTTGATTGAAAATTATTTAATAGATATATTCAAGAAACTTTTGCTTTCTCCTCTCCTTGAGTCCATTATGTTCAATAGATTCCAATCATTTTATGACTTATGCCACATGTTTAAGGATTGAGAAATCAAGCTCATATATATTAATAAACTAAAGTATGCATTTAATCCTTCCAACTACTTTGAATGTAAATTTTAAAATAAAACCATATTACAAGGCCAAAATGAATGATACTAAAAAATAGGCAAAGATAAAAATTATTGTAGTAACATAGCCTAATAATCAACATTCCCTCTTAGAAACACAAATGAGGGTATTTTCAAAATTAATTTAACATCCTCATTAGATCCTAAAAAATCTACTTGAGTGTAACCTCATATCTCTCCCTCCCAAAAAAAGAGGTTATTATGAGTAGGCCTCTACCTAAGGGATACCACAATAATGCATGTTGTGATTATCATTGGTGTTATAGTCACTCTAAAATAAAATGATTTTTGCTAATACATTAGATTCATTATCTCATTTATGAAAAGACTATTGAACTTAATGATATCACTACACATAAAAATGGTTCAACAACACAACCAAATGGGAATGCAAAATTAATTTTTTTTTGATCCATTTAAAAATCATATGGAAACAAAAAATAATACTAATCCTAAGGTGCATATGTTTTATAATGTATATCTTCCTTCCACATATTATGATTATGGGACTAAATATGAAATACATTGGATGATATTATTGGTGCACTTACCAACATATATGCATAATTACCTACAGTTACATTTGATGATAGTGGGGTTATGGATGATGAATCTAGTTATATATCATTATTTATATATCCCTACATTAATTTAAAACTTATACATAGTATCATGGTAGATAATGGTTCAAGTGAAAACATTTTCACTATGACACTTCGTACTAGTGTCAGATATACACTTGAGGATTTGATAGATACAACCAAGATAGTCATATGATTCAATGAAAATAAACATAACCCTTTTGGGAGTATTATGCTACCATTTAAGGTATGCCCTATAGTAATTGCTACTTTATTATTAGTTTTATTGAATACATGGAAATTTGACATGTTAGGATATCCTTGAATACATAAACTCTATGTAATACCATCTTCAATACATACATGAATGAAGTATATTCATGATAGAATAGTGGTTATAATTTTAGCTACTCTATAGGAGTATCCTATTCATCTAAAGACATTTCTTGCTTCATCCCCACCCTCACTAGAGTTAGTTATACAATGTATTCAAGTTCATTCTATGTAGGTAATTCATTGTAAGGTAATTGATTTTCCAAGATGACTAGTGCATCAATAACCATAACATCAGAGGTTTATTTACATTTCATGACAATCATTATCCACTCTATCATGTCCTAATCTAGTGTTATAGATAGCTTCACATGTTACACAGAAAACACAATCACATTATTATACTATACAACTGATTCCATAGGATATTATAATTACTATGGATACTCATTATACATAAGATCGTGAGTCATGATGATAATGATGAATATACTACAACATAAGATCACCTATCAGATTCAGATAAAGATAGATATCAAAGTACTTGCTCACATTAGGTGACCTTAGCCTCACTTGATATATAACTTACATGTGAGCATCCCATTGATGGTATCATAGGTAAGGAGGAACATAATAAAAAACCAAAAATAAAAAAAATAAAAAAATCCATAAATATAAGAACTCAGGACCTATACATGACATGTATTACTAATTTATATATTTCATTTATGTTGTTTCTCACATTATAATAGATTACATATAATTTTTCATAATTGAATACATTTCATGGTATACACGAGTGATTTATAGAACATACAAGTTTCATATGACATGCTATTCAAATGTGGAACATTCCTACACCTATTGGGCTACCCTTCCTACATTGGAACATGCCTATACTTGGGGCATCTCTTTGGTACATCTATTTGGATTACATATTTATATGAAAATTCCATTTATCATATTTATATGTTTATACTTATTAAAAATTAATTTCCATTACTTATACTACTTAGAGTGTTGTATGGATACTATACTTTTACCATGTCTGTTGATTATATATTGCTACTTTAGACTAGTTTTACTTGTTCTGCGTGTGTTTATTGGTAGTGCATGTTACATTGTATGACCATTATGTGTTGAAATACATGTATTCATGTACATTTTTTATTTTATTTTTTACGTTGTGATCTTTGAGTGTGTATTACACAATATGTGTCTCTTTCTTTGTGTGACATTAATTTCTCATTAGATGCAACTTTTAGTTTGTGTGATAGTGATCACCCATTGCATGACATTGCTTATGCATTATGTGAAATTACATGTTCATTTAGTGTACTATGTGTGACTCTTATCATTCACAACATTGAGTGTTATTTCATGTGATTATATTGATTTCATAGTGGCCACAAAATTATTTTCATATGTGTGGATATATATTATATTATTTGTTGAGCTTGTGGTTCCTTGATCCATATCACACATATTTTTACTTGTGTGTGATGTCATATCTATTGCATGAACTTTCCTACATATATTTTAGTTTTTATATATGTGATGAATACCACTACATGTCTGATTAATATATTTATCTTGACATGACACTTGCATGCCTTAGGATACATGTTTCATATAGTCTTTGATGATCTAATCATAATATGATGACACATTATCCTCATGTTAAAATATTATGTAAATGATTACATATTTTTATATAACATGATGCATATAAATCTTTTATTTTGATATGATTAATTTTCAAGATACATTCCTCACCACAAAAGAGGCACATACTAGAGGTATTGTCAAAGAGATTCAAGCCTTCATGATTTATATGGTTTAGAATAGGTTAGATTATAAAATTTGTTTAGGTTATGAAATACATATACACAAATTGAGATAATTATTTTAGGCATATGCAATGCATATGTAGATATTTTATAGGTGTATGAGTAACATCTTATCAGATTTATTAGAGTGTGGGAAAGATACATATAGATTTATGGCATTTTATATCATATTGGGATAGTTGGATTATATTATGGGGCATGGATTTTGTTCATGTATGCAATTTTATATTTTCACGTTGGTAATGAAGGTAATAATTTTATATTTTCAAGTTGGTAATGTAGGTAATAATTTTATATTTTCAAGTTGGTAATGAAGGTATCATTCTAAATATAAAATCCATTTATGTTAGTTATTTCAGTCTATTCAATACAATCAGAGTATGGGGCTCTACCTTTACATATGTGCCTTTTATGGTACTCAAAATTTTCCATTTTGAATCTTTTACAGGTTTAGGTATAGTTAAATGAGTGTGGTTGAGGTTTTATGTTTATAAACTGATAATAACTTATCCATATTAATGAGGGTTATTGAATTTATCTTCCCAACCCATGGTTTTAAACAATGTTATTTCCCTTGGGGTATAATCATCCAAGTATCCAATACTTAATAATGAAGAATGGTTTATTTGCTTACAAGTCTATTCATTCCTTTCTATTCAAATATCAAATGTTTTATTGATGTAATTTATTTAATATTTCATATTATATGTGGACATTAATTAATAAATGTTTTATATCAAGTTTTCAAGGAGAAAACTAGACCTTTGGATCCTTCTCCTATAGATAAAGTGTGGCTACAAACTAAGGTACATAATTTATTTATCCTTTTACTCTAGCATTATCAATAATAAAATAAAATGTGGTAATTTGTAGACACATAAATCTAGTATTATACACTTGATAATGTCAATATTGACCTATATTTACCATACATGATTTTTTCATTCATAAATTAATATTTCCATGCTATATCTTAGTTATTCATTTATCTATTTACTTGACCTTCCCAATTTTCTATCATTCACCTACAATAATTCCAAATTTTGTGCCTAATATGCTTATTATCCTAATTTTAATGTCCCTGATAATTAAACCACTATTTTTGTTCCTCAAATGCTTATGGTTACAATCTGATGATTTTGGCTATTATTTTTTTCAATTTATATTAGATCCATTTATTTGCCTTGTAACAATCATTTTCCTGTAGCAAGAAAACATCAGGTTGAACCAAATCTCTTCAACCAGGGAAGATGATCAACAAATTTAGAGTATCTTATTTAAGGTGGAGATTTTAGAATAAGATAATTAGAAACTTTGTAATAATATCAAATTTTTAGTGAATTTCAATAAGGCTACTATGTATGAGGGTATTTAGAATGTCAAAAATCTTTGAGCCCACCTCAAGGAGCTATTTGAGCCCAAGATGATTGGAAAATAGAAAGGTAACTAGGGTCAGTGTAATGGTTCCTAGAATGCCATGGATAAAGACAAATTACTTTTTTAGATCAATGTAAAACTTAAAAATATGAAAACATGTTGGGAGGATATTTCTGGTAGTTTAGACTTAGACTAGGCCATGTTTCTTTCATTATTCTTTATTGAGTTTTAGGCTATATTTTAGATTTCTCAAGGCCTATTTATCCCTTTTTATTTTTTGGTATTTATTAGACCTTGGTATCTCTTCTATTTGTATTTATCATAGGGTCTAAGGACCTTAGTTCAAAAAAATTCCCCCTTTAACCTAAATAAAAAACAATCATTTTCCTAAATTTAAATCTTTCCTATGGATTGGCCCATACATTTCATGTGTTATGAGTAGAATAAGTTACCCAGAGAGTTAGAAATTTATTCACACTAGGACTAAGCCTATTCCTATCTAGGACTCATCTATCTAATACCTACCAAGAGGAAATTTATTCATCTACACATTGAGAGGAATAGCCCTAAAGATTATAAAACATAAACCCATTAAAGGAGTATGTTTTAACCAACTCTAAAACACTCAAGAAAAGTCAAGTTTACATATTTTTCAAGTGTCAAAAGCTATGTCATAGGTTTCATGCATACTATTGGATCATTATTGCACATATACACCTAATTGGGAGAAATACATGTAATTTGAAACCTCTTTAGAGTATTAGAAATATATGCACTACTCAATCACTTAGTAGGGGGTGGTTGGGGTAAGCTCAACCCATATTTTCCATTCCATTTTATGGGTAAAACTAGTGTTAAAATTGGATCTAGGTTTGTAAGATAATAGAGACATAATTCTAGACTAGTGCATAGTAAAAATGTTTGGATCTTGCATAGAATAATAGTTTAGAAATAGGCACAATAATCTATGTTAGAATATTCTAGAACTTATTACAAGGATGTTTTTAGTATACATAAAATGCCTTAAATTGTCAAAAAACATCCATCATCTACTATATTCATTCAATTAGGTTTATATAATTGGTTTTTATATCCAAGCTATTTCATATCCACTTTTAGTCCCTCTTGCCACTTATTCCTAGTCTTGAATCCAAACATAATAGTAACAAGCTAAGTATCCTATTTTTTTTTATCATTTATATAACTAATAAATTTCTATTGAATTTTTTATTTTACATTCATTTATTTTTTATTTATATATAATTTATATAAATTGAATATTTATAGTTTTATTCTTATTTAGATCATTAATCCAAAATAAAATAAACCTATATTAGAGAAGGTGCTGGAAAATAGAAACAAGAAAATAAAAGGTTGATAATATTGGTTATATTTTGGAATATAAGGGGTATGCATCCCCAAAAGTAAATAATAATTATAAAATCCATTATAGATAGAGAAAAACTTATAATCCTTATGCCAAAAGAGAAGATATATTTAAAGGATATTTTGGAAAAATAATTAAATTGTTTTGGAATAAGGTTAGGTGTTTTAGAGTTAATTTTTAGGGAAAATTAGGTGGGATAGATCTTTTATGGAATAAAAAATAAATTACATACATAATACACTCTTAAAAAAATATTAGATTACATGCTAGGTAAAATTTAATTCTTCTCCCATATCTTTTATGTTGAATAATTTCTATGAACCTCATCAAAAGAATCACAAAATTATAGCACTCCAAGATTTGGGACCCAATATCTAAAACATTTCACTTGAAAATTATTCATTGGGATTATAACTCCATGTTATCTCCTTTAAAAATGAATGATGAACTCATTTTAGAGAGGGATTGTGGTCCCTTTTAATAGTTCTTATCTGAGGGGAGTCTACATGACATGTATATCACTTCAGACATTTTGACATGGAATAACTAGAAAATGAGAGTAGATTGCATATAATAAATAATAGATCCATTTATAGGGTTTATAGATTAGTTAGATTAAGATTCTATCCTAAAATAATCAATTATTTAATATGGAGGCTTGGATCAATGGCTAATTAAGCTAAAATATTCACAAAGATGCCCTACCTAAAAATTATCCATCTCATTTTGAAAAAATGTGACTAGGCGACCCAAAATTGAGGGATATGATGGAGGCATTATGAAATCAAGGTGAAGATATTTGGTGCTTTATGTTTGTTTATATTTTATACAAAATTACATATAGTTAAATTAAAACTTAATTAATGGAACAAGGAAGTCTTCAATAATATTTTTGTAAAAAAAACTCAAGTGGAAAATAGATATCTCATAATTCAGGATGAAATCCATAAAATTGTCTTGAATGAGGAAAGGAAGTCAAATACAAGGCTAAAGATGAATTGAATGATATATAGTAAAGATGATATTTTATGGAAATGTAATTCATGAATAAAGTGGATTAAAGAAGGGGGTAAAAATACATTTTTTCAACTATACACTACAATGAGAAGATAGTTAAAAAAATCTTAAATGCTGAAAACAATCAAGAATAGATCTTTGAAAAGTGAGAATAAATTGATAGGGAAATTGTGTATTAATTTTAACATATAGTGTTTTAATATATGATTGATAGGGAGGAGGCTCAATAGGTTATGATCGATAACATTACAATCATATCTTCCCAAGTGAAAATTATCCCTAATGAGTTTGGTTATAGAAAAGGATGTTAAGAAAGTTCTATTTGAAATGAAAATTAATGGTGCATGAGGTTCAAATGGATTTCTATTCTTGTTCTACAAATATTTATAGGACCTAGTAAAGTTTTATATCACCATGGCAATGGAAGAATCATTGGAAACTAGAAAGGTGCTAGAGGTTGTGAACACAAAATTATTTGCTATCACACTTAAACTAGAATATGCAAGGTTTCTTAAGATTTTCATCTCATTTTATTATGCAACAAAACTTAAAAACTATCTATAATTTTTTTTTGAAATGGGTTGAAGGTTCTATTGCCTTTCACATATCTTAGGAGTAAGGAGGTTTTGTGAAAGGGATGAAAATTATAGATAAGATTACAATTTTTCATGAGATTATCCATTCTTTAGACACACGTAAGAGAAAAGGCTTACTCTACAATATGGTTATCTCTAAATATTAAAATAGAGTAAATTGGATTTTTTTAGATAAAAATCTGGGAGTAGTTTGGTTTCTTAAAATAGTGAAAACTTTAGGCAAGGAATGCTACACTATACCCAATTTCTTCATTCTAGTGAATGGCTCTTCTCAGTATTTTTTCACTCTTCTAGGAGCTTCAAAAAAGTGAACCCCCTATCCTTGTATATTTATATCATATTGGTAGAGGCTTTGGTCCCATAAATAAAGTTTTGGAGAAAAATAAGATTATATAACTCATGTCATGTGAGTCACAAGAAGCATCATCTCATATAAAATTTATGGATGACACCATGCTTTTTAGCTACCCATATTTGTCAAATTTCAACAATGTTAAAGAGATTCTTAGGCTCTATGAAGTTACTTTTATTTAATAGATTAATAAAATAAAATCCAAATAGTTTGATATTAATGTCTCAAGGAATATACAATTTTAATTTTATCGCATTTTGTGTTGTAAAAAGCCTCCCTTTTTAGTACCTTTCTTGGAATCCCTCTATCAAAGGAAGGCCAAAATCCTCACTTTGGTAATGCTTGACTGGAAGAATCAGTGGAAGGCTAAGGGGTTTTAAAGGGAAAGTGATCTTATTGGGAGGAAGGATAACTTTGGTCCAATCAATACTTTAGTCATTTCAAAAAAAAAATCAATATTAAAATACCCTAACAAGATTATAATGGAAATAATAAAAAAACACATGAAATTTATTCTATCAAGGGACATGAGAACAAATGAAATTTCCTCTAGTAACTAGAAAAAGGTATGCATGCCAAAATAATTAGGAGTGAGAGTTAGGAATAGTGGTTGTGAAAATGAAGGATTTAGTGATAAAACATCATGAGGGATGTATAAAGAACTAAATAGTCTCTAAAGTAGAATCTTACAAAATAAATATTTAGATTCAAAGGAGATAAATAGAATCTACACCATCTTAGACCCCACTCAAGGTTCAATAATTTGGAAAAATATTTTTAATTATCACAATGTGGTTTTATTTCAATTGTTCTAGAAAATGGGGGATGGTAAGAGAATCCTCTTTTGGGAAGAGGCACGACAAAATGAAAATCCCCTCTCTAAACAAGTAGGTTTGAGGGAAATTCAATTTGAAGATAAAATATTTGGGGGAATAAAGTGGAAAAATATTGAGAATTATCAAAATATAAGGGATTCAAGAAAAAGAAATGAAACAATTTAATATTTCTAAAGGTGCCCTATAACCATAAAATTGAAGAGTTATAAAAAACATTAAATTTTTATAGAATCCCAGATTCCAATAAGAAGGACCAAATTATTTTCAATATCAAAGGTAAATGGGATTTTAAAGTGAAATAAGGTTATCTATTTTATGTCCAAGAACAACTATTTTGCTAAAAAAACACACTTTTGGTAGAGAATTTGGGGGTCAAAGGATAGGACTAAAACTGAAGTTTTCCTCTAAATAATGGTGTAAGGAAAACACTTTACAAGGGAACATATAAATAAAATAGGTTTTCAAGGCCCATAAATATGTATCATGTATAAAGAATTCAAGGAGGATGGTAATAACTTCTCAATTTTTAGTTTGTCGAAACACTTTGGTAAGGAATGTTATACATGTTTCAAATGAATTGGGTCTTTTAGAAAGAACTTTGAAGCACAATAAAAATTTGGGAAAACATGAGTGATTTGAATGAGGTCTAGACTTTAAGGAATATGGTACCCACTATGACCAATTGGATGTTATATATGAAAATGAACAAAATAATTTTCCAATTTTTTTCATAAATTTCATGAAGAGGTTCTCAAGTCATTGTGTGAAAAGATAGAAGAAACCTTTAAATATTTAAGTATTAGTAAGTATTTTTATCCATAAACTCTTTCATGTAATTAATTATTAGATTAGATATTGCTTATTATTTTATGGATGAATATATGTGTATCCTTATTTAGGATTTCTCTATACCAATTAAGTTGGTGTAGCTATAGAATTTCTTAGACTTACCATAAATCACTTTAGGTTACCTAGACCCCCATTTTGTTGACCATTGCACCTTATCCATTTAAAATCATTATAACCCATCCTTTATTTTAACCATAGTATACAACCATTTATCTTTGTTGAGGTCTAGTGAGAGCTACATCCTTATGTCATAGGCTTAGGCTTTGGAAACCTTTCCTCTTGAAATTTGTGTTGTAGGCTACCCTATATTATATCTATGGAATTTATTAGTCCTTACCTAATAATATAAGTATTGAATTCTATTTTTGATTAAACTTATTCAAGTCTTAGTCTATTAAGAAAAAGAGGACACTTGAAGGTCATCGTAGCCCATGGATATAGAGATCACCAAGCCTTATAGAATTAGGGTAAAATTACGAGTGGATTTGAGTCTAAATAGATTAGGATAAAAGGTAGAGGCCTAAATAAAATTATAAATATCAAAAATAAGGTTGATATAGGTTCAAATTTGATTGTGTATATAATTAAAATCCTAGATCAACAGGAGTAGAGAGTTTAATTAGAAACAACATGGGAAATGTTGAGACTTTTTCAAGTTTTTTTGTAGGTTTTTGAACTAAAAATGTAGCATAGGGAAAAGGAATGAAAAAAAATATTTGACTTTCTCTTCAATTAAAGAAAAAAAATATTGAAATGGAAGGGGACTCAAATTTTAATTGAATGAATGAAAAATGAAGGTCGGTATTATTATAAAATCATGAATTATTTGGAAATGTTTTACCCTATTTTTGATTTAAAAAGTAAATGTTGTTTAATAGGTATAAAAATTGATAGAACTATTTAGATTAAAATATGTGACATTTTGAATAAATTTGAATGTAAACCATAATCAATAATTAATTAAAACTTAAATTTACAAGTGAAATTTATTGAAAATAGTAAGCACAAAAAATAATGAAAAACATAGATTTTATAGTTTATAGGTGATTTTAATTGATGTTTAAAGTGGAAATCAAGATTAAATAGGATTGTGATACTCAAGACCAAGAATAGAGTTTTTTGATGCATACAAAGTCTAGGTTTCCACCTAAGGATAACCATTTTGATTGTGTTGTAGGGTTTGGAAAGACACTAAAAAAATGAGAATTGGAATAGAGAATGAAACACTAGATTCAACACATGAATTTATTCTTTTTATTTATCATGAAGGAGTTATAAGATTTAAATCAAGTTTAAATGACAAATTTTGAGAAATAATTTCAATAGCATAATGCTTCACTAAGTGCAAATGGAGAGAAAAATAACGTGTTTTACAAAAACTACTGTGTCTCTATACTAGAATGAGAAACCCTAAATATAAATCCATTTTTTCATAAATAGAAATAATTGGCTGGCCTCTTAGTTTCTTCTAGTGTATTCATCTTCCCAGATGTTATAGATCAAGAAGAAGTGAAAAATAAAGAAAATCCTATGTTTTATCTACACTATAAACTTGGTCAGGTTCTAGAAATGAACAACATAGACTCAGAATGATTTTTAGTATATACAATACCCTGTTAGAATTTTTGGAGTAATTTACCACTGCTAGACCTAGTCAAGTTTTTAAAGGGTGCCAAAATAATTTAAAAGTAGGCCAAGATCAATCAAGTTTTGCCTTATTACATATCACTGAGAGACACATGTTAGTAACACATAAATATATGTAAGACATATTCAATATTTGAATCCTAAACAACATTACATAAAATAGCCACCAAAACTTCTGACCTAATCAGTAAAAATTTCCCACTTACAATAGTTCCCAAACAACCAGGACCCATCTAGAGATAGAACTTTGAATAACAAAGAGAAAATGAAAAAATAACCACTTACTGCTAATAAAAGGAATAAACCTGATTATAATGGCACTTCCAAGTTTGTGTAATCATGACCTAATTAGGAGAATAACCTTGATTACAATAGAAACACTATCCAACACTTCATTAAGACCTATTTAAGAAATAAAATCTAAATAGTTAAGAGCTACAACAAATATTTAGATAAAGACCTAATTGCTACTTTGAAGCCTAATTAGAAAGTCTAGCTCTACAAGGTTGTTGGTAGACCTAATTGGGATTATCAAGTCTAAATATAACTACAAAATGACTTTTCATCTATCCAAGACCTATTTAAAAAACTAAAACTTGATTAAAATTATCAAGACACTCGATGGTTGTATAAACATAATCAATAATAGAAACCTGATTAACAAAGGCAAAATCCTTCGAGTCTTCAATAGACCTAATTGGGGAAATGACACATGATTATCAAATCAAGACTTTCCAACATAAAGAAACACCTTTTCAAACTTCTAATGTTTGATTCCAACTACATTTTGAATCATTATCACACATGACCTACTTGGGATCTGTAAAAGTCTTATTGGGTCTAGAAGTCTACCAACATTTGAAAAAATGAAGTTTGTAACTAAACACAAGGGAAAAATAACTCTACAATATGATAAATGAAGGAGAGGTATGTGATCATGTAACACAAGCACACAATTAGGAGAATGGACATCATATAAATAGATAAATCACTAGGTGTAACATACACAAAACCAATAAGAGGCAAATAATAGCTTAGAAATAAACACTATATTTTTGTGTGATATAGGATAGCCTATCTACAATGGATGCTCCTGCATCAAACACCCATGATAGATGAAAAATACCATGATTTCCTACTCATGAACCTACAATGAGATATTATATTGATTTTCCATGCTTGTAAACCTCAAATGTATTCATCTAAGTTATGTCTTCAACTAATCTACCCTTCCACTTGATCAAGTACTCATAGTAATCACAACCACATGTCTTCTTGCAAGTGTGAATGTTTAAAATAACTTCCATTTCCTCCTTTATGCTTTTTATAATTGATCCTTATAATCTTAAACTAAAAATCCATGATATCACTTGTGTCCCCTTTAAAATATGAGTACAAATTAAGCATGTTGAAGATAGGTGAGATGCCTACTCTATCGGTAACACTATTTCATATGCATTAGCTGATAACTTCCTTAAAATTCTACAAGGTTCAATATTTTTCCAATTTAACTTATTATGTTCACCTTTTATAAACCTTTCCTTGTGTAAATGTGCCAACACCAAATCCTCAAATTTGAAACTCACCTTCTTTTTATGTAAATCAACATGTTGCTTATATTTTCTGACACTCTCTTTAAGTCTTTGATTGACTTTTTAATGCACCTCATGCATAATATTCACCCTCTACACTTATCCTACTCATCTTAAATATACTTATCAACTATCACACCCTTATAGGTTTTTTCCCATATAAGATCTAAAAAGGACTCATATATATACTCCAATTGAGTAAATTATTGTATTTAAATTCAACTGATTCCAACATCAAGTCCCACTGTTTGGGATTATCAAGAACCTTATATCTTAATAAGTTACCTAGACTCCTATTGACCAACTTCATTCATCCATATATTTAAGGGTGATAAGCTAAAATGAAGTCTAATTTGGTTCCCAACTTCTTCTAAAGTGTCTCCCATAAGTGTCCATCAAACTTTGTGTCTCTATCTGAGGCAACCCATGCAACCTCACAATCTCTTGAAATAACAAATTAGCTATATGGGTGGCATCACTAGTCTTCATATAAGACAAAAAGTGAGCCATATTTGAAAATATATCTAAAAAAATAAATATAAAATCATTACCTTCTTGTATTCTCAGAAAACTAAGAAAAAAATTCATGCTTAACGTATCCCATGGTCTATCTGGAATGTACAATGGCTGATACAAACTAGCATTTTGACTTATTACTTTATCATGTTGACAAAATCAACATTTCTACACTAATTTATTGACATCTGTATTTCATAATACCTCTCATTCACCTATGCCAATGTATTGTCATATACAAAATGACCAACAAGTCCCCAACTATGTTTATACTTCAATAAGTTCTCTCTAATGAAACCTTGAAATGTGTAAAACTTTCATCCCTTGAATAAGAAACCATCTTATATCATGTACTCTAACCATAGAGTCCTATTAGTATCTATTAGATTTATACATGTTACCCATACATCTCAAAAATCTAAGTCCTCCTTATATAACTCCATCATTGCTTCAAATCCAATGACCTCTACTCTTAGGTCATTCACTACTAAATCATGCTTACTCAAGGCATCCACTACCTTAAAATAATAACTCTAAAGAAACTTACCTATTTCATATGGTGTTGATTTAGCTTACTTTGTTTTTTTATGAACTATAAAGAATGATAATATGTGTATAACATGAACTCCTTTGGCAACAAGTAATACCACCACTTCTTGAGAGCTTACACCATTATGTAAACTTCTTGGTCATAGATCAAGTAATTCCTCAACTTACACCATTATGTAAGCTTTTTGGTCATAGATCAAGTACTTCCTCTTCACTTCATTCAACTTATACTAAACTAATAAATGGGAATACCCTCTTGACTAATCACTACTCCTATGTCTATTCCAGTTTTATCATAATCAACCTAAAATGCTTTACATAAATCTAGTAAGGATAACACTGACTATTTCATCACTCTTTTCTTTAAAAATTAAAATTTCTTATCTACTGTATCAGTCCACTAAAACTTCTTTTTATCTCCCTTCATAGTCTCTGTGATGGGTAAATATATACCACTAGAATTTTAGATGAATTTCCTATTGAAGTTAGCCAACCCATGGAAAATCCATGCCTCAAACATACACATTGGTGAAGGCCAATCATAAATCACTCTCACCTTCTCATGATCCATCTTCAACCACTCTCTTGAGATCACAAACTCCAAAGTAGATTATCTCCTCTTGCATGAAACTACACTTTTTTAGATTTACCAATAGTTGCTCCTCTCTCAACTTATCAAATGCCAACTTCAAGTGTTAGAAATGCTCTTCTTTGGAGTGACTAAAAATTAGAATGTTATCTATATAGACAATTAGAAAATTACCCATGAATGGTTTCAACACTTTTTCATGAGCCTCATGAATGTACTTAGAGAATTTGAAAATCCACATAGCATAACCAACCATTCATATAACCCATGATTTTTTTAATGTGATCTTCCACTCATCTCCTTCTCACATGCAGATTTGATGATATCTACTATTCAAGTCAATCTTGGTGAAGTACCTTACTCCACTCAAATAGTCCATTAAGTCACACATTCTTAGCAATGCAAACATATAATTAATGATGATATTATTTATTTCACATGAATATGTACACATTCTCCAACCCCAAATTATATTTAGTGCTAATATAATTAGAACTGCACATGGGCTCAAGATATCATGTATCAAACCCTTCCTCAATAACTCTTACACCTAATTTTTGATCTTCTCATTCTCGATTTGAGTCAATATATAGGCTACCTTGTTAGGTGAACTCACTCTAGGTGATAAGTACATATGATGACATATAATCCTTATAGGTGGTAGACCTTTGGAAATTTAAATTTCATAATGTTAACATAGGCCTTCATCATGTTCTAAATTTCAATGGGTAAATCACTTACTATAGTTTCTATCAAAACCTATACCAATATGTAAATCAATTCAAAACACACCTTTTACTATTTATCCACCTTCAATAACTCTTTACCAGATACCAACATGGCCTTTAAACTATTGTCTACCTCATCTCCCTTATCCTTCAATGGTCTCAATGAGAATTTATTGCCATCCTTTATGATAGTATATGTGTTTACTCTTTTGTCATGTACAATACTACTATCAAATTGCCATGGTCTACCCAAAAACACATGAAACATATCCATGGGCATGATATCACATAAAACCTCATCCTTATATAAATCAACTAAAAATTTTACCACACACTTCTCAATCACAAGCACCTAATTTCCCTTAAGCAACCAAGAAACTTTGTATGGTGTAAGATTTTGCAAACATATTGGCCCAAGTTTTTATACCAATTTGTGAGAGATAAAATTATCAGTACTACCATTATCAATTGTAACTTTACAACACTTACTTGTAGATTTATAAATAGTCCTAAACAAATTCTTCCATTATGTCAGTTCATTCACCACCTTGGTTGGTTTTAACAATGTTTTTTCATCAATAGACTCTCTCATTTTGGCTCCTTGGTATGACTTGGAGACCCAACACTCTCTTCATCTCCAAAAACTACATGAGCTATCACTTCAACTCAATTACCATTGTTCAAAGGGTTTTCTAGACAATATTCCCACTTATGACCAATATAGTTATTATAAATAAAACACTTAATAAGAAAGCCTCTATCTCTACCTCATTTTAATGAGCCTCCCCCTCTTGAAGAGTATTCTCCTCTCATGCCATAAATATGATTTTTTTAATTACTCACTTCTCCACCATGGTTTTGTTAATAGTTGACACTACTATTTTATCCTCATCCTCTTAAATACTATCATCTACCTCTAGATTTTCTTACTACATCCTTTAAAACTTTTCTTACACATTCAATTCACTTTGATAGGCCTCCTCTATGGTCCATAGGTTCAATAAACCAATTTCATATTGAATTCCAAATAAAGTCCATTAACATACTTTGCCACTTTCTTAGGATCATCCTCATCATTTCCTACTCATATTGTAAGTCTATAAAATTATTCAGTATAGTCTTTGACACTCATCTATTCTACCTTAAATTCTAAAATTTTAGAATAGGCTCAATTTTTAGTCTATGGGAAAAAAATTGACTTCAATTTTTCTACCATTCTCTCCTTTGACAAAAATTTCTCCTTATTCTTCCATTTTATTTCTACTTACATATTTATCCCAACATAATAAGCCATGAACTTTCAAATTATTTCGTTTGAACTTCACTTTATTATGCTCCTATATAGACTTAGTCAATGTATTTCTCCATCTCTATTATCTAGTCTATAAGTTATTCAAGATTCAAGCTACCATTGTAGCACGGTGTATCAATTTTTAGGTTACTTCTAAGCCTTACCACAACTATCAAAAATATCATCTCAGTTTTGTCACCTATATCCTCTAGTCCAAGATATTCATCTTATTCTTCATCATTTATCACATCATTACTATGATCACCTCTCCATTGAGCCAAATCCATTTCATCCAATCTTACCTACATACCTCTCATCATCTCTACTAAATCAGCTACATGAGGTCCTATCACTCTTACCCCTCTTCAAACAACATTTATGCAGTGTGTAATTTCTCCAACAATGAAAAATTATCTTCCACAAATTATAAATAAAATCAACTTGAGTCTCATCTATGCACACTCTATCCCAATGTTGAAAAAAAGATTTGATACCAAATGATGCATACACAGTCTAGGTTTCCACCTAAGGACAATCATTTCAACCATGTTATAAGGTTTGGGCAAACACACTCACAAAATGAGAACCAGAATAGAGAATGAAGCACTTGATTCAACACATGAATCCATTCCTTGTATTTATCATGAAACAATTATGAAATTTACAATAAGTTTTAATGACAAATTTTGAGCAATAATTTTGGTATCATAACACTTCATCGAGTACAAATGGGGAGAAAAATAAAATGCATTAAAAAAACCACCATGTATCTATACCATAATAAGGAACCCCAAATAGAAAACCATTTTTCCATCAATATCAAGAATGGGCTGACCTCTTAGTTTACTTCAATGTCTATTCATCTTCCCAAATGGTATAGATCAGGAAGTGCAAAATAGAGAAAATCCCATGTTTTGTCTACATTGTAGACCTAGTCAGGTTCTATAAATGAATAAAATAGACTCAATACCCTATCAATTTTTTTGAATTAATTTACCACTACTAGATCAAGTTGGGGTTTTTGAGGGAGCCAAAATAATTTAAAATTTGGCCAAGACCCAATTGATCTATGCCTTCCTACACAACATTAAGAGACACATGATAGGAACACACGAAGATATCCAAGTTCTATTTGAGCTTCAAACCCCAAATATCATTGCATGAAACAAACATAAAAACTTATGACTTAGGTGAAAATAAATTATTTCTTATAACTATGCTTAGACCATTAGGACCTATCCAGAGATACAAATTTGAATAATAAAGAGAAAATGAGCAAAAACCACTTACTGGTAATTAGCAAAATAAAATTGATTACAATGACACTTACAACTTTGAGTAATCATGACCTATTCAATAGAATAACCTTGATTAAAATAATAAAACCATCTATAACTTCACCAAGACCTATTTAGGAAATAAACTTTGAATAGTTAAGCACTACAACAAACATATAGATCAAGATCTAGTCACTACTTTAAACCCTGATTAGCAAGCCCAAATCTACAAGGTTGTTGTTAGACCTAAGCAAGGCTATCAAGTATGAATAGGAATAAAAAAGTAATTTGCATCTATCAAAGACCTATTTGTGAAATTGAAACTTGATTAAAACTACAAATGTACTCAATGATTGCATAGACTAATCAATAATATAAACCCAATCAATAAAGGTGAAATCTTCCAAGTCTTTGATAAACCTATTTGGGGAAATGACACTTGATTAGCAAAGAAATACTCACCAACATAAATTAAGAAATATTCATATTTACAATGTATAATTTCAACTACATTTTTAACCATTACCATAAATGACCTACTCTGGGTCTAAAAAAGTCCACTTAGGTTTAGAAGTCTACTAACATTTGAAAAAAATGAAGTTTATCATTAAACTCAAGGTATAAATAACTTTGTAAGATGATAAATGAATGTGAAGGACGAAATCATGTAAAAAAACAATTCCATTAGGATAATGGTCATCACAAAAATTAAGAAATCACCAAGAATAACAAATATAAAACTAATATGAAGCAAATAACAACTTAGAAATAAACACTATGTTTTTGTGTGATACAAGATAGCTTGTCTACCATGGATGCTCCTAAATCATTTTTGAATGTATATAAATATTTTTGTGCTCCCTATATATTAATACAATCTATTCATCTCCATTGAATACAATTTTTTTACATTAAATGTGATGAAACTCTAAATGCTCTACAAATTATGCCTATTTCTACTCAGAGTGTGAGATATTTAGATCTTATGATTACCTCATGGAAACTTCTATTTTTATTCTCTCTACTTTTGAAACCCTAGGGGTACTTATGAGAGATAGATATTTTAAAAAATAGAGGGGAAGTGTATTGGGATGAGCTAACACCAATCACCTTCATTGATGTTTGACTGGTGCCTACATATCTAGGTACTCCAAGTAGGGAATGAAGACAAATGTAGTTCTCCCACCTTGAGAGATTATACTTCTTAACTATATGTATGTAGATAGAAAATTGGTTTTGATACTTGATAATGTTAGATCTTGAATTTATTTGAAATGATTCAGACTTGGATTATGAATTTGGGAAGAATAGGGCATATTTTCTCAATATGTAGTAGTGTATAAGTGCTCAATAGACAATGCCAAACTTTAGTGATAATTAATGGCATTTTATTTGTATTTATAATTTTTTTTAATAATTTCCTTTAGCTAACCTTAGAAAATATGCTAGAGAACCCAAATGAATACTTTTAATATTGAATCTACTTATTAAATGACATGAGGATGAGGCAGTGCTAAATGGATAGGTCTTTGGAAATGAGTATGTCTGCTTAGCATGGGTTTGTCAAATAAAATTAGGAATAAATGTCCTAATGTTGGAGGTAGTCTTAGGATGATGTAAATCACTTGAATAATTTAACTTGGATTTTTATATGTAGTAGGGATGGTAAATAAGGGGTAAATCCAACATATAGATAAATAAGCCAAGGAATTATGAATGAGAATTGTATAAGTCAAGTGGTCTGAGATACATTAAGAATTATCATTGTCAAGTACCTATGACCAAATTTAGTTATATACATTTATTCCCTTATTATAGTAATGAAATTTTGATATTTAAGGATACAAAATACTTGAGTTGTATAACACACTTTGTTTTTGATAGGAAAATATAATTATGTTGGGAACTCAATTTTAGAAAACCCTATAATAACACATGAATTATTCATTGTTCATATTTGAAATTTTAAAATTTGGAACTCTAAAATTTGAAAATTTGAAACTCTGAAATTTGAAATTTGAGAGGAGAGGAAGGAACACTTGTAGGGAGATGAAATCATATTTCCCTATAACCTATAAAATATGATGAAGCATTAGAGAAATGTGTTACCTTGTTAAAACACTTGGAGATATGGTTCCTCATGTTAAACCATTAGAGAGTTGAGAGTGATCAAGTGCTAAGTTAGAATAACTAATCAAGTCCTTTTTTTGGAAATATGCATACTCTAATTCTCATGAATGGGGAAAGTACATAATTTACTAATCCAATAGAAGGTGGAACCATAATAAGTTTACTAGAAGTGATGCTAAGGCTATTGAATGTCACTAGACTCAAACACACATAACTTTTAATAGAAGGTAGAACCACATAATGGGTTCACTATAAGTAATTCCAAGGCCATTTGAGTGTCACTAGATTCAAACGTACATTATCTATAACATAAAAAATTACACCAATGTAGGTGGATCTATATTATAATTACATAATCAAAAAAGAATAAAAAATATTCATGTCCCCATCATAGCCATAATTATAATATATTTTAATTCAAATAATAACCATTTCCCATTAAATATGTATATTTTATTTTACTTATGCACATTAACTGGTATCATGTTTTTTGAACTTAGAAAAAAAACCTTTTGAATTTTAAGAATGTATATATGTACGCATGAATAAACATCATGACCCATAAATATATTATAAATGATATATAATGACATGAATCTATATAATTAATTGTAATTGTATAAGAAACCTATAATCTCTATTCTAGTAACTATTTTGCATTTTCCCATATATATGTAGCCTAATGTGTGTGAATATATAATAAAGTATTTATGAAGTGAGTGTATATGCATGTTGTATGCCTCCATAATATGTATCAATGCACAAATATCTATCATGTGTCTTTTTAGATTACTTTTAATATTTGAAAACCTAAATGCTTTAATGAAGTTTTATTTTTGAATTAATTTGAATCTTTGAAACATGTACTCTATCATGAAATATGATTTTTGTATCACTTTGATTCTTTGAAATCAATCTGTACTCTATAATGAAAAATGATTTTTGCATCACTTTGAGTCTTTGAAACCTATACTCTATTTCTAAAATCTAATTTTTTATACTCATGGAGGCTTGAAAATCTAAGACAAACCCACTATAATGCCCCCCCCTTTTTAGATGAGGGATGTAGCTTGTAAGTCACTCATATCGAAAGGAGAGGTAATTATATTATGTGATAAATATATAATCATGTATAAGCATGTGTAGAGTGTTTAATAATAGTAATTTAATTATATTTTAAGTATGCATGGAACATATGTAATGTAATGCATATAAGTATCATATCTAGATAGATATAGTAATTAGCCAAGTAATAAAGGTAAAAAATCTAAATTAGATTACATAGTAAATGTGAATGATATGAATCATTTCACCACTAATAAATATCAAAAAACACAACACACACAACAAGCATAATGTCAAGGCCAAGGGCCACATACAATGGACATGAACATGTCATAACAAATAAGGGCAAGGGCCATAGGCAAAGGTTATTTAATAATGTCTTAAAAAAGGGGCATAAAGATATTTCACACATAAGGCCAAGTGGATACACACAATAAGGAATAAATTTATAGACTATCTACAATTAATTAACAACATTGAAGGAACATAGAACAAGTGAAAACTAGTCTACACCATCCATATGTATTAATGCCACATCATAAAAAAGTAGCATATCCATGCAACATGATGTAAGATATGAGTAATTATCTAGACATTTATATGATATATAGCTCAACATGCTAGCGAGGTCATAGATATATAACTTAGGATAATCTAACCTGTAGAATAAGATGACCCTAACATAGGTATGGCCAATGGGTAAAAGGGTGTCGAGTAACTAGGAATCCATATATAATATGTATGTCTTACTTCATACTCATATAACTCATGAAATGTATGTGTTTATGAAAAGGAATGTGTTATATACCAAATATGTGATAAATAATATATGTAAAGAAGTAAACTAGCAACTCATATCATGTTTAGGTCTTGATTTTATATTTTTAATAATATTTTAAATGTTTTTATATTTTGAAATATTTGATTTTTTTTGTTTTTTTTTTAATTTTTAAATTTTTTTGTATTTTTTAATTTTTTAATTTTTTTATATTTTTTTAAATGTTTAAAAGAAACTACCCTATAATCCCATTAATGGGAGGACCATAATATATGCCTATATATAATTTAAGGATGAATTTTACAAATGAAAATTACTAAATGTAGTTGAATTTGAATATGAAAAAGAATAAAGTGTTTTAATGTAACTATATTGATCATTTCTCATAGTATATTTTGTAAGATGTGTAACTCTAGAAGGTGCAAGACTTGGTGGAGTTTTCTACATAGTAGGAGAAGGTCTCAATGCATGTTTTTGTTATGGAATGCATCAATGTAGGTGTATCTTATAAGGATGTCATCATGATAAATTTTTTGGCTTTGGTTAGGGTAGGAGGTGTTCTAAAGTTGTTTTTGATCCTTAAGAGTCTTTACTAGGTGTTTAGGATATTCAAAATTCAAATATTGTATTTTTCCTGCCAAAAAATTATTTGAAAATTTGAACTATTATGAGCCCTTTTAATGGATTATATCATATGTTTGATGATGATTAATGTATGATGTTATTTTTATAGGATATTTATGAGTAGTGAAGGGTTATTATGTCTTACAAGTCTCATAACATGGTTCTATGTGATTAGTTAAACCTAAAGTAGTGATTTATCCAAAACCCCTACGTGGAAGGAAGTTCAAGAATCAGTTATTGGTTTGTGTAGGGAGATATAAGGTTTGTATTTGATAGTTTTTATCATATATTTTGTTGAAATAGATAGAATGAATATCAAGTGTGATGAAACCACTCTTACACAACTCTGTAACCCTCAACTGTGAGCTAACTTCATATACAAGCCTATTTAGTTCAAGCATTCCTTGTAGCCCTATTTTCCCTGTTTATTGGCCATAACTTTTTATAGGTTAGCTCAATAATGAAAGTAAAACCATTTATGGATACCCATTAAGCTTTTATATAACATACTGAAAATAATTCTGAGGTTTCTTTGTACGGATTTGTACTTTCTTCTTTAGACCCTGTTCCAATTAGCCCTCCTTTTGTGCAAAATGTCTTGTCCAGAGTGATGTACGGACTTTTTAATCAAAAAAAGCACCATTACAGATACCCATTATCTTATTACAGGTGAATCAATCATTTTTTTGGAAACTTATTTGGAGAAACCCACTTTTCCTCTATTGGCTTACACTCTTCCCTTCACATGCACCTAGGTCTCACTTGATAGTTGACTTTTTCCGTACTTATCCGTACTGTATCACCTTGAAACCACTTCAAAAAATTTTATAACATCATCAAGGTTCAGATTACAAAGTTTCAAGAGTTTTTAAGCATTAAAACTCATTTTAAGGGTTTGAACCTAATTCAGAATTTTCCCATGACAGTCACAGGCTGCGAGCTAAATATTTTTTCTGGGTGTGTTTTAGACAGTTTCAAGGGCTCTAATCACTTTTATATGGTCTTTTTTAACCCCCTACACCTTCTCCAATAATCAGCCAAGTCATATCAACCCTCTATACCTTCCTTTGCTTAACAATTTAGTGTCTTGGACTGTATTTTTTTTTTATGACAGCCAACAGGGTTCATGATTTGTTTCTTAAAGACAATGATCAATAGGACTTTCAAGGTGATATTCAAACATGTAAACATCTAAATTACCTCCCCATTCATACTCATATCAAGGGATGAGTTTATCAATCAATCTACTATGCAAAACATTCAATGTCTTATCACTGACTGTATATTGCCACCTACAGGCCTGAATTCCAACTGTGGAGTTTTTGGACATTAAAGGGGTTTCTAAGCCTATTTACTCTTCATTTAGATTTATACTTGAATTATAGACTTATCTTCATGTCAAAAATGAACCTTATGCAAACATTTTCACATGGGTTTTCCCTTAGACAGTGGGCTGTAGTATACAGGCCTGAATACCATGTTTAGGCTTGTTTAGGCTTTTAATGACATTCAAAGCACTTAAGACCTCTTGGTCACAATAATAATAATTTAAACTTGTTCCCACATACAAAATAACCAGTCTTTCTTCTTTGTTCTATATAAAACCATCATAAACATTCACATACTCATATATATATAGGCCTGTCACCAAAATTCATAAGAAACCATATATGAAATAAATACATTCATTTTTTTTTTTGATCAACTAGAAGACTTACAATTTAATACCAGATTCAATTCATATTCCATGGCTTCCAAAGCCCTATTTGCTTCTTCACACATTCTCTTACTTGCTCCTTCTCTTTCCTTTACCATTTCTTGAGTGAGGTCCTCCCTCACTAATTCTCCTCTCTCTTCTTCATTCCATTCTCTTTCCTTGCATGAGAGGACCTTTCCTCTCTATTCTTCTTCTCTTCTACAGCCCTCTCATCCTCCTTATTTTCTCATCCTCTCTATTTAATGAATTCTTCTTTGTTTTCTTTTCAAGGATTTTCTTCCAACTTCTACGCCCAAATTGGGCTTAAGGCAAACAAATGCTGTTTTTAAGTTTTAACAATATTCTAAGGTTGAAAATAGTTTCTACCATTTCCCCTTAATTTACTCAACAGCCTAACCATTACTTTTTACCTTTTTACTTTCACTTTTTGATAATTACATTTTACTTTCAAGGTGAAATTTTGAAATCTCACAATTTGGAGGGAAAACCAAAATTTGAATTTTTACACTAGAATTTGAAACTTTTGTAGATGCTCCTGCATCATACTCTCCCTCTAGAAAAGATTTGAACCTTAGTTCAAATGTCATGCTTCCTCCTCACTTTAGTCTTCACTTGTATACCTGGATCCCACGGTCTTGTTGTCAATACCAATGCTTGTGTTTGTTTGGAATAGTCTTTGTCTTTCATCTTGCTGTTCTTCCTCTTCTAGTATGTTCTTCTCCTCATCTCCTTCTCAGCTGCCATCTCCCACTTCCATGCTTCTTCATCTTCATACATGTCTTCTAGATCTTCTTGTTGTTCTTCTTGGTTCATGAGCTTCTCCAATGACTCATGTATGTCCTTCACTTCAGCAACCTTCATACCTGCATACAAAACATTCAAAGCCACCTTAGAATCAAAATCTTTAGGCCATGAAGCCTCTTGGCTGTCTCCATGTTCTTGTTCTTTGACTAAAACTATCCTTGTCTCTTTGCTTTGCTCTTGTCTTGTTCTACTCTTCCCAATGGTGTCTTCACCATGGCTTGTACCTTCCTTCATCTCTCTTGAATAATCAAACAGCTGCTCCAACATCTTCAACTCTTCCTTTAGTAAGATCTCATCTATCTCACTATTCTCTTCATCAAACTTGGGCTGATCACTCACAAGGATTACTTGCCCCTTACCTCTTATCTCTTCTTTTCTTAGCTTGTCTTCACATAAATCAACTTCTTTATCAATATACTCATCAAATACAATTGAAACACCCTTACCTTGTCTCTCCTTGCTTTCTTCAATCTTTTCTTGAAGCCATCTTGTTTGCTTTGCTGCATACTCTCCCCTTTCCTCATCATCCATCCATTTGGAACTCTCTCCTTGCTGCATATTAGTCTTCATAGCTACTTTCCATTCCTCATTTTCCATAAACATATCATTAAATGCTTCAAACAACTCATTATCCCATTCATTGTAAGCAATTGACTTACCTTTTATATTTGTATCGTCATGCTCCACCTCATTATTCTGTGAGAAGTTTTCTTTCTCACCTTTAGCCATCCATACCTTCTTCATAGCTTTAGGATGACACTTGTTCAATTTACCAACCAATTTTTGCTCCTTGACATCTTCATGTTGTCTTGCTTGATAGCTGGTCTTGCTCACTTTGCAGTCTACCTCTTTCTTCATGCTTTGTATTTGCTTCTTGCTTGAGTCATCATCTTGATTGAACTTTGTGTCTTTCGTTACATTTGCTGATCCCTTAAGCCATTTTGGTATCACATAGCCATGGTCTATTGCTGGATTTGAAGGCTTGTTATTAATCTTCTTCATCTCCATCTGTACATCAGTAGTCTTACTCTTATATGCATTTGAAAAATCTGAATTTGAACTTATTTTTACCTTTTCAATGGCTTGATGTTTAGCCATACTCTTCCTCATAGTTTCCTTGCTTGCATTCACTTTCCTTAGGTGTGTTTCCTTCCTTTGTTCTATTGGAATGTTTTCCAAGTCACCATAATATTCTATACCCTCTTCTTCATTGGCAAGATGATGGACTTCCACTACTTCCTTGTGGAATTTTGCAACCTGTTCAACAGCTGTTCCATAATTAAGTGGATGAGAAAAATCAATACTATAATTCACATTTACCTCCTTGATGTGATGCTTCATGGTTTCCTTCATTTGTGTGGCTTCTTTGATTGCACTATCCTCTTTTGTGCATAGTTTTCCATTTGCTTCTTCAAGGTACTCCATGGCATAATGGAATTCATCTTCATCTCCCTTTTCAACAGCAAACTCACTTCTCTTTCCTGCACATTCACTTGTGCACTTGGTGTCTTCTCCTGCACCAATCTCTTCACTCTCCAAGGCCCTTCTCTTGACCTTCAATAGGCTGCTCATACCTGCACTTACCCATTCAAAAATAGCATTAAATACAAAAATAAGAGACCATAATGTCTCCATGAGTATCCTCTTAATGGACATTCTCATACTTGCTCCTTCTCTTTCCTTTACCATTTCTTGAGTGAGGTCCTCCCTCACTAATTCTCCTCTCTCTTCTTCATTCCATTCTCTTTCCTTGCATGAGAGGACCTTTCCTCTCTATTCTTCTTCTCTTCTACAACCCTCTCATCCTCCTTATTTTCTCATCCTCTCTATTTAATGAATTCTTCTTTGTTTTCTTTTCAAGGATTTTCTTCCAACTTCTACGCCCAAATTGGGCTTAAGGCAAACAAATGCTGTTTTTAAGTTTTAACAATAGTCTAAGGTTGAAAATAGTTTCAACCATTTCCCCCTAATTTACTCAACAGCCTAACCATTACTTTTTACCTTTTTACTTTCACTTTTTGATAATTACATTTTACTTTCAAGGTGAAATTTTGAAATCTCACAATTTGGAGGGAAAACCAAAATTTGAATTTTTACACTAGAATTTGAAACTTTTGTAGATGCTCCTGCATCAAAGTGAATAAAGTGTATTTTATTAGTAATGACTATTTCATCATATAAGCATTAATGACTGATAGTTAATGGTGATGATAATCAAACTGAAGAATATGGTATAAGTGATAATGGTGAGTGTTTCCTATTTTAATTTAATGTATCAGGTGTACTATCTTTTCATCTACTTAGAGAAGTATATATTCATATTAAAGCACATTGTTCACTTTAGATCCTTAGGACAAGATAGTTTTTAAGTTTTGTGAGTTCTTGAGTGTATTGAGACTTTGCATAAGTAATTACTATGGAGAGAGGTATAAATCATGAAAATAATCTTTGTATAAGGTTCATAAATGAACAAGAGTCCTTATATTTCAATTGAGTCTTTTATGAAATCTTATGAATGTGTATAATCAAGAACATAAGGCAGAACCATATCTGAGGGTGTGTGCTTGAGATTTTAAGGAGAATTTGATATTATTTTCTTATTATGATGAATGGAGATCAGTGATGTAATATTTTATAAGGTTTAATACTTTTTTTGACTTTAAAAATGTCAAATGAAAACTTGAGTTGCTCATATTACAGGTTTACCTAGTCTTAGAAATAACCTAGTTTGCTAAGTTTTAAGGATATCAAAGACATTAGGTGTAATTATGTTAGTAAAGTTATTTTATAAGGTAATAAATGTATGTAAAAACCTAATAAATCTTTTTTGAATGTTATATCCTTTATGAAACTCATTTTATGAATTTTTAAGACCTCTCAGTCTGTTAAAAGACCTAAAAACCCTAGATTAGGGTTTTGATTGTTGAGAGAGATTCCACCAGCCAAAAAGGCCTAAAATTTGTTTTCAAGGTTTTTTTGTCAAGGTTTAAAATATTATTATGATTTTAGGTTTGTACCTTTAGTATTTCATATGGTTTGGGACTATAGGCTTGTCATAGGGTTCAATAGGCCTAATTAAACACTAGGCTAGTGGAAAACTAGGGTATGCATGTGGAGTAGGGTTAAATGGAGTATGATGGAGATAGAATTCCAAAATAGGCTCTAGGAAATGATGTCTATTTGATTTGAGAGTCTATATATATTCTAAACCAAGGAGTTTTATCCTTAAATAGGGCTAATAGGGGCATAAGGCTAGAAAAGAGCTTGTATGATGAAAAGGAACAAAGAGGATGAAAAGTTGCATAAGAAAGGTTGAAATAGAGTTCATAAGTTGAAAAAAGGTTTATATGTAAAATAAATCATCACTTTACTTTATTTCCTCATAAAGAGTCACATTTGGCATTTCTAATATTGAGAGTCTGAGGAAGGTTAAGGAGAATACATGGAAAAAGAATGATCTAACCGAGTGGAGTTTATAGAATGGCATGTTGAAAATGTAAATATAATTGAAATAATCTTAACATAGCTCTATATATTCCATATCATATAAGATTAAATTGAGCATTACTAGGCTACAAGCTTATACAAGGTGAATAATAACAATAAAGTATACCTAGGGATCTACATCATTTGATATCAGATCAGGTTGGAAGGTCAAAGGATAGGTTGAGGATACTAAGGAGGATAATATGGTATATAAAATACTAAGACAATCTATTGCAACTTAGAGAATGCATAAAACCATGACAAATATGGTCATAGAGATGAGAAACATGTAGGCAAGGATGGAAGCCATGGAGATAGCCCAAAGAAGAAGGGTTATTGCTAAAGATGAGAGTGAAAGAGAAAAATAATCTCCTAGATTAGAAGAGGAAGAATAAAGAGAAGAAAGAATGTAAGAAATATTGATCAAGGCCATGATGAAAATGGGATCAAAACCTAAGTTAGATGTGCCAATGTATGAAGGCAATATCAATGTGGATGAATTGGTGGATTAGATTATAGCCATGGATAAATAATTTGAGTATTAAGAGGTGGATGACACCAATAAATTCAAGTTTGTATTGATTAGGTTGAAAGGACATGATTCTTTGTAGTGCAATGAAATCTAGGAACAAAGAAGAAAAAGAGGTAAGACAAAAATTTAGTCATGGGATAGGATGGTGGTGAAGATGAATGGAAAGTTCATGCCCAAGGACTACCACACTCACTTGTTCAAGATATTGCAAAATATAAGACAAGAGGAACATTCAGTGAAAGAGTATACATAAGAATTCCATAAGCTGACTATTATAACAAGTCACTTGGAAGAGGATGATGAAAATGTAGCAAGGTATCTAAATGGCCTTAAGTTATTTATTCAAGAGGAGATAAATATTTTGACTTTGAAAATAGTAGAAGATTATTATCAAAAATCCTTGAGAGCTGAGGAAAATTTGATAAGAAGGCACACATAGCATACAAAAGGAAGATGCAAACAAATGAGAGGAAGAAGAGAGTATTAAAGAAATAATACATATCGGACCTATGAGAAAGGTGAAACTTCTAGAGGAAGATGGACTAGTGGATTCACTTGCAAGTGATTCAAATGTAACAAATTTGTAGGGCATAGATATTGGGAGTGTCTAAAGGAGAAATAAGAAATAAATCATAGAAGTGAGAGCATAAATTAAGTGATGCAACCTATAGAAGAAGAAAGTGTTGGATCTACTCAACACATAGAACCTTAAGAAGGAGAGTCACTCTTGATGAGGAGGACATTGCTCAAGCAATCAAAGGAGAAAGAACCTGATCAATGGAAGACACTCTTCAAAACATGTAAGTTCCATGGCAAATGTTGTAAGATGATCATAAATTTAGGGAGCATAGATAAGTTAGTCTCTAATGAAATGGTAAGTAAGCTTGGGATCAAAATATTACCACACCCCACACCTTACAAAGTTTTTTGGCTTCAAAAGGGTCATCATGTTATTGTTGATGAATAATGCTTGGTGGATTTTCAGATTGGCATTTATAAAGATCAAGTCATGTGTGATATCATCCCAATTTATATTTGTCATGTACTTCTAAGAAGGCCTTAGCAGTTTGACAAGTCAATGAGTCATTATGGGGTGAATAACACTTACTCATTTGAACATAAAGGAAACAAGCACACATTATTGCCTTTAAAGAAGGATGATCAAGTTGTTGGTGTCTAATCTAATGCATTGATTTTAGGTCACAAAGAGTTTGTGTAGTGGGATGAAGACACATAGATAAATGAATATCCTATGGTGATTGTGGCATCTAAAGGTGAGATGTATGTACCTTTGTCAAATAAAATAGTTTCAAGTGAGTATGTAAATAAGTTGTTTACAAGTTCATCTCAGCATTTGACAATGATTTCAAATTTTGATTTCATAGAAGTAATTGTAGACAAACTCAAATACTTGAGAGAGAGTCTTGAATAAGAAAGGAATTTAAATGAGTTGGGTAATATGCAATAGATCCATGAAAGATATTCAAGTGACTCATAAGACAATCATGTAAGAGTGACAAATCAAGGAAATGAGATATTGAAAGTGAGCACATAGTCCTTGCATATATAAGAGATAGAGAGCAGTCATAGTGGTGATGTATAATAACAAACCAAGAATATATAAAAACATGTGGCATGTAAGGACCAAGAAAATATTGTAAATAAGGTGGAGTGTGAAGAACAAGAAGAATTTATTGAAGAAGAAGAGTATATACTTTTAGTAGGAATTGCTCATAGAAACAAGGAGAAGGTGGATCAGTTTGCAAGGGTGGAAGAATGGTATACATCTTCAAGACAAGAAGAAGATAATAGAATATATGTGTTCGCTATCCATATATCACCTAATAGAGGTTAGTTTTGTTTAAGTCTGACCCATACCTGGACTAATATGGGAATGATCTAAGACTATGAGATGCCTATATCTAGACTAGACGTCTAGGGTTTTTAATGAGGCTAGTTCCTTAGATATGATAGTTTGGACCTCTTTTTATAAGATCTAAACAAGTTAGGGTGAAAAGACTCAAGAAAGTTTCAAAAAATAAAACCTATTCTAACATGTGATGATACACCATGAATTTGTCATATCCACTATTAAGCTCAGACTCTTTAACACACTAATGGACAATGAAATAAGCTAATGCAATGCTTATGATAGTTTTTATGAAATAGTATTTCATATAGAGGTTAGTTTGATGCACTAAGACTAGGAAGCAATGAAAATAAGGTCTAGTTGGGGACACTTACATTCAACAGTCCACTATACCCTTGAGAGATCAATGCTAAGACATATTATATGACTTGCAAATAAACTTTCTAGAATTTAGGCTGAACTTGGACTTGCAAAGGGAAGATGACATCTACTTTTACATATCAAACAAATATAAAACACTAAGCACAGATTAGTAAACAACTATAAAATTCTTTATTCATTACTCTAATAGATGTAAAATATGATTCTGGTAGAGTCTAGTCATAACATCCTGAGGGATGTTCAACAATAGCTCAAAGGCTATATTTATAGAGAGAAGGAAAGCAATAGATAGATTTTGGCATTGAAAAAAGAATTAAATGAACACAACTCCATTTGAACCATAATTACAACTACCTCTACATTTATGCTCATTAAAGATTCTAATTGATCCAAGTCACTTCAATCCATTACATAATTACATTATTCCTTCACTAATGCTCCCTAACAGTTACAATGATGAGATTAAGTTGTTTCAAGATGGGTTTTGGAATCAATGTAATTAAAACCATCAAATCAAACTATTAAGTTTTATCTTGGTTCTAATTTCTCTTCACAGGTTTGTCAAGGCATGCAAGAGTGGAGAGAAGGGTCCTTTTCATGTAGTTGGTCCTAAAAATGAAATCGTTGGGGTCTACATGTATGCCTTCATGGCATCTTTCAAAATGCTCTCTCTTTTTCACACTAGATCATGCTTAAACTCATACCCATGTTTATAGGTCCTACTATAGATAGAAAACCAATCCTAGACTATTGGTTTTCCTATTATGTCCAAATAAACCCATTTTTACCTTTGAGCATCCATAAAAACTGAGTACTCATCATATACATAGGTCCTTCTTTTAATAATGACAAACACAATCATAGAACGAACCCTGTATGACATAAATCCTTGAACTAGAAGTCCATTTTGAGATTTAATAGTGATCCCTTTAGGTCTATTAACCTAACTACATCAATGCATCCCTTTAATGAAATTTATATGAGCTCTAATGGTAATGAGATGACCCTACAAGACCTATTTGCTTTGGTAAAAAAACCACCATTTGGTTTGGCCTTACCCATAAAAAATTGGTTGAGCCAATCAAAATGCTCTAACCTATCTTTATTCCCATGGGCCTCATAGATCCTTGCTATCAGATCTTAACTCTTTGACCTTGAACTCACACCGTTAGATCTTCTTGGTATAAGTAAACATGGTCCATCAATCTCCTACCATTTTAAATGTGCTTATACCACTTGTCAATCACATGTTGATCTTAAGATCCTATTTTCAGTTTATTTCTTTATGCATTTATGCCATTTGGTAGCCTCTTGAGCTCCTTGACCAATTTAATCTCATCTCACTCCATCAGATCAATATATATGAAGTAACATGAGCCTTTGATTTCATTAAGCCTACTTTCCTACTATTTGAGCTCATACCATTGGATCATTGGTACTATTGAATGATGATCATTGATCTGCTTGCATTTGAAAATAAATGGATATGTACCATGGTCTAAATTTTATGTCTACGTAATTGTCATTTGACATCTATATGAATTTCATGAAGTCTATGTAACCATCAAATTTAAAAACCTAATGGTTTTTTACATATCTTAAAATTTACATCTATTTAAGGCTTAGATCTAGAAGTGAAAAGGTCATGGAGGCACCAAATTTACAAGTGATGTTTTTAATATTGAAAATATTGTGCCCACTTGATCTGCTAGTTTTGGGAGCTTTCTAAGTGTGTTTACAAAATGTTCAAATGAGCTAACCTATGTAATTTAGCATGAAATATACATGTTTTTCATTGATCATTTGAGCCTAAATGGCTATTTACTAAGGCTTGAATTTGACACTTTCATGAATATCTTGATCTGTGTGACCAACTTTGAAACTCCATAACTTGAGCTAGAAAGAATAACTTATAGAGCATGAAACTTAAAAAACATGTTCCTAGAAAGAATAAACTTATGTACTACATCCTTTTATCTCATGAGGCTTTCTAAGATGAATTTATTAAATGCATAAAAAAGCTGACCAGTGTGTTTCCATGTGATGTAGGATGATATAGCCCCTTAGACTCGATAAGCTAAACTTTGAAGGCTTAGACCTCAAGATATGAAAATTATAGAGAATGATATTGGAATTAAGGACATTGATCACATGTGGTATGATGATCACACAAGGCTTCTTTAGCTCATTTATACAATGCACAAACATGTTATCCAGTCTAGTTCCTCATGATGTCTTGATGATAGTCTGGTCCTTAAACTTGCCCAAGTTATTTTGATTCAGTCTTTCAAGATCTTACTGAGTTTCCAAGATTTTGTCAATCTATTCCATGTCCCTACAAGCTTATGAACCCTATGAGATCTTGCTTGGATCAATTTTGAAGGCTTGGACAAATAGTTTCTCTAAAACCATTTAACTATATTAGAGCTTTACATCAAGCATATTGCTATAAACATTTTATTTGATGGAAATATCTTTGATATTTTGACAAGGACCTTTTGTTTCAGATATCTTATCTGACTAAAATGTGCCTTCAGAAGGATTATCTTAGACATTTTATCTGAAAGAAATATGTCCTTGGGGAAATTATCTTAGACATTTTATTCAAAAGAAATATGTCCTTAGGAAATTATCTCAAATAATTTTCTCAAAATATTTGTCCTTAAGGTCTAAAATAATTCCAACACTTGGCCAAATAAATTTTGACATATTTCCCAAGTGTAAACTAGGATTTAAGCCTACAGGCTCTTATGGATTTGTTCTTGAAATTGCTTGAACCCTTCACTTTGTAATTTTGAGATTGATTATAATTCATTTAACCTACTCATCAATTGGTAACTTTCTAGGCTTCTCCATCCAACTGTAAACAAAGCTTGATATGTGGGCCAAATTGGCCAACACTTCTAGCAACTCAACTAGCTTGACCAACTTGTTGGTCATGGGACCTAGACTTTGATTAGGCTTGTTCAAGATGACTAAACAAATGAAATAATAATTATAAAAAGACTCTGATTGATTGAATGAAACACTTTGGAGAAATGGGAAACCCACAAATAATAATAAATCAACAAAACTAACCAAAACTAACAATAAACAAAGCAATGTGAAAAAGCACCTAGAGGGAAAATAGACCTATCTACCTATGTACAAAGAGCTTGAGATAAAACTAATATCAAAACTTTAAATACCTCCCATTAATAGGCATGGGAAGACTCTCTCCATTAAATATATCAAGCTTGAAGGCATTAATTTTCTTGTAACTTATGATGATATAACGTCCACTCCAAAGGCTATCAAACTTGGAGGGTTTTCCTAGTTTTACATGATCCTCATCCCATTTGAGGACTATATCACCTTAATAAAATGCCCTTGATGAAGCTATTTTATCTAAAACTTTCTTGACTTAATACTGGTTAAACCATATGGTATGCATGGCATCATCTCTTATCTCCTCCAATTCTCTTAATTCATTCATACTAACCTCCATTGCATCACTTTCTAAAAGCTCTAGCTGGTGTGCAAGCTCCAAAGCTAGAAGTTCCAATGAGATGGGAAGCCTTGATTCTCTTACATAAACTAAGAGATAAGTTTAATTACTAATGGAATTCTTGGGGGTGATCCTATCATCCCATAAAGTAGTCTTCAAGTTTGTATGCCATGATCTTTGATTATCTTCCATTGTTCTTATGATGATCTAAATCAGGTTCATGTTAGTGGAATCAGCTAATCCATTACTATTTGGATAGTAATGTAATGAATATGTTAGATAAATACCTTGATCAAGAGCCCATTCACATACCTTTTCACTTCTTAATGCCAAATCATTATCTGATATTATAGTAGAAGGTACTCCAAAATAGTTGACTAGATTCTCATAGAACTCAAGCATAGAGTTTTCATTTTTTTCTTTCAAAGGCACTAATTCCACCCACTTGGTGAAATTATATATATATATATATATATATATATATATATATATATATATACACCCACTTATGACCAAAATTGGATAGAAGATGTATCATATCAATGAAGTCTAAACCTCATTGCATGAAAGGTTGTTCAACTTGAATAGGTCTTAATGTCACAGTAGCTAGTCTCTACTTTCCTACAAACATTTCACACTTTGCACACTTCCTAACCTATGAATGTGTATCCTTAAACAATTTATTCCAAAATTAACCATATTTAATGATTTTTGAAGCTATGGTCTTGGCTAAAAATGGCCTCTAGAAGGACTATCATGAAATTGTTCAAAAAGCTTGTCAAATTGGTTAGCTTCAACATACCTTAAAAACATACCTCCAATGTCCTTTTGAACATCAATCCATCAATAAAAATTTATGGTAAGAATTTAAAATTAAAATTTATTCTCCTTGATGCATCTAATCCCATTGGACATTTTCCTATTTGAAGCAATCTAGCAGTGTTTTATGTCTAGCTAGATGGAGAAGTAGTTTCAGCTTCTTATTGGGTGTCTTAAAGTGTCAAAACCATATCTTTTTCTTCTTTAACATCTTCTAAAATATGTTCACACAATCCTTTACCTTATAAAATATTTGTAACCTTTAATTCAATATCATATTCCATGCACTTAGTGATCCATCCAACTCTCTTTTCACTTAAGTCTCTATTGAGGATGAGATCCTTCATACTAGGATGAACTACCATTAATATAATCTTGTTATTTTAAACCAAATGTATAAATTTATTAAAACCTATTATAATATAAATATTATTATTTAAATTAAAAAAAAAATCTCTCCTCATAGTCTTCCAAAGCTTGACTGAAAAAAGCAATGGGTTTCTTTAAACCTTCACTATTTTGTTGCATAAGCATGGCTGAAATTGCACTAAATGTAGAAAAAGCATATGTAAAGAAATCATTACTAAAATATGAATTAATAAAATTGGGAACTTGGTTGATTGATTTTTTTATGGATTCAAATCTTCTCTTTCCCTCCTTACTCCAAGTTAATTCTTTATGTTTCTTCAGCATTTTAGTGAGTGGCCTTACTAGTTCTGCAAATCCAAGAATAAATCTTCTAATGAAATTGATATTGCCTAAGAAGCTTTGAAATTTTTAATTATTTTTTGGAAATGATAGATCAAGGATTGATTCTATTATTTATAGATCAATATAAATACCATCCTTGGACACTACATGCCCAAGCAGTCTCCCCTCATACACTAAAAAGATACACTTCTTTGGATTCAATGAAACTCCAAATTATCTGTATCTATCAAAAACAAATCTCAAGTGTGTTAGATGATCATTAGGATATTTTAAAAATATATTAATTTAATCAATATAAAATAATACCATTTCACTCAAAATACCTTGAAAGGAAACATTCATTGCCCTTTGGAAAGTGGCTTCAGTATTAGAGAGACCAAAAGACATATTTTGATAGGCATAAGTACCCTATTTGGTTATGAAAGATATTTTTTACCAATATTGTCCTTTCAAAAATATATATTTATAACCTAATTACCCATATATTAAGGAGAACCTTTGTGAACCTGATACCCTATGCAAGATTTTATCCATGGAAGGAAGAAGATAGTGGTCTTTTAGTGACACTTTGTTTAAATCTCTAAAATCTACACATAGTCTTATCTTCCCATTTTTATTTCTTATTGGTAAAAGGTTTGATACCCATGTTGAGTGATTGATAAGAAATATTATACTTGACTCAATTAGCTTGGTAAACTCCTTTCTCATGAGGATTTCAACCTTAGGGTTGATGGGCCTTTACTTCTGTCTTAGTAATTTTACATCTTGTTTAATCTCAATAGTATGCTATGCTAATTTTGGGTTAAACCCTTTCAAATCATGGTATTAAAAATAAAAAAATCCATTTAATCATTACATAATGAAATGAAATATACTCTCTCAGAATCAATATTCACTTTACCCCATTTGAGTTGCTTACCTTCAACTATGTGAACTTTCTCATAATGTTCTTCTTTGGAAGAGATGCTTACCTTGTCATTTATAATTTGATAATATTCATTGAAAATGATCTCAAAATTTACTAAACCTTTTGGAATATTGTTTGATCTTAATTAGACAATGTGATCTTCATATTGGCATTGTAATTTATTTTGATTCTTTGAGCAAAATTATGTCTCATTCTGCAAGAAATAGGCTATTTGTTTGTCACTATCAAAGACTTTGCAACTTACCTCATTATTTTCTACTGAAGGTCTACATACAACCTTGATTTGGGTCTGATATTTATTATCCTTGAGCTGGTCCACTATATCATATTGTGCTCCTATGGTAGCAAGTCTATCTACATGTTGATTGGCTCCTCTAGGAATAGAGCGGATATCAAATACTAGGAAATATTCTATGAGGTCCTAAAATATATGTTTGTAGGTCTTTAGGAGGGGGTTATTTTCTTCACTTAAATTTTTTTCTTATTGCACTACTAATTCACTATCACCTTTCACCTACAAAATCTTAATACCTCTCTTTCTAGCCCACTAAAGGCCATGAATAAGATCTTCATAGTTTACAATATTTGATGTAAAACTAAACTAAAATCTAACTGAAGAACAATACCTTTTATTTTGAGGTAAAAACAACATTTAACCATCCCCACTCCCATTATTTTATTTGGATCCATCAAATTATATATTCCAAACTCCCTCTTGATCTTGCTTTGAGTTGGTGAGATTAGGTAATGAGTCATATTCTTCATGCATGTAGTAGACACCAAGACCATCTTCTTGAATAAATTTTAATGGATCATACCCATGGTTATCAAAAACCCACTGATCCAAGATTAGATCTGGTATGCCTTCAAGTGGCTTGGAAATTTCTTGTTCAACAATATCCTCACTTTCTTTTAAAAAATTCCAATTCATAGTAGACATATTTGGCATATATGGTTCAAGGTGAAATATATAAATAGGATTAGATATTATATTGACTTCAGTTCCATATTTGGTTCTAAAGACCATGTATGACTAATTTGAACAAAGGTAACATCCCATTTTAGTAGTAAAATCCTTGAATATGCATAGTGTAAAGTATAGAGGTAAATCAACAACTATATCCTATGAAATGGTGAAAGTTGGATAAATAACAAGTAAAATCTTAAGATCTTTTAGGATGCCCATAGTCTTAGTAGGAAAATATCTAAATATAACAATCCCTTTTCATAAGGTTCATACTTAAGCCCTAGTTTTTTAGGTATGGATTTAGGCATGATAGAAGTACTAGCTCCACTATCAATCATATAATTATAGACAAGACAATCTCCTATGACAACTAAAATATAGAATGGAGGAGGCTTAGTCACCTTATGAGCTTGAGGCTCAACAAATAGATTAGAGTTCATTAGAACAACAATTACTCTTTCCTTTTTAGGTGGTCCATTAGAGATATTGAGATTTAAAATCTCCTATTGTAGATACTCCTTTTATCTTAGGATTAACAGTGTATCCCATATTGAAATTGATACACCAATTTTCTTCATATGATCCATAATACTAAGTGGAGAAGTAATTATCCTTGACTATAATTTAAGATCAAGAGGGGATCCTAGATGTTGTATGAAATGAGGAATGTAAGGCCCTTTCACATTCTACCCCTTTGGATTTGAAACCTATTAATTTGATGTCTATTGAGGTAGCTCATGAGTGGTGGTCCTTTATGGTGGCTGAGAAGGAAAAGGGGTTGCCTTATTAGGACCTAAAACCTCACCAATTGCCCTTTTCTTGGGTCTAGTATGGGATACAACTAAATTATCAACATTAAGCATATTTTGACTTTGATTTGTAGCTATGTGCTCAAACAAATTCTCACCTTTTTGAAAGTTTGAAAATGTATCTTTAATAGGTGTTTTATCATTCTCTCCTCCTTGTTGATTTGGCACTTCTACTTGAGTGAATGAAGGAATGTCTCCATGTGACAGAGAGGCTTCCTTATTTGGTTGGTTTTCATGTGGAGGAGTTAAACTCCACTACATATAAGACTAATGTGAGCTCTCACTAGTTGGAGATATTTCCATGTTATTTGCTTGATCCCACTAATTATTTTATTACCCTTCCTAAGCATAGTTATTCTGAGTTGGCATAATAGCTATGGAATTGCTTGGAGAATTAGGATTATATTTCCTCAAGTGAGGATTCTCCCCTTATCCTTGTTGATTAGACTGATAGGATGGCTTATTATACTGATAATTCTGATTAGTATTCTGATATAGCATGTATTGTAGATCTTGTTGCCTCTCCATTTCAACCAACTTATTATTCTAAGCTTTGAGAAGACTCTCTATCTTCCCCAATCTATCAGTTTGATCACCTTATATTTGATAAAACTTTTTTGAATATAGAACTGGAGCAATAGTTAGAGTAAGAGGATGGATATTTGGAAAGAGAGGCATTGACAACCTTAGAGACAACTTACCTGATTGTATAACACATTTTTTAGCCTTAATTGCTACTTCAAAAGAGCTAGGTAGAGTATTCCCTCCCATGGATTAAATCATTATAGATACATTTAAATTGAGAGCCTTCAAGTAGTATAGAAAAGTAAATTTGGGTGTAGGCTTGATCACTGCATTAATTCTAACCCAAGTCTTCTAGAACCTATTGTTGAAATCCACCATGAATTCATGATTAAATATCTTGATTGTTGTAAGTTACTCCACTAGTGAGATATGATCACTTGTATCCTCAAAGTGTTTGCATAGGACCTCCCCAAATTCATCCCAGTTATTAATTGATGTAAGAGCTAATCCTCTATACCATTAAAGTACTTTACCTTTGAAATAAGTTTCTAGCAACCTCATTGCTACATTTTCTTGAGTTACATGATGCACTAAACAAAGGTTAGCAATATTTGTAATATGTTTTATAGGAGTGACTATATTTTCCCCTATAAAATAAGGAATATCCTTCAAAGCTGAGATTGGAATATCATCCCATTGGGTACAATTTAGAGGACTACCACCATTGTATGTCACAAAGGCTTGTCTTTTAGGAATAACCATATGAGGTATGGGATTTATAACAATGTTTGGCTAAACAATATTGGCTTAAACAAGAGGATTTTGTGTAAAAACAAGGGAAACAAGAGGTGTAGGTGTAAGATTTGAATGAGAGGCTTTCTTCTTCTTTGTTGATTGGAAAGATAGCTCAGAGAAATTTGTCTCTTTATCTTTTGTATAAGATCTTTTGATAACTCTTGAGGGCATGAAAAAATATAATTCTAGAAATGAAACTATGAAATTTGATACTATACTAAGATATACAAAGTTATGTAGATAGGTGGTCCCACTAGGCATGCCAAAATTGTTAGTTATCCAAATAGCACCCACTAGAGGCTAGATTTGTTCAAGTTTGACCCATAGTTGGACTAACATGGGAATGATCTAATGCTATGGGATGCCTATATCTAAACCAGACCTCTAGGGTTTTTAATGAGGATAGTTCTTTAGATATGACAGTTTGGACCTCTCTTTTTAAGATTTAAACAAATTAGGGTGAAAAGAGTCAAGATATTTGCATAAATTAAAACCTATTCTAACATGTGGTAATGCACCATGAATTTGTCATATCCACTCTTAAGCTTAGACTCTTTAACACACTAATGGATAATGAAAGAAGCTAATGCAATGCTTACTATAGTTTTTATACAACAATATTTCATATAGAGGTCTATTTGATGCACTAAGACTAGGGAGCAATGAAAATAAGGTTTGGTTAGATACACTTACATTCAACAGTCCACTATATCCTTAAGAGATCAATGCTAAGACATATTATATGACCTAAAAATAAAGTTGTTAGCATTTAGGTTGAACTTGGACTTGTAAAGGGAATGTGACAACCAATTTTGTATTTCAAACAAATATAAAACACTAAGCACAAATTAGTAAACAAATATAAAATTCTCTATTCATTATTCTAAGAGGTATAAAATATGATTCTGGTAGAGTCTAGTCGTACAAGCCTGAGGGATGTTCAATAATAGCTCAAAGGCTATATTTATAAAGAGAAGGAAAGAAAGAGAGAGATTTTGGAATTGAAAAATGAATCAAATGAGCACAACTCCATTTATGCTCATTCAATCTTTCTGAGTGATCTAGGTCACTTTAAAATTGCCTCTACATTTATGCTCATTCAATCTTTCTGAGTGATCTAGGTCACTTTAATATATTACACAATTACATTATTCCTTCACTAATGTTCCTTGATGGTTGCAATGGTGAGATCAAGTTGTTCTGAGCTAGGTTCCATTATCAATGTATTTAAAACCATCATATCAATCTATTAGATTTTTATCCTAGTGCTAACTAATCTTCATAGGATCATTGAGGCATGCAAGAGTGGAGAGAAGGGTCCTTTTCATGTAGTTCGTCTTGGAGATGAAATCATTGGGGTATATGTGTATGCCTTCATAGTATCCTTTGAAATGTTGGATATTGTTCAAAATGGATCATGCTCAAACTCATCCACATGTTCATAGGTTCTACTATAGATGAAAAACCAATATTAAACTCTTGGTCTTCCTATTAGGTCCAAATAAACCCATTTTTCCTTCTAACATCCATGTAAATTGAGAACTCATCATTTACATGCGTCCTTATTCTAATAATGGTGAACACAGGCATAAAATGAACCTTGTATGACATAAATCCTCAAACCAAAGGTTTATTTTGAGCTTTAATGGTGATATCTTTATGTCCTTTAACCTAAATTCATCAATGCATCCCTTTAATCGAATTTATCCTAGATCGAATGGTGATGGGATGACCTTACAAGACCTATTTATTTTGGTCATGAATTACCCTTTAGTTTGACCTTGCCTATCAAAAATTACGTGGGTCAATCAAAATGCTCCGACCTATCTTTATTCCCATTGGCCTCATAGATCCCCATTATCAGATCTTGACTCTTTGAGCTTGAACTCATGCTGTCAGATCTTCTTAGTATGAATGAATATGGTCCATCAATCTCCTAACATCTTGAATGTGCTTATGCCACTTATTAATCATGTGTTTATCTTAGGATCCTATTACTATTCTGATAATTTATGTGTTTATACCATATGGTGGAATCTTGATCTCCTTGACCCTTTTAACTCATCTCACTTCATCGAATCAAGATATATGAAGTAATTTGAGCCTTTGATCTCATTGGGACCACTTTCCTACCAATCAAGCTCACACTATTAGATTATTGATATGATTAAACATTGATTGTTAAATAGTTATTTACTATGGTCTAAATTTAACATTTGTATGACTGTCATTTGACATCCATGGGACTATCATTGATGTTTACACAACCATCAAATTTAAGACCCTGATGGTTTTTTCCATAGCTTAAAGTTGAGATCTACATGAACATCTCCCATTTTTTGACCAAATTTGAAGGCTTAGATCTAGAAGAAAAAATGTTGTAGAGGCACCAAATTTATAGATGTTCTTGATATTGAAAATATTATGCTCACTTGATCTGCTAGTTTTTGGAGCTTTCTAAGTGTGTTTACAACATGTTCAAGTGAGCTAACCTATGTGATTTTTCATGACATTTGTGTGCCTGTCATTAATCATTTGAACCTAAATGGATATTTACCAAGGCTTAAATTTGACACTTTTATAAATGCCTTGCTATACATGACCAACTTTAAAACTCTATAACTTGAGCTAGAAAGCTCATGTGGACATGAAACTTGTAGAGCATGTTCCTAGCATGAATATCTATATGATTCTACATCCTTTTTGATTACAAGCATTTTTGAGGTGTTTTTATTAAATAAACAAACAATTTAACTAGTGTGTTTTGATGTGATGTGTAGGATGACCTATCCCCTTAGACTCGACAAGCTAAACTTTGAAGGCTTAGATCTCAAAATAAAAGACTCATCAAGATATGAAACTTATAGAGAATGATCTTGGCACTAAGGACATTGATCACACATGGTTTGATGGTCATGTGAGGTCTCTTGAGTTCATTTATAAAATAAATAAACACACTATCCAGTCTGGTTCCTCATGACATCCTGATGATAGTCTGGTCCTTAAACTTGCCCAGTATCTTGATTTAATATTTCAAGATCTTGATGAGTTTTCAAGATTTTATCAATCTAGTCCATGTCCATATGATCTTATAAACCATTTTATATCCTAATTGGATCAATTTTGAAGGATTGGATAAATAATTTCTTCAAAACCATTTAATTTCATTAGAGATTTGCATCAAGCATATTGCTACGAACATTTTGTCTGATGGAAATATATTTGGGATTTCAATAAGGACCTTTTGTTTTGAATATTTTGTCCAACTAAAATGTGCCTTCAAAAATATTATCTTAAACATTTTGTCTAAAACAAATATGTCCTCAGGTAAATTATCTTTTACAGTTTATTCGAAAGAAATATGTCCTCAGGGAAATTATCTCAGACAATTTTATCAAAATATTGGTCCTTAGTCTTTTGCCTTCGAGATATTTTTCCAAAAGAATTCCAACACTTATCCAAATAAATTTTAACATATTTTATAAGTGTAAACTAGGCTTTTAAGCCTATAGGATCTTCTATATTTATACTTGAAATTGATCAAACCCTTCACTTTGTAATGTTGAGCCTATTTTTAAGCAATTTGACCTACTCATCAATTGGGACCCTGCTAGGCTTCTCTCTCCAACTGTAGGCAAATATTGATATGTGGGACAAAATGGCCAACTATATGTTTTTCTTAATAATTTTGTTTCTTGTGCAGGTATACCACTCAAGAAGATGAACTAAAAAATACCTAATTGTGGGGCCCAATAAATGTTCACCTCTATAAGAGGTAAGTAGAAGTAGATACCTTATATATGGAGTTTTATTACAATCAAACATGAGCATACACCAAGTACATCAACAAGAGCATATGAGAAACATTCTCTAGCTTAGTAATATGATGTAGGGGCATCCTAAATAGATGTCATCATGATGACATTGTTGGCTTTGGTCAGGGTAGGAGATGTTCTATAGTTATTTTTGCTCCTTAGGAGTCTTTACTACGTGTCTAGGATATTCAAAATTAAAATCTTGTATTTTCCCACCTATTGATGCCTCTAAGTGTACTATAGGGTGCTCTTAGTGTTTAAAGAACACTTCTCATTTTATAACTCAAATATTTTAGAGAATGAGTTATAGGTTGTGGTAATCTAGTTACAAGTGGTGAAATAGTGGCAGAGCAAGCAAACTATTCCACAATATTTATAAAAATTGGTGGTTGGGAGCCACCTTGGTCCTCTCAACAATCTTTGAAAAGGATGCAATAATATATACTAATATCAGTGAATTGTGATCAAACTCTAGGCTAATACTAATCTATGTGGATATTTACAATGATATTTAAACTAAAGTTATCTGGTTAAAAATGAAGTAAAAGGTAGAGTAGGGTAGAGAAGAAAAGTGTTGTTGATCTTTATCTTAGACATTATGACAAAGTCCAAACATGTCTAATGCATGCATTTAAAACCAATATATGAAGTAAATTAGCTTAAGATCAAATCAAAACATATATTAGGCAAACTTCTAAGGAAGATAAGACATAATGCAAATAAGAACCACATTTACTTTAAAAGTTTTATTCCTTTAAGAAGATAGTTGATACACATCTATAAATATAGATCATAATGAAATGAATCAAACTAAAGAACCTTCAATTAATCTATTATATGCACAAGTTAACAATCTTGAATTCAAAATGTACATGTCTAGAATTTAAAATAACCATTCAAATCTAAGATCTAGAACAAACAATTAAGAGAAAAGATAAATAATAATTCAAATAAATAAGATGAGACAATCTTTTCAAAATTCTTTGCTTGTATTAATTATTTCAAAGTTTACACTAGTTTTTGTAGGTCAAAAACTCTTTCCTTCTTTACAAATGATAATGATCCCTTTATAGACTTCAAGTAAGCATGCTAGTCAGTTGCCTCAACTTACAAGTGTAAAAAATGTAAAGGACATCTATCCTTTTTACAAAGTTTCTCAAATACATGACTTTATAAAATAGACTGACCTTTAGGTAATGTGCTAACAAAATGCACATGCCTTTACAAAGGAATATTCCAATTTCAAAATTTATAATATCCCTAGAAAAGAGAATATTCTTAACTACTTGGTGGACCCTATGCTGATGGAGTTGATTGATCTTGTTGAAGTAACCTTATTGCCTTTTGATGTCACTCATCAACTAACTTCAAATTGACATCTAGATCAAGGAGGAGTTCATCCTCTTGCTTAGCCAGATCATCAAGATCTCTATCATTTCTCTCTAAAGCCTCCTTAATTCTCCTCACCTTAGCTATCTTATTTTCTATAGTTAGGATCATATCCATGATCCTACTATTATCTCCTCTATATCTTCCTTGGCTCTTATTTCTCACCTCTTTCATGATCAAAGTGGCCTTGTAGTTGAACTCATCATCCACAATGATGCCTATGGAGTTGAGATTTGTAGGCTTGGCAATCATTGTCCCCATGAGTTTTTCAATTCTATCTAGTAGCTTTTTATCATCCTTGATAAGTCTTTCCAAGATCTTGGACTATGTGCTCAAACCATTGATCTTATCCAAAATTAAGCCCATGATGGTGTTGAGATGATAAATGTTGATGGTCTTAAAACTAGGGATTTTATTCCCTATCAAGATGCTAATCAAATCTTTTATTTTGCCTTTAAAACCATACCATTGGGTGATTAAGCTCTTAGTTTTTATATCTTATAGGTATAGTTAATTCTATCTTAGCTTAATTAACTTTAGAGAGTCAAATATATCATGAAACAATCTCTCAAACATTTTAATTATGGGATCAAGAACTGATAAAAATGTTTGTTTCTCTAAATTTTCCTTCTCCCTCTATAGGTTCTTTATTTATTGTGGTAGGCCTTTGATGCCAGTTTACAATTAGGTTGATTGAGCTTCAGATAACCCAAGTATATCCTCCTCATGGATGGGGTCTTCACCTAGTCTTTGGCCTCCAACTAGAGTCAAGCCAACAAATGGCTCCACCTTTTGAAAAGTGAATTCCTCTCCACCCACCATAACTTTATTTATAATTACTCTTTCCAATCCAATAATGGTTGGGTCAAATTTGATGCTTACTAAAGAGTGTGCCATTTTTTGATGCTCTAAGACTTCCATTTGGTGCTACCTAAAGACCTATAAGTATCCAAATGTCTTTTCTATTCTTAATTTTTGTAGAACCATTATCCAGAGCTTAATCTCCTCATGAACTATGAAGTTGATAGATTTTTTGATGGCCCATTGATGGTGTAGAGTTTGGATCTTTTGTAACTTTCCATATATGAACTATTTAGGAATGGTTGGACCATAAATTGGGTTTTCATCACTAAATAGATTAACCTCACTCATAGGATGAGTGAGGGTTAATCTAGGCTTATTGGTTCCTACTGAGACCAATGTTAATTATCCTTTCTCTTTTAAGGGGGAACAACTGGAACTAAGTCCAAATATATCTCCTTCCCCTTTTCCTTTCCTATTTCCTTAAATTGGGGTTGAGGTTCTTCTTCTTATTGATTTTGAGGCTTCTCTTCATCTGACCCATAATCACTAGCTAGTTCTTCCAAGGCATCTTCCTTTATTTCCCCAAGATGTAATGCTATTAGGTCAATGTATTCAATTAGAGACTCTAGATTTTCAAGTTAGGTAGAAGATGATGCTTCTTCACTTGGTATTTCTTCAAGTTTCTCTTTTCCTAGTACTTGTATAATTTGTGCCTTTGGATGTTCTAGAGGAGGCTTGGTAGATGGTCCAAGTATCAAATGGTACTATAAAGGATTGATCTTCTAGATTTCACCAACTGGCTTCTCATCTCTCTTAGATCTAGCCTCAAGCTTGATATTGTGTTTCTTCAATCTTAATAGGACCTCTAAAAATGAATATGCTCAGATGTACATTACGTCATGGACACCAAGTTTATTTTCATATTTCATGTTAATTTGTTTGGCCTTCAAATGTTTTACAACATTAACTCAAGGGTCCCACTACCTTAAATCATCAATTATAGATTGAATGAATCTATGTGTCTAGAAATGGTGTCTACATTGTCCCAATTCTACAACATAGGTATACTAATAGTTCAAGGAAAAGTATGGAGTAACCCCTTCCTTTTATATTTACATATACTATCAATACCATGGAATAATTGATATGCAATCTCTTGTTTATCTAGTTTGGTGGGTACATAGACTGGCAATCTAAGTGGTTAACATAAAGTTCCCTCTATCTTGATTATAGTGCAGTTTAGATATAACTAAAGTTATCCAATAGGTTCCACATACTTATTAATCAAGGGATTCACTCTCATCACAAGGACCCTTGTTATAGCCTCAAATAAGGTTGGATACACACAATCACAAATGAATTGTATGTGGTCCTTATACTTGAATATCTAGAGTTTGGAATAGTAATGGGAGACTATTTACCTTCCATCAAGTGACCAATTTTTGATGTTATGGATTGTGGTGGTGTCTAATAGGTTATAATAAATATAAGACATCATAAAGAAGTGATTTCCAATCCTCTTCTTTATGGCAGATAATTATTGCTTTAGGAAAACACTGATCATTTCTCCTATAGGTAGTGTAAGTCCCTTTTCAACCATGAAATATATATAAGGGACCCAAAGTTTTTTGACATAAGTGGTGGAAGGGGAAACAAATAATTTGTTGAGCAAAGTCATAATCATTCTAAATCCTACCCTGAATTGAGTGATAGGGATTCTTTTAGTGGGGTTATAAAATACATGGGTTCCTAAATATAGCCATGGGGCAAGGGTGGTTTTTAGGTCATTTTGGATGGACCATTACTTAATTATGATAAAATCCACCTGAGGTTTGAGAATTTTGTAGTAAATTTCAAATATAATGGGGGAAATATAAGCAACTTTCTTAAAATTATGTTCATGGCCTATCATATATTGGTTAATTCTACAATCCTTAAAGATAGGAGCAATAACATTGATAAAATGAAGTCCTTCTATCTTCATAACCATGTGGTGAAGATTAGTAATATGGATGGAAACCATGTTTTAGTACCTCTGGTGGACCATGTTATTCTTTTCATCTTCCTTGGTGATTGATTGTAAATATTCAATAGCCTAGAATATCTTGGACTAATAATTATACCTAGTATTCAATGTTACCACATCAAGTGCAGTGTCTTTGAAGACTCTTCCATCCACGTTTGAAGTCAAGTATAACTCTATGTCTTCTCTATTTTATTATTTTCATGTTTCATGGATGTGATTCTAAAAATTATTCACCAATTTTCTATAATCAACCTCAAGGCTAATTTTCACTTATTCAAATGGTAATTGGACGCTTTCTAGCTTGGTTATAATAAAATGGGATCAAATTAGGGCTTTTATAGATGCTAGGGATTTTTGTAGTTATTTTCAAGCTTTAATGGTGACTATTTTTTGTACTTAGGTGAACATGGTGTTGGGATTTGATTTTGAATTCTACCTTTATACATTTTCTCTTTTCAAGTCGGCAAAATCTTTGGTTTTATCTACTTTTGCTTAGGTAGCATCTATGTGGCAACTCTATGGCATCCAATTGGCCTTTTCATGACATTTTGTTCATAAATTGTTTGAAATTCGACTATTTCCTTTTAAAATTTGTCTTTTATTTCGTGTCATTGGATCATTATATATAGATCAATGTAGATCATTGATCTCAATCTTTCTAGTTATATGCCATTAGCTATCTTTTATATTAGGCCCTGTAATTGTGCTACTTGGCAATCTCGTAGGCCTTCTGAGCTCTACATATTTATTATTTTTTTAGTGAATTTTCTTGTGCCATGTGGTTTCTTCACTCTTATTCATAGGTCCTATTGAATAATCCAAAGTGATCTCATTTTGTTTGATCATTTTGTCATGATTAAGTGTGAGCCATCGATCTTAAAAAGGTGCATGAACTTTAAGTTAGCACAATACCATGTAAAGAACTTAGGTTAAATAATTTAGTATAAGGTTTCATTTCATGTTAATAAACATGAAATAAACCTTAGGCTAAAATATTTAGGCTAATTTTAGATCATAACAAAAAGGGACCCAATATAAAAGAACTTAAGGTTTTTTAACTTAAGGTTTTTATTGCATTAATAAATATGAGGCAAACCTTACGATAATATTCAAGATAAGTATATGGTATTTATAATTTTTCCTCATGTAAATTTAAATTTTGATTCAAAACATAACTTCCAATTAATCTAAAACCAGTCTTAACATTGAAGCACAAAAATTCCAAGCCTAATTAAGGCAAATAATATGTTTATTTATCTAAGTGGGATTGGTCCATGAGTTTGAATTTTGATGGCCTCATAGATGTCAATGATGCTCATAATAAATTCAAAATTAAAATCTATCAATGTATCACTAGGGTTTAAATTTTATGGCCTCATAGACATCAAATGATAGGTATGAGAATGTCGCAATTAAGTCCCATGAAACACAATAAATCCTATGGAAATTTTAACCTATTACGTGTCATTCAATCAGATTCATCTAATCAAGCATGAACCATTGATAATAATCTAAGTATTAAAGTGTGATTAGTTCCTATAGTCACAAATGAATTAAGTAAGCTTGGGACCACATACAATTTTAACCAAGATTATAGACTAATGTTTTGCTCGTATTAATAAATACAAATAGGACTTAGGATTGAAATGTATAAGATAAGTTGAAATATAATAAATCATGGACCCTTTGAGTAATTAAAAGGACTTAACATAAGACTTTTATCCTAAGGTTTTGTTGTATTGATAAATATAATTAAACTTTAGGGTAATACTTAAGTTAAATCTATGTCATAACAAAGGGGGTCTCTCTTGATTCCATGTCATCTGATCTTTGACATCCACTCAAATACGGGCCATTGATCATAATAAAAATGATCAAACATGATTGGTCCTATGAGTTAAATATTTTGAATCATTATGTCCATCTTGTGTTATTCGATTATTTCCACCTAAATGTATGTGGGTCATAGATCCTATAGAGAAGCACTCAGCTTAAGTTAGGGCTCAGGCCAAATAAGACTTAGGATAAAGTCTTAAGACTAAGTTCTCATTAATTTTATTAAATGTGAATGGGGCCTTAAGACTAAGATTATAGACTAAGCTTGCAATAAGAGCTAGACCAAGATAGGAATTTAATAAAAGGAAGCCTATAGTATTAAGGTTTGGTCATAAGGGGACCAAGCTTATAGTTTTTAGATTAAGGTTTGGTCATGTTGAAAAACATGATAAGACTTAATATAAATATTAGGTTTAAGTTCATTGGATATTTAAAATGTTCCCACCAAAAAATTTCCCACCATTTTTTTGAATTTGGTCTAAAATAAACTTGTGCTAGGGTTTTTGAATGAGGGTTTCAATAAGCTTGAACATGGATTCAACTTGAATTTTAACAGACCAAAGGTTAGTATAAAGTTAAATTGAGATAAAGTCATTAAAATTATGAAACCCAAGTATGATCCCATAAAGGATAGGTCCATTAAACCTATGATTTGAAACATAGAGATTCATTATTAGGAACATTAGGCAAAGCTAAAATAGAACCATGACCAAGAAGACCAAGTATAATTAGGTGTAGATGATCTTCAAATGCAAATAATATGCAAAATATGCCAAAGACATTTAGATTAAGTGAAATTTTAGTTTCAAGGTACTAATTACATAATTTAACACATAGGTCCCCAATTTTTAGAGATAGGGGGTATGTTAACCTCAACAAATGATGACTTTTAGGGAAACATAGAAATATGTTAGAATTCAGAGATTTTGGTTTAGACAAATAACTAGATTACATATTCTACTTGATTAATGCCTTCGTCAAGATTAGTTCATAGTTAAAATAAACCTTGAATCTACATAATTAGGATCAAATGTCAAAACCTAGACATGCTATGTGTGTGCTTTGATTCCACTTACTAGTTTCCATGGGATTTAAGAGACAACTTCTGGGTTTCATGTCTTTAATCATTAACACTAATTTATAGAATGTGGGAAATTCATTAAGAACCATGTTTTAGTTTAGGGAGGGTTTGGGAATTACTATGCTACTAGCTAAGCATACATAACCCCAATAGAGATGCCTTTGGTTCCACTCATAGCCTTGCTCCACTACCATCTAGGTGTCCATAGCCCCAATGGAGGTTACCAAAATCACCTTTACGCAAAAAGCCTTTTGATTTTGCAATAAGCTCTTATTTTTATATTTTTAGATCTTTTAGGCTTTATAGTGAAGGTTGAGAACCAAGTTAGAAAAGTTTAGGGATTTTGTTGAGTGTTTTATCCTCAAATAGTCACCTATGGTTGAAATCTTTGTCCCAGGCAAGGATGTTTATTAAGTGCAAGCATGATTGTGCCTTAATAATTCAAGCTTTCATCCCACATATGTAATTTTTCTTGAAACCAAATTTAGATCAAAACAATGTTTAAATATTCATAGAACAATTGAACTATCTACCAGTCCTTACTAGTTTCTTTAAATTATAACATAAGCTCATATTCTAGATCCATGATCAATATTTGTTTAAGATTCATACCTATATTTATAAACTTGTGGAGTTTTTTAAATTTTTGAATTAAAATTTAAGCTAAGGGATTCCCAAAAGGGCTTATTAGAATTAAGGAACCAAGTAAAACACACAAGCAAAAAGCAAAGAAAAAGAAAATAAATATGCACAAGCATATATACAAATAAGGGACATGAATGAAAGAGCAAAAGGAAACTAAAATAAACTACCTAAACTAACTCCTACTAGTCTTACATATTTACTCCATGAAGACCCTAGGAGGAGCAGTAGAGAAGTAATTCTTGAGATACTACCCATTGGTGGGCAATGTGAATCTTGCTCCTTATAGGTCATTTAGTTTGAAGGTGTTATTCTCGAGCATGTCAGTAATCTAATAAGCATCTACCCACAAAGGTGTGAAATTTCCATGTTTTCCAGCTGGTTCAAATGCCTTATCCCAAATAAGAACTAAGTCTCTTTGTATAAACATGTTTAATTTTGATCTCTTATCAAACCACCTCTTCACTATGGTCTAGTGTCTTCTAAAATTAGCAAAAGCTCGTGCATCTTCTTCTCATGCATCTTACATTTGAACAATGTCTAGCGATCTTGAATTTGTAGGTTCCTTATCTACTTCCATATATTCCTACATGAAATCATATGTAGATAACTTGAGTTTGATAGGAAATATGGGATCCTAGTGATACACCAAAAAGAATGGTCATGCCTTTAGGGCCTGCTTGATTCATATTCTATCTTCCCAAAGGGAATATTTGAGAAGTCTATTCCAAGTTATAGGTTTATCTATGACAAACTTCTTTATTGCTTTCATCAAGTTCTTATTGGTAGATTAAGATACTCCATTACCTTGAGGGTAATGGTTAGATGAGAACTTGAGAATAATACTATTATCATATTCCCATTATGTCATTTTAATGGATGTGAAAGTAGATCTATTATCACAAACTAGGGAGATTAGAGTTCTAAATTTGGTGCATATGTTTTCTTCTAAAAAAGTGATCACTTCTTCATTTTTGCATTGCTTAGTGGCCACTACCTCAGTCCACTTGTTGCAATAGTCAGTACATGTTAGGACATACTTGTGACCTTATGATGAGTTTGGGTTGATCACCTCTATAAAGTCTAACCCCCACTATATAAAGGTTTTATCAACCATTACTGGTTGCAATGACATTGCTGATTTTGGCTCCTTTGTGCTAAATATTTAGCATGAGTGGTCTTATCTCACATGTTTGTGATCATCCCTAAAGATGGTTGGCAAATAATAGCTAGATCTTAGAATTTTTTGGGATATGATTCTTCTATATGGATGTCCACTTCTCAATTTCTCATGAAATGTACTCATTATATTAGCAACTTCTTACTTTGAAATGCATCTTAGGTAGAAACCTTCAAAGTTATTTCAATATAGCACTCCATTATTAATCAGGTAATGGGTGACTAAGTCTTAGATCTCTTTTTGGCTCCCTATTTAGTCTTATAAGACAAGTACCATTAATCAACAAGTGAATGATAGGATCATACTAGTCATTAGATTAAAAAATTTCTTGTTCAACCTACATGACATTAAGCCTAGGGTTATCACCGATATATAATCATTTGAAATAGACCTTGGTACCTTACCAATTTTGTAATTTTCATCTCAATGTAATATTCTTAGATAATATACATCCACTTACCTCTCCTTTCTCTTATCTCATTTTGACTTAACATGAGATTTGTAGTAGGGTTAGGTAGGATGGCATGCAATTTGTTCCTAAAAATGTAGTGCCTAATTTTTTTCATTGACTTTACTAATAAACATTCTTTTTTATCAATCAAGGAATAATTTAACTTAACATGATTAAAATTTGTGCTCATGAAAGAAATTATATGTTTACATCCATTAATTTTCTAAGTTAAGACTACATCAATAGCATGGTCATAAGTAAAAGAGTAAAGGTAAAAATACTTGGAGAAATTTGGACTTATCAGGACTGGATCTTGACTAATTGTATCCTTGATTTCCTTAAAATATTTCTTAGTTTCCTCATTACAAGTGATTATAGCATCCTTTTTTAGCATGTCATTCAATGGCTTGATAATTTCTACAAAGCTAGAAATAAACTTTCTCACAAAGTTAATTTTGCTAAAGAATTATTTTAGCTCTTTCCTAATGTTAGGAGGTTCTATCTTTGATATAAATTCTATTATTTTAGGATATATAGAGATAACATCCTTATTAATGACATGGCCTAAAAATTTACCCTCAATAACATAAAAATACTCTTATTTGGGTTATGAGAAATCCCATACCTTCTGCACCTTTCAAATACCTACTATAAATGTATGATGTGGTCTTACATTTAAAACAAAAAGTTAGATCATCCATGTATATAATGATGCATTTACCTACCAAACCTTGGAAAGCATGGTCCATGGCTCTTTAGAATGTTTCTCCTACATTAATTAGTCTGAATGGCATCCTCTTGTATGCAAACATGCCCCATTTGGTAGTGAAAGCAGTCTTCATCCTATCTTCCTAATTCACCAGTACCTGGTTATACCCTAAAAATCCATTAAGAAAGGACATCATAGTAGAACCAAAAACACTTTGTATAACTTTACTAAATAAGGCAATGGGTAGTTATCTTTTTTAGATGACTTGTTAAGGTTCCTAAAATCAATGTAAAGCCTAATTTTTCCTTTCTTTTTTCTAACTAGGACCTAATTGGTAACCCAAGTAGAATGCCTAATGATAAATACAATCTTTACATCTAAAAAATTCTTAAACTATTTGAAAATCATTGGTTCTAAAATAGGGTTGATAGGCCTCTACTTTTGTCTAAAAGGTTTACAATCTTTCTTATAGGGTATGGTATGAGTGATGGATTTTGGATCAAAAATCTTTAAGTCATCATAGGACCATGCAATTATATCCTTGTAGCTTATCAATAAGTCTTTGGTTTTCTTACATTCAATTCTTATACATGTCATTCCAATGTTAATTAGATGAGGTTATTCTTGGGGTCCAAGATCAACTACCTTATAATCATTCTCACTTGATTTGGGAATCCTAGTGTTCTCAGTTAGCTTATCCTAGTCAAATAATCTCTCTAAGGTAATCATGCCTTTTGGAATTTTGTTATCAATCAAATGAATGACTTTACCATCAAATCTACCATCTTTTTCAAGGGTATTATCATTGGCCTCATCTATGACATGTGCCTCAATTAGTCCTAAATTGGTCATGAAATCCAAGATTTGTTGGTCATCACTAAAAATTTGCATATGGTTTACATTATCTAAGATATAAGGGCAAGGAACTAGCTCAATGCTAAAGTTTAGAGAGTCTTGGCTTGGCATTAGGTTAGCTGTAGCTGAGTCAAGCTCATTATCAGCCTTATTTTCTTCCCTAAGGATAGAAACAATGTTAAAAGCATTAAAATACTCTAATAAATCCCATACCCTAAATTTTTACCTCTTGAGGTATGATAATTTACACTGCTATCTACTTCACACCTAATTAATTACTAGTTTTGAGTCACCATGAACCATTAATTCTTTGAATTTTTACTTGATAGCAAATTGTAAACCTAAGATCAATGCTTTGTATTCTAAAAGATTATTAGTACATGGAAATTAAAGTCTATATGAAACATGATATTCTTTACCAATAGTATTGGTTAGCACAACTACTCCAGACCTAGAATTACATCTAGCCCCATCAAAATGCATCTTCCATAACCCAAGCATAGTATGATAAGGTTAAGAATTAATTACCTTAGTAGTTTCAAGAGTGAAAACTCTCAAATTAGAGTCAATTATGTTCACCTTTTCATTCATAACATTATATTTTATGATCATATGTTTCATCCTTGGTTCTCTTTCCACTCTGATTTAACTAGTTACTCCCTTCCATGGCAGCCACAAATGTGAGAAATTAGTGGACATTTATCCATTTAGGACCTTAATCCATTCCTTGCTCAACAATAAACCATAAGCATCAAGAATTTCAACAAATTAGATATCAATAAATTATTTAACCCTAGTCTCAAAGGCAAGCTACATATGAATGTTTAATAATTCCCCAACTACCTTGAATCTAGACTTATCTAAGTGATAACTCTATCAAATTTGATAGGATTCAAGCTAAGTTGTTTACATATACCTATTGGCATAATGTTTATGTATGCCCTATAATCCAATAAATAATTATGTAGATTCTTACCAAACATTCTGACATTAAGCAAAAAAGGTGGGGACTCTATCTTAGCCTTTTACATAGCAACATTGGCATTATCAATTTTGGATTGATTGTTAGGTTTCTTGGATAAGGATTCACACAATAGGTCCCTTTGTTTAGTGATCTACATCGATTCATGCAATGTTATGTTAGCCTTTATTTTATTCATGTCCTCCACAATATTATACCCAATTTTATTTAAAGAAATAAATGCGTTAGTATTTTGTTTAGAAGTAATTTCCTTTGGAGGCTCTAGGTTATTATTTGATGTAGTGTCTAGGGGAGTGCCAAAGTTGTTTAAAGGTGTTAAAGTATTAAAAGGCTACCTCTAATATCTATTCCTTAGAGGGTAGGTATTCTTCAAGAATTTTTGGAAGGTGTGTATTTCTTCTAGAACATCATTAATTTCATTATCTTCCTAGAAGGGGAAGTCAAACATCTCCACCATGAAGGATTGGTCAGTAGATTTAGATTATGATTTACTTGTACCATTATCTTTGTTAAGAACTACTTCAAATGTATCCAATTCTTCCTAAAAGGCTTCAAAAGCTTTACATAATTTAGTGTAATCTATTTTACCATGCTTAGCAATGTAATGAACTCTATAGTAATCACTTAATACAACATCAATAAGATTAATGTCCATGGTCTTCTTATTAGTAGATGATTCATTATTCTTATTATTATGGAAACTATCATTCTAGAATCTATTATTAGGTCTATTGAATCTTTGAAATGAGAAGTTCTTACTTGAGCTTTCACCAGTATGACTAACCTAATTTTTCAACTAAAGGAAATTAGTGCTTAGATTTTTTACCACATTTAATATAGAGCCATTCTCACTCTTGGGAGTTTCTTAATTATGAACCTAATTATTATTGGTACCATTGGTTAGTATCAAAGCCTTTTGATCATTTAAATTAAATCCTTTTACAAGATGGTTTAGGAATCCTAAGTTCTAGTTAGGAGCAACATGGCTTGAGGGTAACTGGTTCAAAGATGAGATTTGATTCAAAAAAGGCACATTCTAATTATTGTTAGGAAATATATTCAAGGTATGCATATGTGGATTGACGTTTGGGATAGAGTAAGCCATTTGTCCTTGAGGCTGAATTTTATCATTAATGATCATTGCTTTAGAATAAGTTTGGGCTAAGGTGGTTATGATTGAAAGATATCTCTTTAGGAACACATAAGTCATAGGATCTACGACATCCTTATATATTTCTAAAGCTAAAACATCATCAGGTTTGTAGGTATCTATGGTCTGGCTATGCATCTTTTGAGACATGAATCAAATTCTCTTATGGACTCATTATCATCTCTTTTTATGGTGTTAAATTATTGGTATAAGATAGAAGGACTAATAACCTTGCGAAATTGGTCAATAAAGACATTATTAAAACCATCTTAGTTGGTAATGTAATTATCAGGCAAATTGAGAAACCATTCATATGCAACATCCCTAAATGTGAAAGGAAACAACCTACATGATACATCTTCATGGGTGAGATTTAATAATATTAATTCCACTTTTAATGATTTAATGTGTTCCTCTGTAGTTATAACACCATTTAGACTAAACATTGGCAAATATTTCTCAAGATTGTGGGGGAGATCGTGTACTACACCTGGTATATTGATGGAGGAATCCCCTAGCCAGGCCATACCTTGATGAAGGTTGAATGTAGAAGTACCTTAGAGTGGTAAATTTGGAAAATACTTTGAATGTCTATATCTACCTTTATCCCACCTATCTCTCTAATGGATTTTTAGTTCAAGCAGAGTTTCCCTTGTTTTTGAATATGACCTTATTCTAATTCTAGGCAATTCCATCTTGAGAACTTTGAATTCTGTCTGAAATACAATGTGTTAAATCAATCTTTACAAATAATAAAGATTAAACTTGCATAATAAGTAATTTTGCAAGGATTCATGTAAATAACAATAAAGGACTAAGATCTTCAACTAAACTAGCTCAAAAATATGTCCAAATACATATATGTGAATGATATTTACAACTCTAAGCTCAAATGAGCTCAAATTTACAAAGGATCTATGAATATTTAACCAAAATAGCTATTACTAACCTCAAAACTATTGAATTGACAAAGTTAAATCCATTTTTACTGTAATCAAGTGTATAATTTCAAAAAATGTTGATCTTTGTCTAATGGAAGCACACATATGGGTCTAAAATCATGAAGATCACCAACCTTTACACAATTATTCTAAAATAAGTACAATTATTCAAAGAATAGAATGATCTTTGATCAAAATAAACCAAAACCAATAAAGATCCTACAAGTTTACAAGGATCTATTGAGGCCCTCCTTCTAGCACCAGCAAAGCTCACACCTACTGATGCCTCTAAGTGTACCACAAGGTGCTCTTAGTGTTTAAAGAACACTTCTCATTTTATAATTCAAATATTTCATACCATGAGTTTTAGGTGTGGTAATATGGTTACCTATGGTGAAATATCGGTAGAGCAAGTAAACTATTCCACAATATTTATAAAACTTGGTGGTTAGGATCCACCTTGGCCCTCTCAACAATATTTACAAAGGATGTAGTAATATATACTAATATCATTGAATTATGATCAAACTCTAAGATAAGACTAATCTATCTGGATATTTACAATGATATTTAAACTAAAGTGATCTAGTTAAAAAATAAGTAAAAAGTAGATGAAGAGAAGAAAAGTGTTGTTGATATTTATCTCAGACATTATGACAAAGTCCAAACATTTCCCAGGCATGCATTTAAAACCAATATATGAAGTAAATCAGCTTAAGCTCCAATCACAACATATATTAGGAAAGCTTCTAAGGAAGATAAGACATAATGCAAAGAAGAACCACATTTATTTTAAAGTTTTACTCCTTTAAGCAGATAGTTGATGCACATTTACAAATACAAAGAAAAATGAAATGAAGAAAACTAAGGAACCTTCAATTAACCTAGCATATTCACAAGTTAAAAATTATGCATTCAAAATGTACATGTCTATAATTCAAAAGAACCATTCAAATCTAAGATCCAAAACAAATAATTGAGAGATAAGCTAATTGAGAGATAAGCTAAATAACAATTGAAACAAACAAGATGAGACAATATTTTTAGAATTCTCTACTTGTATTAATTTTTTTAAAGTTTACACTAGTTTTTATAGCTCAAAAACTCTATCCTTATTTAAAAATGACAATGCTCATTTTATAGACTTTAAGGAAGCATGTTAGTCAGTTGCCTCAACTTACAAATGTACAAAATGCAAAGAACAGATGTCATTTATACAAAGTTTCTAAAATACACTAGACTTTCTAAAATAGACTAACCTTTAAGCAACGTGCCAACAAAATGCACATGCCTTTACAAAGGAATATTCCAATTTCAAAATTTACAATATCCCCATAAAAGAGAATATTCTTAACTACTTGGTGAACCCTATGTTGATGGAGTTTCTTGAACTTGTTAAAGTAACCTTATCACCTTTTGATGTTCCTCATCAATGAACTTCAAATTGATAGCTGGCTCAAGGAGGACTCATCATCTTGCTTAGGTAGGTCATCTAGATCTCTACCATTTCTCTCTAGAGGCTCCTTAATGATCCTCACCTTAGCTATCTTATTTTCTATAGTTAGGATCATATCCATGATCCTTTTGTTGTCACTTCTAGACCTACCTTGGCTCTTGCTTCTCACCTCCTACATGACCAAAGTGGCCCTGTGTTTGAACTCATCATCCATAATGATGTCTATGGAGTTGAGATTTTTAGGCTTGGTAATCATGGTCCCCATGAGTTTTTCAATTTTATCTAGTAGCTCTTTATCATCCTTGATAAGTCTTTCCAATCTCTTGGACCATGTGCTCAAACCATTTATCTTTTCCAAAATCAAGCCCAAGATGGTGTTGAGATGAGAAATGTTGATGGTCTTAAAACCAAGGATTTTATTCCCTGACAAGATGCTAATCAAATATTTTATTTTGCCTTTGGAACCCTGCCATTGAGTGATTAAGCCCTTGTTTTTTATATCTTGTAGGTATAATGCACTTTATCTTAGCTTTATTTACTTCATAGAGTCAAACATATCATGAAATAATCTCTCAAACATTTCAATTATGGGATCAAAAACTGATAAAACTATCTATTTATCCAAATCCTCCTTCTCCCTCTTTAGGTTCTTTATTTGTTTTTATAGGCCTTTGATGCTAGTTTGTAATTAGGTTGATTTATCTTTGGCTAACACAAGTATATCCTCCTCATGGATGGGATCTTCACCTATTCTTTGGCTTTCAACTGGATTCAATCCAACAAATGGCTCCACCTTCTAAAAAGTGAATTCCTCTCCACCCACCATAGCTTTCTTTGTTGTTACTCTTTCCAATATGGTAGTGGTTGGGTCAAATTAGACACTTACTAAAGAGTGTGTCATTTTTGGAGGCTCTAATACTTCCATTTGGGTGCTACCTAAAGACATATAAGTATCCAAATGTCTTTCCTTTTATAGATCCACTATCCAGAGCTTAAGCTCCTCATGAACTATGATGTTGATATATTTTGTGATGGCTCATTGATGGTGCAAAGTTGGGATCTTTTGTAACTTTCCATAAATAAACCATTAAAGAATGGTTAGGCCATAAATTAGGTTCTCATCACTAGATAGATTAACCTCAATCATAGGATGAGTGAGGATTAATCTAGTATTCTTGGTTCTTATTGGGACCAATTCTAATTCAACCTTTCTCTTTTGAGGGGGAAAAATTAAAACTAAGTCCAAAGCTATCTCCTTCCCCTTTTCCTTCCCTATTTATTCAACTTGGGGTTGAGGTTCTTCTTCTTGAGTTTGAGGCTTCTCTTCATTTGACCCATAAGCACTAGCTAGTACTTCCAAGGCATCTTCCATTATTTCCCATGGATGTAATACTATCATGTCAATATATTCAATTGGAGACTCTGGCTTTTCAAGTTGGGCAGAAGATGATTCCTCTTCACTAGGTCTTTCTTCAAGCTTCTATTTTCTTGGAATTTATGTAATTTTTGTCTCTATCTATTTTAGAGGAGGCATTGTAGATGGTCTAGGTAGTAAAAGGATTGATCTACTAGATTTCACCAGCTATCTTCTCATCTCTCTTCAATCTAGCCTCAAGCTTGATATTATGTTTCTTCAATCTTGCTAGGACCTTTGAAAATGAAGATGCTCAGATGTACATTATGTCATGGACACCAAGTTGATGTTCATATTTCATGTTAATTTATTTGGCCTTCAAATATTTTACAACATTATCCTAGGGGTCCCACAGACTTAAATCATCAAGTTGTAGATTGAATGAATCTCTGTGTCTAGAAATGGTGTCTATATTGTCCCAATTCTGCAAAATAATTCTTATAATAGTCAGGATAAGGATGGATCAGCCCCTTCCTTTTATATTTGCATACACCATCAATACCATGGAACAATTATTATATAATCTCCTATTTAGCTAGTTTGGTGGGTACATAGACTGGCAATCTCAATGGTTAACATAAGGTTCTCTCTATCCTAATTACAATGTAGTTAGGATATAACCAAAGGTATCTAATAAGTTCCACATACTTATTGATTAATGGAATGACTCTTATTAAAAGGACTCCTATTATATCATTAGACAAGAATGGATACACATAATCATAAATGAATTGTATGTGGTCCTTATACTTGAATATGTGCAATTTGGAATAGTAATAGAAGACTATTTTCCTTCCATCAAGTTATCAATTTTTGATGTTAAGGATTGTGGTGGTTACTAACAGGGCATCCAAAAGATAAGACATCATAAAGAAGTGATTATCATTCCTTTTCTTTATGGTAAAGATTGTTACTTCAAGCAAACACTGATGATTTTTCCTATAGGAAGAGTAAGTCCCTTTTCAACCTTGAAATATAAATAAGGGACCTAGAGTTTGTTGACATAAGTGATGGAAGGGCCCCCAAACAATCTATTGAGAAAATTCATAATCATTTTAATTCCTACCCTGAATTGGGAAATAGGGATTCTTCTAGTGGGGTCAAAAAATACATTGGTTCCTAAATATAGCCATGGGGCAAGGGCAATTTTTAGGTCATTTTAGCTGGACCATTGCTTAATTATGGGCAAATCCACTTGAGGAATGGGAAGTTTGTAGTAACTTTAAAATTCAATGGGGGAAATGTAATCACCTTTATTAAAATTACATTCATGTACTATCATATCTTGGTCAATTATAAAATCCTTAAAGATAAGAGCAATAACATCGATATAATGAAGTACCTCTATATTTGTGGTCATGTGGTGAAGACTGGTCATTTGGATGGTGACTATGTTAGATGGTGACTATGTCATAATACCTCTAGCAGACTATGGCATTCTTTTCATCCTCCTTGATTATTGCTTATAACTCTTTGATAATCTTGAAGATATTAAACTAGTTATTATCTTTAGTATTCAATGCTACCACATCAAGTGTAGTGTCTTTGAAGACTCTTCCATCCATGTTTGAAGTCAATTATAGCTTTGTGTCTTTTCTACTTTTTTATTTTCATGTTGCCATGGCTGTGAGTCTACAAATTGTTCACCAATGGTCTATAATCAACCTAAGGCCTAATTTTCACTTGTTTAGATGGTAGTTAGACTCTTTCTAGCTTAGATATGATCAAATGGGATCAAATTAGGGATTTTATAGATGTTAGGGATTTTTGCATGTCTTTTGGAGATTTAATGGCAATGATTTTTTGCACTTAGGTGAACTTGGTTCTAGGATTTGATTTTGAATTTTGCCTTTATACCTTTTCTTTTTCCAAGCCCATAAAATCTTTGGTTTTGTCTGCTTTTACTTAGGTGGTGTCTATGTGGTAGATTTGTGGCATCTAGTTAGCCTTTTCATAGCATTTGGTTCACAAATGCTTTGAAATTTGACTATTTCCTTCTAAATTTTGTATTATATTTCATGTTGTTAGATCATTCTATATGGGTCAATGTAAATAATTGATCTCTATCCTACTAGTTACACACCATTAGCTATCCTTTATATTGAGCCCCATGGTTGTGCCACTTGGTAATCTTGTGGGCCTTTTAAGATTTGTATCTTTGTCAATTTTTTAGTGTATGAATTTGTGCCATGTGGTGGATTTATGCTTTCTCAGAGGTCCTATTGAATATTCCACAATGATCTTGCTTGGTTCAATCATGATATCCCAATTAATCATGAGTCATCGATCCTAAAAAGGTGCATAAACTTGAAGTTAGCACTAGACCATGTAAATAACTTAAGTTAAATACTTAGTCTAAGGTTTCATTTCATGTTAACAAATATGAAATAAACCTTAGAATAAAGTATTTAGGCTAAGTTTAGATCATAGAAAAAGGGGACCCAATATAAAAAGAGGACATAAATTAATGTTTTTTGAGACCTAAGGTTTTTATCACATTAATAAATATGAAGCAAACCTTGGGACAAATAATTTAAGTTAGGATTCATATAATAGGACCTTGAATTTTGTCAAGCCTTGCTAATAAGCCCAAAAAATATTTCACAAGACCATGGGGATATATATATATATATATATATATACTAAGCATAAGGTTTTAAACTAAGGTTTGGTTTAATTTTAAAAAACATGATTTAACTTTATGATAATATTCAAGATAAGTCTATGGTATTTATAATTGTCCCTCATGTACATTTAAATTTTAAGTTGAAATAATTCTTCTAATTAATCTAAAACCAATCTTAACATTGAAGCACAAAACTTCCAAGCCTAATTAAGGCAAAAAATATGTTCATTCAACTAAGTGGGATTGGTCAATGAGTTTGAATTTTTATGGCCTCATAGATGTCAATTATGTTTTTAATAACATCAATATTAAACTCTACCAATTTATCATCAGGGTTTAAATTTGATGGCCTTCTGGACATCAATGACAACCTCGTGGATGTCAAATGATGGGCATGATAATGTCAAAATTAATTCCTAGGGAACATAGTAAGTCCTATGGAAATTTTAACCCATTATGAGTCATTCAATTAACTTCATCGAAGTAAGAGTGAATCGTTGATCATAATTTGAGTAGTCAAGTGTGATTATTTCTTGTAGTAAAAAATGAATTAAGTAAGATTGAGACCATATAAAATTTAAACCAAGATTATAGACTAATGTTTTGCTCATATTAATAAATAAAAATAGGACTTAGGATTAAAGTCTATAAGCTAAGTTTCAATATAATAAAGTATGGACCCTTTCAGTAATTAAAATGACTTAACTTAAGCCTTTTAGCCTTAGGTTTTGTTGTATTGATAAATATAATTAAACTTTAGAGTAAGACTTAGGTTAAATCTGTCATAACAAAAGGGGTCCCTCTTGATTCTGCATCATCTAATCTTTGGCATCCACTCAACCACGTGCCATTAATCATGATCTAAAGGATCAAACATGATTAGTCCTATGGGTTAAAGCTTTGGACTCACCTGGTTCATCTTGCATCATCTGATCATTTCTACCCAAATATACGTGGATCATAGATCCTATAGAGAAGCGCATAACTAAAGTTAGGTCTTAGGGCAAATAAGACTTAGGATAAAGTCTTAATAATAATGTCTCATTCATGTTATTAAATGTGAATGGGGCCTTAGGACTAATATTATAGACTAAGCTTACAACAAGAGCTAAACCAAGATATGAATTTAATAAAAGGGACCCTGTAGTATTAAGGTTATACCACATTAAAATAAAATGGGACAAAAGAGCTTAGAACATAAGGGGACCAAGATTATAAATTTTAGATTAAGTTTTGGTCATGTTGAAAAACAAAATAAATCCTTAATATAAATATTAGGTTTAAGTCCATGGGCTATTTAAAATGTTCCCTCCAAAATTATTCCTACCAATTTTTGAATTTAGTCTAAAATAAACTTGTGATAGGGTTTCTAAACAAGGGTTTCAAGAAGCTTGAACATGGATTTAACTTGAATTTTAATATACCAATGGTTATTAAAAGGTCAAATTGAGATAAATTCATTGAAATTATGAAACCCAAGTATGATCGCATCAAGGAGAGCTCCATTAAACATGTGATCTGAAACATAGAGATCCATGGTTAGAAACATTAAGCAAAGCTAAAATAGAACCATGAACCAAGAAGACCAACTAGAATCAGGTGTAGATGATATTCAAATGAAAATAATGTGAAAAACATGCCAAAGACATTTAGATTAAGTGAACTTTCAGTTCCAAGGTACTAATTGCATAATTTAACACATGGGTCCCCAATTTTAAGAGATAGAGGGTATGTTGACCTCAACACCACCAAACACTTCTTTGAAAATTTGAAATATTATGAGCCATTTTAAGGGACTATATCATAGGTTTTATGATTATTAAGGTATGATTTTATGTTTCTAGGAGCTTTATGAGTAGTGAAGGGTTATTATGTCTTACAAGTCTCATGACATGGTTCTATGTGATTACTTAAATCTAAACTAGTGATGTGTTCAAAACCCCTACATAGAGGGATGTTCAAGAATAAATTATTCATTTTTTTAGGGATATATTAGTTTTTTATTTTATATTTTTTTCTCATATATTCTCTTGAGATAGATAAGACGAATATAGTGCATTTTGTTAGCAATAACTACTTCATCATATAAGACTTAGTGAATGATAGTTAATGGTGATGATAATTAAATCGAAGAATATGGTATATGTTTTAATGGTGAGTGTTTCTTGTTTCCATTGAATAATCATTGCATGTATCAAATGTGTTGTCTTTTCATCTACACAGAGAAGTATATATTCATATTAAAGCACATTATTTACTTTAGAGCCTTGGGATAGAACATGTTTTAGGTTATGTGAATTCTTGAGTGTATTCAAACTTTGTGTAGGTAATTACAATGGAGAGAGGTATATATTATGGAAATAATCTATATATAATGTTAAAAAATGAACAAGAGACCCTATATTTCAATTGAGTCTTTTGTGAAATCTTGTGAATGTGTATAATCAAGAACACAAGGTAGAACCCTATTTTAGGGTATGTGCTTGAGATTTCAAGGATAATTTGACATTTTTTTCTTATTGGGATGAATGAATATCAGTGATTTAATCATAAAGAAGGTCAAAAACTTGTTGTGACTCTATAAAGGTCAAATGAAACCCTGAATTGCTTGTACTATATGTTTACCTAGTCTTAGAAAGAACCCAATTTTATGAGTTTTAAGGATATCAAAGACATAGAGTGTAATTAGGTTATGAAACTCATTAGAGAAGGTAATAAATATATGTAAAGACCTAATAAATATTTTTTTAAGGTTATAGCCTTTATAAAACTCATTTTTATGAATTTTTAAGACCTCTTAAGTCTGTTTAGAGACCTAAAAACCCTAAATTAGGGTTTTGACTGTAGAGAGATTATACAAGCCAAAAAGGCCTAAACTTTGTTATCAAGGTTATTTTTATCAATGTATAAGATAATATTATGGTTTTAGGTTTCTATCTTTAGTATTCCATATGGTTTGGGATTGTAATCTTGTCATAGGGCTAAATAGGCCTAATTAAGGACTGGGCTAGTGGAAAAATAAGGCATGCTTGTGGAGTACGGTGGAGATATAATGCCCTAATGGGTTTTAAGAAATGGTATAAGTTTGATTTTTAAGTTTTTAGATATTCTAAACCAAGGAGGTTTATCCCTAAATAGGGCTAGTATGGGCTTAAGGCTAAAAAAGAGCTTGTATGATGAAAGGGAACATAAAGGATGAAAATTTTCATAATAAAGGTTAAAATAGAGTGTCATAAGTTGATATAAGGTCTTTATGTAAACTAAATAATCAATTTATTTTATTTACTCATAAAGATATATAGCTTTCATATCACAGAAGGTTAAATTAAACATTACTAGGCTATAAGCCTATACAAGGCGAATAAGAAAAAGAAGTGTATTATTGTCATCAAATTGTGAATCCTAGGACAATTTATGAAGCTACCTAAATTTTATGTAACATTGAATCATATCTAAAGTTTTTGGGAACTTATAAGAGATGAATCTCTAGGATTAAAAGGGCTAGCTCCCTAAATTCTTCGCTAAGTGCCTATCATCGAATCTAATGCTTATTCATGAAAAGAGTCAAGAGTTTGCATAAAATGGAAACTATGTTAGAGAGGTGATACACCAAGAATATATCCCATATACTATCATAATTATACTAATAAACAATGCTTTCCAAGACTAATTCCATGCATTGAAAGATCCTAACATAGTGTTTCAATGTGAAGGTAACATGCTTGGGACAATCAATAAGATACTTGACCTAAGGGGTAGATTGCACACCATATATACAATTTAATACTTGAAATATGTATTAGTACATTAAACACACTTAACATGACCTATTAACATTAGAAACCTTGCTTAAACATGAAGGATAAAGGAAGTAAGGATGATTCTATCACTTAGTTCCACTATACATCACTCACACACTTAGAAAAAAAGTTTAAAAAATAAAAATTTGAACTTTTATTCAATGTTAAAAATCAAAATTTAATGTAATTTTATCATGGATTTTCCATACCAAAAATTTGGTCCCCTGCAATAGCCAAAAATGGCTCAATTTATTAAACTTTGAGGAAGAGAGAGAGAAAGGGAGTCCAAGAGGCACAAGGACAAGTGTCCAAAAGATAAAGTCAGTTATAATGCATGTGGATGAGGATATGGGGAAATAAATGTAACATCATGATCAACAAGTATCTTTTCCATTCATTTAGAACATGCAAAATGTCAAGAAACTCTTTTTGCACAAAAAACTACCTTCTAGGATTAGTCTTCTAAAACTACCTTATGATTGTAACTAATAAAGTTTTATGATTTATATAAATATGGGGTTCACTAAGAGGATCCTTACCCTTCCTATCATTTTAGCTATGCATGAGTATATTTGGTAGTCTCAAAATAACTCTTTTCCTTTCACCTCTAACACTTAGCACTTACAAGCTCTATAAACCTATATTTTGATCCATACAAGAGGATAAATTATATTTTTGAGGAGTGATAATACCATTATTTACAATAATTTGGCCTTAAAAGGCTCCCAAAATAATGATTCACCATTTCTTCTAAGTCCTCACTAGTTGGCTCACTAGACTGGCTAAAAATAATGAATTGGTAGGACTCTTCAAAGCTTATGCACTTCATATAATGAAAATATGGACTTATAAAAAGTCCTAATATTCCTCCAAAAAGTGATTTCATTTCCTGAAAGTCCACCATTCCTACACAACACAAAAAATGGTTAAAATAAGCCCTATTTTCCTCTTTTCTATATAGTTCTATACAATCCAATGCCATGAATATGATCCTAATGGATTTTTCTAAAAAAATTGTTCATCATTCAGGGCCAAATTTATTAATTTGGATGTACTTTTAGCCTCATTTCTCCAGTCAAGTCCTTATGGAGGGTTTTCAAGGGTTTTGGAGTGTTTTTCATTCTTAGCATTAATTCATAGTCATGGCACATTGGAGTTTTTATAATATAAAACTTGTCTCCTCAAGTACCTAATTTAACTTCCTTTAAAGGCTCAAGGTCACATGCAAAGCTTGGTGGAATTTCTAAACACCTGAAGTTATCATTTGAGCTCATTTTTTTCTTCTTGGTGGGGTCTGAATGCTTCTTAAGCCATAAATGGATTCTTGGAGACTTTATTTGAAAAATAAAGGTTGTAAAATTTCTATATACACCCTAAAAACTTACTCCAACCATTATAATGGATTTACAAAATCTTGAAATGGAAATTGACCCTTATTTGGTTTTAGGCCTAGGCCTGCCTACATCTTTAAGCTCCAATTGACCCTCAAATGGTTATATTTATAATTTTATGGATTTAAAACACCCAAAATACCTATTAAAACATGTATTTATCACTTTTAAATCATATATTATGTTGAAAATATACATAACCTCCAATTTGGCTTCTAGCCCTAAGGCTTTCCTTCACACTTGACTATGACCCTTATTGTGTAGGGTGCCTTGTTTACTTTCAATAATTATATAAAGGTTTATTATTTTAATTCATGTGTCATCCATATTATCTCACCTTTATTTTTCATTTTTTTCCCTTTAGATCATCAATTCATCACTTTTCCACAAACCTACCCTTCTTGTGCATGAAGGGACTGCCCCTGCTTTGAGATAAAATAGAGAGTATTAAGCATATTTGGTTAGGAAAAGCTATTATTTTATAAGATAAATTTTTTCATAATTACCAAATCTACCAATTTTTTTCCAATTCCATTTTTAGGAGGTCTAACCATCCCAATTTCTTCAAAAAATGGGTAAAAAACCTTGTTTTTGCATGCTCTTGTTCAAACCTTCTCAGAATGCTCTTTAAAACCCTATTTTATGTATATAATATGTTAATAAATGTTAATTACCCTCATTTAATTATTTTTAAACCTATTAATCTACTCAAAACCTCTCTCCTAAGTGGAATCCCCAAGTTCATCTCTTGGAACAAGGCTTTCCCAACCTTGCCTGTACGAATTGAGTGCATTTTGCTTATGAGAAAAGTGTCTTGGGTGGATTAAGGATTTCTTGGAAATATAATTTCCTTAATTAATTCATGATGAATACATATCACATTGTTTTAAACTCTCCTTCCCTTCTTTAGGCATCAACCTCTCAACATGTCCTTTTCTTGCTTATGCCCCTGTCTAATTGTGACAATGAACAGGGGTACTCTTTCTTTATGAATTTATTTAGAGGTTAAAATATTTTTTTTTAAAAATTAATTAGTAATTTTTGAACCATACCCTTATTCCAATATGATCCCATCTTTAAAACCTATCATCTTGACCTTTTAGGCCTTCCAATTGCTCACTATCCTCTTGGACTGAGATAGTCCTAGGACCCTGCCTATAGGTGATTTAGGGTTATAGTAGCATGAATTTGATATTGGTTTGTGATTTATAAAATAATTTAGATATTAAAGTCACTTATTTTTTTAATTTTATCTTTATTTGGCCTATAAGTGCCTTAAGACTCCTTAAAATGCCATAGTCCTCATTCACTGCTTGCTCAGCTATAGGTGACTATCCCTTCCTTCATTTTAGGCATGTAGGTTATTTATTAGGTATATATAGACTTGATCATGGTGGAATTTAAAAACCATGAAAATTTCCTTCACCTCATCCATGATAATGCCTATTTCACAAACCTTTACCTCTCTGCTTGTAGGTGGCTCCTCACAGTCTTGTGTATGGATAGAGGAGTATGTGTTGGGTTATAAAACGTTGGAATTCTCCTTATCTCATGATTTCATATGATTCAACATAAAATTAACTAATATCATCACTTAAATTGATATCATAGTCCAAGATCATCAAAATGGGATGTAAATTAACATTTTGATCACTGTCTTATAGACATCATTGCCCTACTTTAGTGACTTTTAACTATCTTTAGGATTTGTAACATCCAAACTCCACTCATATTTAGATTCTAAAAATTGGCACAACTATTGTAGGTGGATATGGATACCAAAATTTCTAATTTGAAAATTTGTATCACTTAACAAGTGGATTTTTTGAGGTTTTCAAAAACCTTCAAGGCCTCTGTTTGACATTTTTAGGGCAAAAGGGCTTGAGTACAATCCAAAGTTCCAATTGATGCTTTGAAATTTATCTTTCCAAAATAGGATGATCAATAGTCCTATCTACACCTTCCTATAGCAAATACTCCAAAATTGGATTTACCAAACTATTGAAACACCTCCAAAAGTTTTGTCTATGCCCTCAGATGTAGATGGTCATATCCTTTATATAGGTAAATTTGAGAACATTCTCTAAAAATATAATTTTAGATCACCGACATGCTTCTATAAACTTATAAATGCACATTAATGGTCCCAAGAGATTAAGAACCATGTCAAACCTTCAAACTCACACTTGTGAAATCAACATGCTCCTGTAGGTGGAGTTTTATGACTGAGACATACAAGGAAATCTTAAAATGGTAAGGAACATGCAAGTAATGCCTTTAAAACACCTCAAAGGCAATTTTAAACACTTTAATTCTCATCATAAACTATTATTATTTCCAAAACAACATCAAAACATCATCTCAAGTGTGAAGGAAACATTTTCAAAGCAATGGGATGATCATGAATGTAAACTAGCCATTTTACAAGACTAAAAGATGATTTATCACAAAATTTAACTCTAAAAAATAAGAATATTCATGGAAAAATATTTAAATTCATGTGTATTCACCTACAACACACAAATATATCAATACAAAATAATAAAATCTGAGACAAGCTCAAACAGTGACCCCCTCATGGTTGAACATGCATAAAAAGCTACCTAGGATAAAACTAATGGTTCATAAAGGAAAATAAACCAAATATTAAGTTCATGTTATTAAAATTAATTAAACTTATATTTATATCCACCCCCAAAATCACTCCTCCCAATTCCACCTATATGGCCCATGCCAAGTACATGAAGTTGCTCCTTTGCTTGCAAAGTGAAAATGGAAAAAAATAAGTTGAAAATGAAACCTTTTACATTATTATTGAAAATAAGGAATTTAAATTGATTATGGGAGGTGAGGAGTTACTATTCCCATGTTTTTAGTGGATGGTGGACTTGAGAAGTCTGTATAAGTGTCCAATAGCTCCTATTTTTGAGGGCAAACTACCATCCACTGAACATAATTGCTTCTTGCATGACAAATAACTATTCTTGACATAATATTGATATGATATACATTTAAACTCACCTAGGTGTCAAATTTGGTTAAATGAAAATATGTACAGGTCATTAAATGGGCTAAAATATGACCAAAAGCCCCTTTTTCCACATAAGACAAGACCTATGACTAATTTATGACTTGTAAACATATTAAAACATGTCAAAGACCACCATAGGATATTTTAAACACCATTTTATCCTTTTAATACCTTTGAATAAGGTTAACCACCTTTGACTCAAGTTGACTAGCCTAGTACATAAGGGGTGGACCTCAACAAGGACTAGTGAGAGGATGAGTAAGATAATAGATGAACATGACACCCTATAAGACACATAGGAACCTTATCAAAAGTTTAAAATAGTAATGGTTAAAAAAAATTTAATTAGGGTCAAATTTGGTCAACATTCTTGGTGATTTCTATGGGTGGCATGCTAGCTATGCCTAAGACCAGTTGCCTAATCCTTCCATTGGGCATGGAGTCATGTATATGAGCAATCAGATTGATATGAACAAACATTGGATTTTATACAATAAAAATGAAATTACACAAGACACACAAATAAATAACAGCACACATAAGACAAAATCAAAACACAAGACAAAGACACACTTGTGCTACTAAGCACTTAGGGAACACAAAGTAAAACTGAAAACAAACTAGTGTGTACATTCATCTTGATCATACTCCCTTCCTAGATCAAAAAGGGAGTATCTTGAATTTACCTCATCATTATATGAATGAGGATTCCATGTGCGCTTCCTTTTGGGTGTGATCCTAGATGACTCACATTTTGTCTTTTTTCTTTGACTTGTCATGTCACTTGATGAAGTCTTCTCAAATATATCTCCCAAGTAGGTGAAGTCCTCTTGGGTTTGGAAACATGTCTCACATTGTTTCCCTCTTTTCTCCTCATATAAAATTTGCATGTCCATATATAGGGAATCCTATTGTAATTTCATGTCTCCTTGATATATCTCATCTTCTTTCTCAATCATCACACCTTTTTCAAACTCTTCAAGAAGTATTGTATCATGGAAATATGGAAGTATCTCATGCATAAATTTATATTTGATGATGGTATAGGTAGCTTCATGAGTGATTGTAAGATTGATATTCAAATCACTTTAAATAGGCCCAATACCATCATATATTGTTTCATCATGATCCAAACTCTCTTGGTGATAATACTCCTAAACTCATAGTTATGTTCCAACTTCTAGCTTGTCATGGCTTGTGGTCAGTTATATAAGACTTGTAAGCCCCTTTTGGATTTTAAATTCATTACATATATCTTCAAACACCTGCCATAATCCATCTTATTTTGATTGATTTATATCATGGAAAGGAACAATGATAGAAAACATCTCTTCTTTAGGATTCAAAAAAAGTTCTTCTAAAGCATTCTTTTCATCACAAGGATCATCACTTCCACAAGGAGTTAGATCTTTCTCATCATTCAGCCAATCTAAAACCTCTGCTCCTTCACAATATTCTCCACACAAGTTTACTTATTCCACTATGGTGTCATCCTTCTTTTGGTTTTTGTATAGGATAGACTCCCAAGAAGAGAATTTTTGGGCAATGGACAAAGAGTTTGGGCATCTTGAGATTGCCAAGATGGATTGGTTTCATTGGCTACTAATTTCTCTTCTAGATTGAAAATTAGGCTACAAACATCGAGCACCTCATAGGTAAAATTTGACCAATTATCCTCCTTTATAGTTATCTAATCCCTTTTGATTTGTTCCAACCCATTCCTTATGCTCTTGATAAAAACACTTGGAATTACTTGATCACCACTATATCTAGTATCAAGCTCTATCATGTATTCTTGATAGCCAACTAGAGATTATTTAAAACTAGCAATGGCATGACTTGGAGGAGAACTAATTGGACTAGGAGGAGAACAAGATGAAGAGGACTTATTATTGACCATATGGGAATCATTACAATCTTAAACAAGTATTTTCTCATCTTGATAAAGAATAGGCAAAGTAGCACATACCTCTTCCACTTTATGATCTATATTTATAAGTGGAGGTATAGGAGTATCTTCCTCATGTAGACAATAAATCCCCAAATCAATTTCTTCAATGGATGCATAAGGATCATGCTCATATGTTTTAGTACCATATTCATCAAGGAAAAGGTCAGAAATACCTTCAAGAGGAGAGGATGATTCACCATCAATAACACGTTCCTATTCTTCACTAAATACACAATTCTAATTTGAACTTGACTCCACATATGGTTCAATATGAAACCTTGCCAAGGTTTATGTTCTTATGGTCACCTTGGCTCCATACTTTGCTCTAAAAGTTATAAAGTTCCAATTAGTATAAATATGTCCTCTTATTTTATCTGTGAAGTCCCTTGATAAGTAAATAACAAAGTGGGTTGGGAGGTCTACCACCACAATGTCTTGCATAATGGGGAAGCTTGGACAATTATGTAATAAAAATTTCAAGTATTTAACTAGTCCCACTATCTTGGTTGGAGTCCCATCAAGTTACAACACTCCCTTACTATGTGGTTCATACCTTAATCCTAACTAATTTGCAACCACCTTAGGCATAACCATGGTACTAGCCCCACTATCCAAAATATACTTATGAACCAACTTGTCTCCTAAAATGAGTGTGAGGTAGAAAGGTGGAGGCTTTTCATATTTGGTGGAGGGATTTAGGACATGACTTGGTATGTTGACAAGGTCCACACCATGGTACCTTAGAGCTTTAGGGGCTACATTGATATTGACAAGTTGTTCTCATAGGAATTTCTTTTGGCCAAGCATTTTCAAGACTTCCCAAAGAGATATGTTAGTATTGGTATTCTTCAATGAGTCAATAATGTTTATAGGGGAATTATTTACCTTTTATTACATCCTTGGATGTAGTGAAGAAGCTAGAACTTGATGCATTATAGGCTTAAAAACCTTGCTTGCATTTTGACTTTGATTAGGAATGTGACTAGTAGGAGGTGCTATATTGGGATTAATACCTTGTGGCCTTGGAAATGCATCACTTAGAGTCACATGTGCTTTGGGAACATCTACCACAACTCTTTTTTTAGCTCTTATGTGGGATTCAACTGATGTTCCTTGATTCAACACATAGTCATCTTCTTTTTAAAAGTTCATGAGAATAGTACCTTGGTTGATACCTTCTCCATGAGTGTTCAATTGCATGAGATGTTTTTATTTTGATGTAATATAAGGAGTGGCTCCTTATTTTTCCACCAAAGCATGAAAACCTTCTCCACCATCATTCCCAAATTGAACTTGAGATTGTCCCTAATGATATATATGCTCTTCTTCTTAAACCAAATTAGTATGGACTGGAACAACAACCCTTGTAGATGGAATATAATTAGGTTTATAGGTATTGGACTACATATTGAAAGATTACTAACCTTGTCCTTTTCCTTGGTAGTTATATTGGGGTAGAGGTCTATAAGCTTGTTGAGGGTAGTATTGAGGATTGGGTGGAAGATTTGCATGCAATCAGGCTTGTTTAAGCTAGGATTGTAATGATATAATAATTTCATCCTTATCTATGGAATTTTCCACCTTCTTGGGAGTATTTTTAAGCTTGATATTGGTATTGGGAACTTGTGCTATGCTTGGGACTTCAACTAAATTATGAGAAAATGAAGGCATGGAGACTCTTGGAGGTAGTTTCCTAGCTTGTATCAAACTATTATCATTTTTAATAGCTATCTCATATGCCTTAGGTAAAGTAAATCCTCCCATTTATTACAAAATTAATTCCTTATCAATTCCAATAGCTTTGAGATAGGTGGGGAATACAAATCTTAGAGGAGGCCTCATGATAGGTGGCAACCTATGCCATGTTATTTAAAATATTTCATTGAAATATCCCATGGATTCATTATGACCTTTCCTTATCAAATTAAACTAGTGGATTAATGAAGAGTGATCACTCTTATTTTTAAACCTACTTACTAATAATTCCTTAAAGCCATCTTAACTAGTAATGCAAAAACCTTCTAAAGTTCTATACCAATTAAGTGCTTTACCTTTTAGAGACATGGAAATCAATATAATAGATATATTGGCTTGAGTGACATTATGGAAGTTTGAAATGTCCCTAATGTGCTTATATGGGGTAATAGTACCTTCTCCTTTGAAATTAGGGAGACTTTTGGTAGCATTGGGAGGAATAGGGTCATATGCAAGAAGGTTTATTAGATTTTAGGTATTGAAGGCTATGAAAGGATATTGTCTAGACATATATTCTCATTCCTCTTGATCTCCTATCTCTTCCAATTATTATTCTTCCTCTTTTAAAACTTCTTTTTTAGGATCTCTAAAGTTTAATAATGGTTCAAGGTGTTGTTCTTCAAGAGGAGTTTTAGGTTTAGGGACTTGATTGAAAACTCTAATAGAAGATGTTCTAATGAGGAAAATGAAGTAAAATGTGAAGGAATTGATCTAAAACTATAGATTATCACCTTTTGGAGTTTAAAAATTCTAGATTAGAAACACTTATTTGATTTTAATCTTATCAAGACCAACATTCACCTTGACATGTAAACAATTAGGACTAGATGTCCTACTAGGCATGCTATAACTATTGTCATAAAATTGTGTGCCCTAGTACACTATATGAAGATCCCTAAATTTTATGCAACATTGAATCATATCTAAAGTTTTTGGGTACTTATAAGAGAGATGAATCTCTAGGATTGAAAGGGCTAGCTCCCTGAATTCTTCTTTAAGTGCCTATCGCCTAATCTAATGCTTGTTCATGTAAAGAGTTAAGAGTTTGCATAAAATGGAAAATATGATAGAGAGGTGATCCCCCAAGAATATATCCCATATAATATCATACTTATACTAATAAATAATTCTTTCCAAGACCAATTCCATGCATTGAAAGATCCTAACATAGTGTTTCATTGTGAAGGTAACATGCTTGGGACAATCAATACGATACTTGACCTAAGGGCTAGATTGGACACCATAGATACAATTTCATAATTGAAAGATATATTAGTATATTCAACACACTTTTCATGGCCTATTAACATCATAACCCTTGATTAAACATGAAGGATAAAGGGAGTAAGGATGATTCTATCACTTAGCTCCATTATACATCACTCACATAGATAAAAAGTTCATAAACTCAAAATTGGACTTGTATTCAATGTTTAAAAGAAAAAAATAATGTAATTTTAGTAGGTTTTCATCATACCAAAAATGTGGTCCCCTAAAATAGCCAAAAATGGCTCAATTTATAGAACTTTGAGGAAAATAGAGAGAAAAGGAGTCCAAGAGGCACAAGGACAAGTGTCCAAAAGATAAAGTCAGTTATAATGCATGTGGATGAGGAGATGGGGTGAACCATGACACATTAGGAGTAATAAGTGTCTTTTCTAATCATTTAGAACCTATAAAATGTCAAGAAACTCCTTTTACATAGAAAATTACCTTCTATAATTAGTCTTATAAAACTGCCTTATGACTACAACTAATCAATTTTGATGATTTATATGAATAGGGTAGTCATAAATAATATCTCACATGCATTGGAGAGGCTCTTGATCTTTCATATCATTCTCACCATGTATGAGAATACTTGGTAGTCTCATAATAGTTGTTTTCCTTTCACCTCCAACACTTGGCACTTAAAATATCTACAAACCTATAGTTTAATATATAAAATAGGATAAATTATATGTTTGATGAGTAATCATACCATAAATTACAATAATTTGGCCTTAAAAGGCTCCCAAAATGAAGATTCACCATTTATTCTATGCCCTCACTAGTTGGCTCACTAGACTAGTTGAAAAGAATGAATTGGTAGGCACAATTATAAGATTATTAACTTGATATAATGACCATAGGGACTTATAAAAAGTCTTAGTATCACTTAAAAAAAGTGATATCATCTCTTGAAAGTCCACCATGCTTGCACAAAAAAGGGTCAAAATAAGCCTTTTTACCTCTTTTATATATAGTTCTGTATAATCCAAGGCCATGGTTGTGATCCTCAAGGAGTTTTCAAAAACTTCTCTTTATCATTAAAGGTCAAATTTGTTCATCTTGATGTACTTTGAGCCTCATTTCTCTAGTCGAGTCCTTATGAAGGGTTTACAAGGGTTTTAAAGTGATTTTCATTCTTAGTATTTGTTCATAGCCATGGTAAATTGGAGTTTAGATAAAATTAAAATTAAATATCCTAAATTACCTACTTAAACTTCCTTTAAAGGTTCAAGGTCCCAAGCAAATCTTGGTGGAAGTTCTAAACACTTGAAGTTGTCATTCGGGCTCATTTTTTTCTTTTTGGTTGGGTTTGACTACTTCCTGAGCCAAAAATGAATTCATGAAGAATTTATTTTAAAAATTAAGGTTTTAAAATTTATATATACACCCTAAAAACTTCCTCCAACCATTATAAATGATTTCCAAAAGCTTGAAATGGAAATTGACCCTTGTTTGGTTTTAGGCCTAGGCTTGACCAATAAGCTTGTCTACATCTTTGAGCTCCAATTGACCCTCCAATGGTTATATTTTAAATTTAATGTACTTAAAACACCAAAAATACCTCTTAAAACATGTATTGATCAATTTTAAATCATATATTAGGTTTAAAATATACATGACCTCCAATTTGGCTTCTAGCCCTAAGGCTTTCCTTCACACTTGACTGCAACCCTTGTTGTGTAGGGTGCCCTGTTTACTTTCAAGAATTATATAAAGGTTTATTAGGTTATTTCATGTGTCAAAAATCTTATATATCATTTATTTGTCCTTTTTTCGTTTGTATCATCAATTCATCACTTTTCCCCAAAACTGGCATTCTTATGCATGAAGGGACTACCCCTGATTTAAAATAAAATAGAGAGTATTAAACCTATTTAGTTATAAAAAATGAGTATTTTATAATATTCATAGGTTCCTAATTACCAAATCTACCAATTTTTTTGGTCCAATTCCATGTTTAGGAGGTCTAACCATCCCGATTTCTTCAAAAAATGGGTAAAAAACCTTATTTTTACATGCTCTTGTTCAAACCTTCTCATGAATTCTCTTTACAACCCTATTTGATGAATATAATATGTTAATAAATGTTCCTTACCATTATTTAATTCTTTTTTAGCCTAGGAATCTACTCAAAACTTCTCTCCTAAGTGGAATCCCCAAGTTCATCTCTTAGAACAAGGCTTTCCCAACCCTACTTGTACAGATTGAGTCCATTTTGCATATGAGAAAAGTGTATTAGGTGGATTAAGGATGTATTAAACATATAATTTACTTAATTTTTTCATGATTAATCCATATTACATTTTTTTAAATTCTCCTTCCCTTCTTTAGGCATCAACCTCTCAAAATGTCCTTCTCTTGCTTATGCCCTTGTCTAACTGTGACATTGAACATGGGTACTCTTTATTTATGCCTTTATTTAGAGGTTACAATAAAGTTTTCAACACATTCCATAGCAATTTTTAACCCATATCCCTATGAAAATGTAATCCCATCTTTAAAACCTATCATCTTGCCCTTTTAGGCCTTCTAATTGCTCACTATCCTCTTGAACTAAGATAGTCTTAGGACCCTGCCTGTAGGTGATTTGGGGTTAGAGTAGCATGAATTTAATCTTGGTTTGTGATTTATTAAATAATTTATATCTCAAATTCATGTATGTTTTAACATTTTATCCTTCTTTATCCTATAATTTCCTTGAGACTCCTCCAAATGCCAAAGTCCTCATTCACTACTTGCTCAGCTGTAGGTGACTATCCCTTCCTTCATTTTAGGTCTGTAGGTTATTTATTAGGTCCAGATAGAATTTATCATGGTATAATTTGTGTAATTAATGTATTTTATTACCTAAAAACCATGAAACTTTCCTTCACCTCATCCATGATAATGCCTATTTCATAAACCTTTACCTCTTTACCAGTAGGTGGCTCCTCACGGTCCTATGTACGGATAGAGGAGTATGTGTTGTTGTTTAAAACATTAGAGTTATTCTCTCATGATTTATTAACTTTTAACATAATTTAAACTAATATCATCACTTAACTTGATAGAATAGTCTAATATCATCAAAATGGGATGCAAATTAACATTTTGATCATTATCTTGTAGACATCACTACCCTACTTTAGTGACTTGTTGCCATCTTTAGGCTTTATAACATCCAACCTCCACTCATCTTTGGATTATAAATTTTTATAAAACTATTATAGGTTGATATGGATACAAAAATATCCTCTTTTTAAAACTTAGATCACCTAAAAATTTGATTATGTGAGGTCCTCAAAAACCTTCAAGGCCTTTGTTTGACATTTTTAGGGCAAAAGGGCTTGAGTACAATCCAAAGTTCCAATTGATGCTTTGACATTTATCTTACCAAACTAAGATGATCAATAGGCCTTTCTAGGCCTTCCTATATCAAGGAATCCCAAATTATATTTACCAATCTATTAGAACATCTCCAAAAGGTTTTTCTATGCCCTCAGTTGTAGATGGTCATCTCCTTCATACAGGTAGAGTTGAGAACATTCTATAAACATTGAAGTTTATAACACCTACATGCTTCCATCAACTTGTCAATGCACATTAATGGTCCCATGAGATTAAGAACCATGTGAAACCTTTAAACTCACACTTGTGATGTTAGCATGCTCCTGTAGGTGGATTTTTATAGTTGAGACATATAAGGAAATCCTAAAATGGCAAGGAACATGCAAGGAATGCCTTTAAAAAACCTCAAGGGAAATTTTAAAAACTTGAATTCTCATCATACACTAGGATTATTTCCAAAACAACATCAAAAAATCATCTCCAGTGTGAAGGAAGCATTTTCAAAGTAATGAGATGATTGCGAATGTAAACTAGCCATTTTGCAAGCCTAGAAGAGGCTTTCTCACAAAATTGAAATCTCCAAAACAAGAAGAAGAGTGGAAAAATATTTAAAATAATGTGGAGGCACCTAAAACACACAAATACATCAATCCAAAACAATAAAATTTGAGACAAGATAAAACAGTGACCCCCTCATGGTTGAACATGCATAAAAAGTTGTTTGGGATCAAACCAATGGATCATAGAGGATAATGCACCAAATATTAATTTATTATTATGAACATGAAGTACACTTAGATTAATATCCACCCCCAAAATAACTCCTCCTAATTCCACCTGTATGGCCCATGTCAAGTACATAAAGTTGTTCTTTCTTTGCTTGCCAAGTGAAAATGGAAGAAAACAAGTTGCAAATGAAACATTTTTCATTGTTATTGAAAACCAAGAATTGAAATGGATGATGGGATGTGAATATTTACTATTCCCATGTTTTTAGCTGATGGTGGACTTGATAATTTTATACAAGTGCCCAATAGCTCCTATTTTTTAGGGAAAACTACCATCCACTAAACATAACCACTTATTACTCGACAAATAACTATTCTTGACATGATCTATGTTGAAACTCACCTATATGTCAAAAAAAATTTCATGAAAATTTGTACAAGTCATTAAATGGGCTAAAATATGACCAAAAGGCCCCTTTTTCACATAAGACAAGACCTATGACTAATTTATGACTTGTAAACATATTAAAACATGTCAAGGACCACCTTAGGATATTTTCAACACCATTTGACCCTTTGATTAAATTTGACCAAGAATAAATTATTGGTCTGTGTAGGGAGATATAAGGTTTGTATTTGATATTTTTCTCATATATGCTCTGAGATAGATAAGATGAATATCGGGTGAATAAAGTGCATTTTGTTAGCAATGACTATTTCATCATATAGGACTCAGTGAATGATAGTTAATGGTAATGATAATAAAATTGAATAATATGGTATAAGTGTTAATGGTGAGTGTTTCTTGTTTCCATTGAATAGTCACTACATGTATCAAATGTGTTGTCTTTTCATCTACTCAGAGAAGTATATAGTCATATTGAAGCACATTATTCACTTTAGAGCCTTGGGATAGAATAGGTTTTAGGTTTTGTGAATTCTTGAGTGTATTTAGACTTTATGTAATTAATTACAATGGAGAGACATATAGATCATGGAAATAATCTCTATATAAGGTTAAAAAATGAACAAGAGTCCCTATATTTCAATTGAGTCTTTTGTGAAATCTTGTGAATGTGTATAATCAAGAACACAAGGTAGAACCCTGTTTGAGGGTGTGTGCTTGAGATTTCAAGGATAATTTGACATTTTTTTCTTATTGGGATGAATGGAGATCAATGATGTAATCATAAGGAAAGTCTAAAACTTGTTGTGACTCTATAAAGGTCAAATGAAACCCTAAGTTGCTCATACTATAGGTTTACCTAGTCTTAGAAAGTGTTAGAATAACTAATTAATCTTAGCTATATTGTAATAAATGTCTCAAGGTGTTATTAACCTTTGATTGACATAAGATAGTTATTTGGGGTATTTCCTAGGTGTGATTAGTTGTAATCTCCTACATATTAGGAGATCTAATCTCTTTTATTATTGTATAAATAAGCATCTCTTGTAGTGTTTTTATATATTCAGTTGATTCAGTTAATGCAATTTATTCTAGATTTCAATTGGTACTAGAGCAAGAAATTCTTGAGTTTTTTTTTGAAGCATTATAGAATCATTGGAGATTGAGATTAAGATTCATATGATCATTGGATGCATCACGATGTTCCAATTTCAGCCATCCCAAATTGAAATGCTGTCAGAATTTTGGCCAATTTTGTAGGAGAATAGTCATCAAAACAGGAAAAAAATTGTTTTGATAAAATTTAGACATATTTATATTAAATTTTAGACTAAATTTTAGATTTGAAATCATATTTGAGAGCTTTTAATTTGATTTTATTATTGCTGGTCAAGATCCAATTCTGAATTACTGGAGGAATAGATCTAAGTTTTTTAGATGTTTGTATATGTCATTGTGATGATTATTTGTCAAATCTATAAAAACATAGAATCTCTAGAAATTATCTTGTAATTTTTTTGAATTCTACTAAAAAAAATACTAATTTTAAAAAAAAATTAGAATTTTTGGAGCTTCTGGTGATTTTTTTAAGTTTCTATTTTGTAGAACAAGTGAGGAACAACGAAAAAATGGCAATTTTTTTGAATTTTTAGCATAATAGTGGATCAAATCCTATATCACTAGATTATTATCAGTGAGAGATCTCCAAAAATTATTCATTTTTTGAAAATGGAGCACTGAGGCACCCATGGTGAAAGTTTGAAGGTAGAGTATAATTTGGAGGTTGTCATTTGGTGCAAGGTCAATTTTTTGGTGGAGCACCACCCAGATCTACCACTTTTACAATCAGCACTACCATCACACCACCAAGATATTTTAACCTCTGTTCATGCCATATGACTACCTATTGGGTGTTTTTTAAGCCCCTAAGGGCTTGTCCTTCACTACTATGAGCCATATTTGAAGATCTTTTCTTTCAAGGTTCATAACTTTTGATCCGTAAAGCTTGAGAAGGTGATTCTATTTTTACCTTAGATATTTTTTTGAGATATATGTAGTGTTAAGGCTATTTTTTACATTTTTATCACCCATATTTCTATAATTTTCATTTTCTTGCTAGTTTAGCTAATTAGTTCATGTATTTTAGACCTTTAAGAGGCCATAACTTTTGATTGGTAACTCCAATTTGTATGTTGTATTTTTAAAAATTACATATTTTTAGATTATATATCTATTGGATTCATTAAATTTTAAAAATAAAAATAAAAAATTATAGCCTCATTTGCTCCTTGAACGCATTTTCAATTAAAACTGACATCTAATTTTCCATTGCTTGTTTGGATGTATTTTAAGTTGAAACCAACGTTCAATTTTCCATTTCTCATTTGGATGCATTTTTAATTAAAATTGATGTCTAGTTTTCTATTTCTTGTTTGGACACATTTTTGGTAGAGTTCAACATCCATTGTGTGATAGTGCATAATTTGTCATCTTTTTATGTGTTTTCATTTTCCTTACATTTTACAAATGCACATTTCATTTGTGCACTTAAACACACTTGTATTTATTTGTCATACACAACTTGAAAAATGTCTAGTTTGGGACCACATTTTGTGCTCCTTGACACATAATTGCTTCATGGTGATAATTATGCAGCATGGAAAACAAAAGTACAAACACATCTAGAGTTTGAAGATATTTGGGCAGTCGTTGAAGGCATGTGGGTCAGACATGCAATACATGTTGATCAACAACAAAAATATGATAAGGCTAATAAAAAGGCTAAATTGATAATCATTTTTGGTGTTTTGGATGAGGTAGAACCTCATATGCATAGTGCTACAACTATAAAAGATGCATGGGATAATCTTAAAATTGTTTATGAAGCTAAGAATCAAAAATAAATCTTACATCTTCAAAGCCAATTACACACTCTTAAGCTCAAATCAGATGAAAAAGTAGAAGAATTCCTAAGAAGAGTTGTAACTTTGTGGGCTTTGCTTCAATATTTGGGTGAAATAGTGACATATAACTCTTTGGTACCTATATTCCTTAGAGCATTACCCCCTACATATAGGATCTTTGTGACCACATTGAATGTCACAGGACAAAAACCAAATTTTGAGGTGTTGGTCAATTTGTTGCAACAAGAGGAAGCTATTCATAATTTAGAGGAAGCAGATGATGAGCATACACTCACATCGAATTAGAAGGGGAAAAAATCCATGAAGGGTTAAAAGCAATCTCCAAAGTAGAATAATCAACATAACCAACAAGGGAATAATTCACATTCTCTTAAAGCATGCCAATTTTTTGGAAAACAAGGACATGAATTAAAACATTGTTGGTACAACACTTTTCAATAGGGCTCATCAAGCAAGAAGTCATCTTTCAACAAGTCACCACAAACTTAAAAAAAAGAAACTACAACAACAAAATAGGTGGAAACAAAAAAAATTCAAGGCTAAACAACATGGTAATGTTGTTGAAGACAATGATTCTTCAAATGAGGAATATGGTTTAGCTACTCAAACACATGAGTCTACCAATCATCTAAGTGCAATTTGGTATGCTGATTCAAGATCAACCAGACACATGATAGGAAGAAAAGACTAGTTTTCTACTTTGTCAAAATTAGATTCAAAGGTAAATGTATCACTTGGAGATGATAACTCATATACAATACAAGGTAGTGGCGACATCAAACTTCAAATTAGAAATAAAAATTATAACATTTCAAATGTTTTATATGTTATGTCTTACAAAAAATATGTTATCTATTAATTAGCTACTTGACCACAACCTCATGGTTGAATTTGATCATCAAAATGGTCAAAAAAATTTCCATATCAAAGACAAGTCTAGGCATTTCAAAGTGATTTCCAAAGCTTCCAACATTGGCAAAATATTTCAGCTTGATTTTGTTCAAAATAATCATCAAGCACTTATGGTTAAAGATATAGAAATAAGTAATTTATGGCATAAAAGATATGGTCACTTGAGTTATGGATATTTGGTTTAATTGAGCAAACAAGATATGGTTTGTGGTCTTCCCAAACTCAAGCAATCTTCTAATATATGTACTAGTTACTTAGTAGGAAACAAAGAAGATCTCATTTTGGAAATACTAAGTATTGGTCACTTGGTAAGTTGGATTTGGTGCACACCAATCTTTGCAGATATTTTGCTTCCAATCTCAAAGGGTATAAATACTTTTAGCTTTTCATTGATGATTATTCACAAAAAATGTGGCTATATTTATTGAAGACTAAGGATAAAGCTTTTCAAGTCTTCAAAGAATTTCAAGGCCACAGTTGAAAATGAAACTAGTAGGAAAATTAAGACCCTCCACCCAGATCATGGGGGGGAATACACTAGTAAAAAATTCTTAGCCTATCTCAGTGTGAATGGAATCAATCATCAATTGATAACTCCATATTCACCTTAGTAGAATGGAGTTATAGAATGGTGTAACAAGGTCATTGTGGAAATGTTTCACAACATGGTTAAGGATGCAAAATTGCCTAATACATATTGGGTAGAAACTTGTCACACTGCAGTCTACTTATTGAATAGGTCATCCACCAAAGATCTTGATGGAATCACACCACATGAAGCTTGGATAGGGAATAAACCAAAGTTAACTCACCTTCAATTTTTTGGTTTTAAGGCATATATGCATGTTCCTAAGAAGAAAATAAAGAAGTTGGATAAGAAAACAAAGGAATGTATTTTTGTGGGCTGCAGTGCACAATCAAAGGCATATAGGTTCTTTGACCTAGAAACAAAGAAAGTACTAATAACCAAAGATGTAGTGTTTGATGAAAAGAGTAGAATCAATCCACCTTATACATAATCAAATGATATAGGCAAAAGTCCTATAATATTTTTAGATAATGATGGTGAAAGTGAATAAGAAGATAGTCAAATAGGATCTCCAACACCACCACCTATAGTTTAGCATATGCCCAAGTGGTATACAATTATTCTATGAGATGCTAACTTGGATGGAGTACCATATACATCCACTTCAAGATTGAGGACTCGAAGCATGGATTGAGAAGAGGTCAATATGGCCCTTATAAGTATTTTACAAGAAACATATGAGCTATTTATAGTAATAGAAGCCCTATAGTCTAGACCTTGGAAAGATGCCATGGATGTAGAATATCAGTCACTGATGAAGAATAACACTTGTTAGCTTATTGATATTCCACTAGGGAAGAAACCTATTGGATGAAAATGGGTCTTTAAGACCAAGTAAAAAGTAGATGGTAGTATTGATAAGTATAAGGCAAGGCTTGTTGTAATAGTTTATGCTCAAAAAGAAGGCATTGACTATGGGGAGACTTTTGCTTCCATAGGTAAGATAAAGACTATCAAAATGGTTTTTGCTATAGCTACATAGTTTGGATGGAAAGTCCATAAAATGGATGTAATAAGTGCCTTTATTAATGGATATTTGAAAGAGGAAGTCTACATGACTCAACCTAAAGGATTTATGGCACCTAATTAGGAAAAAAAAGTGTGTAGGTTTATCAAGTCTCTTTATGGGCTAAAATAGGCTCTTTGAGCTGGGTACATCAAGATTGATGAGTATCTCATACAACATAGATTCATTAGGATTACATATGATCATAAAATCTACCTTAAAGAGCATGGAGGGGAGGCTATTATAGTGATTATTTATATTGATGATCTATTCATCACTAGCAGTATAGTGAAGATGATCAATACAACTAATAATGATCTCAAGTGATCATTTGAAATGATAGATCTTAGGCTACTACACTATTATCTTAGTTTGGAGGTATGATATAAAGAACATTACATTTTTATTTCATAGATAAAGTATACCAAGACATTTCTCAATAAATTTAAGATGATGAACTACAAGCCTATTGCAATACCTATCGAGATAAGACTTCAGTTGTCTCATAAAAATCCATCACTAGAAGTAAATGAAATTCTCTATCAATAGTTGATTGGTAGTCTCATTTACTTGACATATACTAGGCCAAATATTAGTTATGCTATCAACTTTCTTATAGTTCATGCAGGAACCAAAGGTGTCACACTAGAAAGTGGCAAAGTAGGTATTGAGATACATCAAAAGTATAATTGAGTATGGCCTAGAGTATAAGAAGAATGATAAGTTCTAATTGATAGGATACATGGATGCAGATCATGTAGCTTCTATTGATGACAAGAAATCCACTTCTAGATTTGTGTTATTTCTAAGATCTATTATGATTTCATGGGGAAGTAAAAAATAGAATTTTATTTCTAGATCTTCCATAGAGGTAGAATATCATGCTACAATAGGAGCTATCTGTGAAGTGATATGGACACATTGCATTATTTTAGGACTTAGAGTTCCATAGAATCAATATATAGTTTTGAAATGTGATAATCAGGGAATTCTACATCTTGTTCGCAATCCATTATTTCATGATAAAACCGAACACATAGAGGTTCAGACTCATTTCATATGTGAACATGTTCAACAACACAACATATGGCTCTAGTATTGCCCCACTCAAGATTAGTGTGTAGATATCTTCATAAAGTCACTTACACATGATAAGTTTGAGGAATTTAATAATTCTCTCTCCTCTTCTCTTTAGGGTATGATCAATTAAGGGGGGAATGTTAGAATAATGAATTAATCCTAATTATATTATAATAAATGTCTCAAGGTGTTATTAACCTTTGATTGATATAAGCTAGTTATTTGGGGTATTTCCTAGGTGTGATTAGTTGTAATATACTACATATTAGGAGATCTAATATATTTTATTATTGTATAAATAAGCACATTTTATAGTGCTTTTATAAATTTAGTTAATTCTGTTAATGTAATTTATTCTAGATTTCATTAACACAAAGTAGAACCCTGTTTGAGGGTGTGTGCTTGAGATTTCAAGGATAATTTGACATTTTTTTCTTATTGGAATGAATGTATATAAGTTATGTAATCATAAGAAAGGTCTAAAAATTTTTGTGACTATATAAAGGTCAAATGAAACCCTGAGTTGCTCATACTATAGGTTTACCCAGTCTTAGAAAAAACCCAATTTAATGAGTTTTAAGGTTATTAAAGACATAGGGTGTAATTAGGTTATAAAAGTAATTGGAGAAGGTCATAAATGTATTTAAATACCAAATAAATCTTTTTTTAAGGTTATATCCTTTATGAAACTCATTTTATGAATTTTTAAGACCTCTCAAGTTTGTTTAGAGACATAGAAACCCTAAATTAGGGTTTTGACTATAGAGAGATTCCACTAGCTAAAAAGGCCTAAAATTTGTTATCAAGGTTGTTTTATCAAGGTATAAGATATTATTATGTTTTTATTTTTGTACCTTTAGTAATCCATATAGTTTGGGATTGTAAGCTTGTCATAGGGATAAATAAGCCTAATTAAGGATTGGGCTAGTGGAAAAATAGGGTATGCATGTTGAGTAGGGTCAAATGGAGTATGGTGGAGATATAATTCCCAAATGGGTTATAAGACATGGTCTCAGTTTGATTTGAAAGTGTGTAGATATTCTAAACCAAGGAGGTTTGTCCCTAAATAGGGTTAGTAGGGATTTAAGGCTAGAAAAGAGCTTATATGATGAAAGGGAACATAGAGGATGAAAAGTTTATTAATAAATGTTGAAATAAATTTTCATAAGTTTATCTAAGGTCTTGATGTAAAATAAATCATCACTTTGATTTCTTTCCTCATAAAGATCTATAGCTTTTATATCACAGAAGGTTAAATTAAGCATTACTAGGCTACAAGCCTATACAAGGTGAATAAGAACAAGAAAGTGTACATAGAGGTCGACATCATGTACTAAACTATATAAGGTAATTAATTTGGATGTAGTTTATAAAATGAAAATATGTTTTAAATTTGAATAACTATATGATGTGGAGGTTTCTTTTTAAGAAATTGTGCCACTCTTCTTTAAACTGATTGTATAAAATCATATTACATAGGTGAAAAGACTATCACTATATTATTCTCTTGAATATGTGAGAAAATTAACTATGAATTATGCTCTTGAATAGGTTTAATAACCAATTATGGTGGTTGTGGGGGAATAAAATGAGATACCATTGATTGTAAAGGGTACTCATATCAATTTTTTAAAACTTTGACCATCTTATTACAATGTATATATTGTAAACAATGACATAATTTTGATGGCATATATATATATATATATATATATATATATATATATATATATATATATATATAAGGACATCCTAATATCATATCAAAGACCCATGTGATTGATGAGACTAAGAATGGAGTAGTCATTATATCTGAACCAACCTAGAGAGGTAGTGGTATATGCCCAAGAGTATTTTGTATATGTACATTGAATGTTTTGACTAATTTTGATGCATTTTATAAATCCTACTTTTTATACCTAAGAGTGTGAATAAATTTCATTATACATGCATTTTCACTTGAACCATTGTTGATCATGACATCGTGTATGTGTTGTTTGTTGATATAAGATTAAATGAAGAATATGCATCTATTTGAATCATCATCAACAATATCACTATCATAAAATGTGACATAGGATGTGGTGTTGATTTTCATATAAGTGTATAATACCATTTATTATATGTTAATATGTTGAAGGAGGAGGATGTGTATTATACACATGGTATACCTCTAAATTAGTTATATTTTATGCTGAGCCATGATAAAAAATAGATTATTGAATATTTTTAACTTTGAATTTTCATTATGTTGTGATCTAGCCTCCATTATGGGCGTGTTTTTAATCTAAAATAAGATTCTACACAAATACCTTATATAAATAAAAATTTAAATGCATCAATATATAATAATCAGATCTAGGCAATAAAATACAATATTAATAATCAATTCATTTAAGCATGTGAAATATAGAAATAATTATATAACTATGAGATTAAGATTTGGGATAAATCATATATTATTTTATGATCTATTCTAGACTATCACTTTTGATAGGTTTCATCTCAATGTTAATGCATATCTTTGTGTTTTGTTTGTTCAAGGTTTTACTACTTTTTATGGATTAGACACTTGAGTCAACCTATAGACACTAATGTTGATGATAGTGTTCAAATATCAACACTTCTTTTTTAATTTAAATATGCACTACAACTAAGCATTTATTTTTATAAACTTTCACATGTTCTTATATTCTCATTTCATCTTTAGATATTGACTGGATTATGTGAAAATTAATGTTAATAGCCAAACCTTAGATACTTGTCACTTTGACCACTATAGCCAACTAAAAAAGGGTTATCACATGATTCAAAATAACCTTAGTATTCCCATTTTTGTTAATTATTTCCAACATAGCCATGTACTCCAAAGAGGACCTCAGACTCACATGTAGTTCTCCCTCCTAGTTTTGTGTGTGTAATAGTGATTGTGTGACTATATGCTCTTTTTATTATTGAAACACTTGCTTCAAGTAAAGAAAATGCAAAAAGGTATTTGTAATACTTCAAATTTTATATCTAAAATTAAGTAGTGTAATGTGTTTCAAGAGATTTTGAATAAAACACTGTTTATGCTAATTGAGAGGATTTCTTGATGAAAAATTATATGTCATAGCTTTATATATATAGTGATACTTTTTAATTTGAATTAAAAACCTAGTGGTGCACAAAAGTTGATAATAAAACAAACATATGGGCCCTTTACAATGGTCACAAAATGAAAAGAATGAAAATAGAGAATAATACCAGGCTAGACACTTGCATCATCCCTTGGACACTAGTGTCAATGCTAGTGTCTAATAGTGAAACAAGTGTAGATGAACTTAAAATACCTAAAAAATGATACAAAACCAAGGGATCCCTACCAAAAAATGGATAAAGTGCAATAAAGTGATAAAAAGGTATCAAAAGATAATATGTTGTGATAAAAATCCATGGATCCCAATGTGTTATACCTATTTTTATCACCCATTATATTTTTTGAAGGTCTTGACATGTTTCTAGTTCTACCATTTGATGACTTTACATCATAATTTTAAATCCATTATCAGGGGCCAACTTGTTTACATTTGTTTAGATAATTGTTTCTCTATGTGTATGTAAATATGAAATATTGCTATATTTGAATGATTTTTATAATTGTGACATTAATTTGAGATAGTGTATAACATATTTTAATCATTAAATCATGTCAATTAGATTTAAGAATCAACATGTTGATACTTTAGTTTTTAGTATGCACTTGATTATCATTTGATACTCAGTCTTAAGATTGAACAATTGAAAACTTAGTAGGAATGATACTTGAATATGCCTCTAAATGATGTAAGGTGATATAAGGATTGTATAATGTATTTTATGTTTGAAAATGAAGAGTAGGTATAGAATAGTATTATTCCATTTCTCTAGTTGGAATGTATATTCAACATATGTAATTGAATTTTTTGTGCATGATCAAATCTATTTTTATTTGCAATGTTCATTTTCAATAAGTTAGAACAACATGACATCTAGTAGGTAAAGCTTGATAAAATGTTGTTTCGATAGATAAGGTGGTAAATGTTTGTTTAAGTTCAAAATTTCAAGTATATTGATACATTATGTTATATGGTCTATAATAGGTATTTAGACCTATAACTTAATGGTACTCATGAGGGGTCCATTATTTCATCTCATATAAATTATGAAATAAATTCATATCCTAATGTTTAAATGGAAATTATAAAACTTATTGAAAATTTTTGAAGGCATAAACCATAATATTTGAAGGATATTATTATAAGGTTTCAATAATAGTTTAATTTTTTCAAAGATTCATAATTGAACATTTGTGTTAAGGCATTGACTAAGATTAATATGATTTCAACATGGCATGATTTACATGGAACATAGTGAAGATTTAGTGGTGGATATTTTTTTAAATGCTAAATGAGTGGGTATAGGCCTTGGAGTTTGGGAAGATTTATTGTTAATTTAGTGAGGTTATATAAAGTTCACTAAAGTGTTTCTAATGATAGATTTGGTTGGTGGTTTTTATCTTGTTTAGTAGAGATTGAGTTATGTAATAAAATAAAAACATAGCATTCGAGTTCATCTATTATTAGGTTATGGTAAAAGTTAGGAAATAAAAGTCTTGTTTCTTATGTATTTCTCCATTTGAACAAGCTTGATATGATAACAAAACTCTATGAAATACTTGAGATCTTATAAACATCAGTTTATTGGTTTTCTAGTGATTTGGGTGGTTTTGTCTTTTTTTCAAGTATGTGTGAACTCATTTTGGGAGACTACATTCATATTATATTTGAGGTTTCAATAAATAAATTATGGATTTATAATTGGTTGCATTTGAAATATTTATCTACACATATAGATTTCATTAGAATGCCTAGTTTTTTTTTATGAGCTAAGTCTTTTGCATGTAATGGAGCCATGAGAAGAATATATATTTTTGGTGTTTTGTTAAGGAACTAATTTAAAATAATAACCATATAGAATGGTTATGAAGGAAGATAATATGCGACTTTTGACAAAATAATTTTATGTGTTTTCTTTCCTATGTAATTTTTGAAAAGGATAATGGTTTAAAGATGCGTAGATTTGAATGCATGCTTGCATTGTTTAAAGAAAATAGAATGTTGTTTGAACATGTACAAAATCTGAGTGCATGGTGATAAGTAGTATATTTTATGGTCATTTTTGTATACTAAGTCAAGTTTGGTTTTTTGGGTTAGTATATTATTTGAAATTGATGATTTTGAATATGTGAAGATTTATGTGGCCATGCTTTGATTCTAGTTTTGTTTCCATTTGGTGTAATATAAAGGCTATAAGATGAATGATTGAGCTCATTCTATTTGCATAATGGAGAAAAAAAGGTTGTTTTAATTTCAAAATGGAAATTGGTCAAAATTCCTTTCATTGTTCAAAACCTGCATTTTGATCACCTAGAGAAATTTTTAGTATGTTAAATTTGTCAACCAAATAACCATCACAATAAATAAAAATTACACAGTATGATGGCCATTCAACAATAAAATTTAAATTAAATAAAAAAAATAATAAAATGGCTATTTTAAGAAAAGTGAAGATGTTTTTATTTTTATATATGACTCATATTATGTGTTAGTTAATCAAAATATTTTTGTATGAAGGTGTCTCACTAAATAATTCATTTTCAAAGCATGGTATGCCCATATGATGAAGGATAGTGTTTCATGTTTTGATTGCTTAAGGTTTTCTATAGACTATGTATTTTAATGTGATTAGGGAAGATGAACTGCATATAGAAATTTATGATAAAATGTTGTCTAAGTATATATGAAACATGGATACCATGATAAATGTTGTTCAAATACATATTAACATTGATATAAATTTATGTAGAAGACATTATGAAATAAATCAAATTATAGTTTATTTATGCTTATTTTGATCATTTATTATTGGATAAATGCTACTTACGGATTATTAGTGTTGAAAGAGGTTTTATCATTTTAATATTAGAATTTATGGATTATTTATGGTATGTATAGTCAGATAATTGTTTAAATAGATGTAAAATAATTTAAGGGCCCCCACCCATTAGAGATGTTGTTCGTCTATTTTTAATTTTAACTCGATCAATAGACTTTATTTTATGTCTAGACTTATAAATTTAAGTTATAGTTAACTAATTGACTTTTAAAATTCAATTAAATTTAACTAACTAAAGTTAGTTATAACTTATTTTGTAACTATCTATAGAAGAGACTACTCTATAATCAAATAGAATACATATTACAAAGGCATAAACATTATATGTATTGAATAGATCTAAGGTTATTCAAAGTTTCCATGTTTATTATTTTTTAGGTAAACATCTCTGAGATTAAATAGCTATTTGTAGATAGAATGAACAATACATTCTTTAATGGTGAAGTAACCCAATTTTTTAGTGTAGGGCTATCCAGGTTTCCTGTTTATTTCATAAACTAAATATCTAATGTGTATCAGGCCTAATATATTTTGATGTTTGTATAAATGTAGATATGAGTATAAATCCTTGTACTTAACCAGAACACTGATTAATACATCATGTTTTACAACATTTTGTTAACCTTTGATTGTAAATTGTTATCTTTTAAAGGTTGTTTTTAATCATAACCTTCTTGTTTCTCAATAAAATCATCTTTTATTTACTCTTAAGTCAATTATTTTTCTAATTTTCACAATATTTATTTTAGTTTACCTTTCTATTTTGTCTAGGTTTGTTAGTTATTATTTCTCTTAGTTAGTCAATTTGTTTAATCTATTTTATTCTATTTTTATTAAATTAAATTTATTTATGGTTTATTAGTTTGATAGCTTATTTCCTTGTTATTATAGTTTTATACTTATGCTACACCCTTAACCTACAGTTCATCTAAGGATATGCATGGCTGACTTGTGGCTTATAACCTTCATATTATCTTATTGTATTTCTCTATGTTCTTAGTATGGTTGGCCTATGGAATAACCTTGGCTAAGTAGAGTATATATAAGAGGTATTGGTTAGTCTTTTATCATTATATTATGAATTATGTTCTTATTGTATTATTGTAGAGGTTACCCCCTTGAAGTGGCTCAGTCATAATATTCAAGTATTTTACTCTTTCACCAATTTTTATTATGGATCTATTTATTCTAATCTTAATTCTATGGTATATAATTCTATTATTGTGAATCATATAATTAATTTCATTACAATTGGTATCAAAGTTGGGAATGTTTCTATGATGTAATTTTTTTCTAGATCTAGCATCTAGAGCACTGGAAGGCTAAAAAAATAACTTGTGATTTGAGAGGAATTTACTTTTTTTACCTTGTGAAAATTAGTGGTCATTAGATTCATCTCTTCAAGATGATCACAATGGTATATTCTACTGGTACACTTTTTTGGACCAAATTTTTTACCCTTGTGCACATTAGTAGTCATTAGATTTTTCTTGGTGAGTTGATTGTAATGGTATCATCTACTAATGAATTTGTTTCAGATCATGACCCTATTAAGGTTTGTGCATGGTAGGGACTAACACTCTTGGTCTTAGGAAAGGGAAAGAAACTCCTAAAACTCCTCACAAAGATGACATGGAGTAAAAAACTTATAGTCTAAGTATTGTAGAGACAATTCAATAACTTAAATCTAAATTACAAGGCATGGTGTAGAAATATGATATTGATGTAGTTAAAGGGGATCTCATAGGGCTGAGAGGGGACACGAATAGTTTCTAGGATAATTTGAAACAAATCACTTAGTAATTGGACAACTTCTCAACTCAATAATTGAAAAATAACCCTCCACCACTTCAGTTTGGTTCTTCTCCTCCAAAAACTCACAATGCCAACCATGGTATAAAGCCATTATTGCCAAAAGTGTACCTACACAAGTTTTATGGTAATGATACACTCATATGGATTACTCAAATGGAAAATTTATTTGATCTAAATTAGATTCTATATTCACTAAAGTTGGTTGTGTCCTCTCTATTACTAGAACCTAAGTATTTTATTTAATATTGTTGGTTATGTGATCAAAATAAAAATTTGGGTCTCTTGGTTTCCTGGTCTGTATTTTTTGAAGAGTTATAGCTCCACTATTACAATAATGTCTTAGAAGACTACTTTGACCAACTAGCCAAGTTGCACCAAACTAAGACGGTAAAGGATTACATTCATAAATTTCAAAATCTTTCCTTATGTGTGGTATACATCACTAAACAAAATCTAACTCGTCTATTTTTGGTGGCCTCAAAGATAACATCCAATTGGAGGTTTAAAATTTTCATCCTAGTAATGTATTTAAATCCATATCAAGGGCACATTTAGCTGAGGAAAAAAATTTGATCAAATGAATAAATTTCACTAATGTGCATGAACGCACCTTGCCAAGACCATCATCTCCACATCCTACCAGATTGACACCTCATCAAGTTGAATAAAAACATGTAAAAGGTTTGTGTTTTGGATGTGATAAAAAATGGATCAAATGACATTGATGTGCAAAAAAGAATTTATTTTACATTGAAGGCACCAAGGAGGATGAAGAAGATAATGAGGCTTTAGGTGTAGGTTTGGAAGATCCTAAGGATGAATCTAAATAGTCTCAACCTACTATTTGATGTCATGCACTTTTAGGTATTATTACTCCTCAAACACTTAAGATAGTGGGTTTCATGAATAAATAGAAGGTGACTATGTTAATTGACTCTATGAATACAAAAATTTATCAAAAATAAGTTGGCTACTCATTTAAACTATTTCATTTACCCAGCTCCAAAATTTTAGGTCATGATTATAGATGAAGGTATAGTAAACTATTCTAGAAAATGAAATAGCATTACGCTTGCTATGGGAGACTACTTGTTTGATTATCCTATGTTTTTTTTCATGGGAGGATATGATATTATTTTTGGAGTATATTGGCTCACCACTTTGGCCACTATTGAGATGAATTTACATGAACTATTTATGATATTCCATTTATAAGGTAGGACCTTTGAATTGTGTGGATTACAGGCTAAATATCCACAATTGGTTAGTTACCATTAGATGATGTATATTATTAGAAAAGGTTTAGAATGATTTGTGGCATTGTTATTTTTCATATAGGTTCAACCAACCAAGGATTATACACATCCTAATTTACAAAGGGTGTTGGATAACCATTATGTCATTTTTGGTGACATGCCAAAAAGATTTCCTCCAAGTTGTGTGCATGATCATGCCATCAAGATCATTTTGGGAAGTACACCATCCAACATCAGACTCTTCAGGTATCCCTATGCTTAGAAGAGTGAAATTGAAAAGATGGTACCTGAGATGTTGGAGGCATGAATCATATGACACAGTCAAAGTGAATATTCTTCCTTGATGGTCATGGTGTGGAAGAAGGATGATAAATGGAGGATGTGCCTAGACTATAGAGAACTCAACATGTACACCATCAAATATAAGTTTCCTATTCTAATAATTAATGATTTTATAGATGAATTACATGGTGTTGTTTATTTTACCAAGTTATACTTTCACTCTCAATATCATAAAATTTACTTCTATGATGAGGACATACCCAAAACAACTTTCAAAACTCATGAAGGCCATTATGAATTTATGGTCATGCCTTTTGGCCTCATAAATACACCATATACATTTTAGAGTTTGATGAATATAATTTTTAGGCCATTTTTGAGAAAGTTTTTATTAATATTTTTTTATGATATCTTCATCTACAATAAAAATTAGGAATACCATTTGAAGCATGTGAAATAGTTACATTTATTTCTAGAACAACATGAGTTTTATGCCAAATCTTGTAAATGTGATTTTGGTGTCCAATAGGTGGATTATTTGGGTCATTTTGTTTAACATGGAGTGAAAGTTTATTCTAAAAAAATCCAAGTGATGATGGAATGGCAAGTTCCCAAGATCCTCAAGAACCTCCATAGATTTCTATAGATAATTGGTTACTATCATAGGTTTATCAAAAATAATGGTAGAATTATAGCCCCACTCACCTCTTTATTGAAGAAAGACTCATTATAGTATACAAATTCAGCTACCAAGGCATTTTAACAATTGAAAATGTCTATGTGCACAACTACAATTTTGGCTACTCCTAATTTTTCAAAAAAAATTGTTGTGGAGTGTGATGCATTAGGATATGGCATGTGGAATGTACTCATGTAATAAGGTATACCACTAGAATTTGAAAGTTTGCAATTGAAGGAAAAAAAGGGATCAAACCAATCTATGAGAAAGAGATGATGGCTATTTTTCATGTAGTGAAACAATGGAGACCTTATCTAATGGGTCATCACTTTAGGTAAAGACTGGTCATGATAACCTCTACTATTTTTTGGAAAAATTATTGTAATTTGAAGGACAATAAAAATGGGTGACTAAAATGTTAGGATATAATTTTAAAATAATGTATAATAAATAAAAATAGAATTTGGTAGTAGATGCCCTCTCTCGATAGGATGAATTAGTGTAAGCATTATCATGTACCATGACCATGTGGTAGGCAGATTGGCTAGAGGAAGCAAGATATGAATGGGAGAATGACAATGCTACCAAGGATTTGATTCAAAATATTAAATAGTGTTTTGATGAATCTAAAAAATTCACATGTAAGGAGAACACATTATGGTATAAGGATAAATTATACCCCTGTAAGCATTCCCTCCTTAAACATAAAATTCTTCAAGAACTTCATGCCTCTCTATTTGGAGGTCACTATGGATTTTTGAAAACATATCATAGAATCAAGCATGATTTATTTTAGGAATTAATCAAGGGGTATGTCCATAAATATGTTGTTGAATTCATGGTATGTTAACAAAAAAAAGGTGAAACCATTAAGACCCCAGGTCTTTTACAACATTTTTCCATCCCTAGCTAGCATTGGGAAGAGGTTTCAATGGATTTAATTAAGGGTTTACCATAGTCTGAGGGTAAAAATTTTATCATGGTAGTTATGTATCGACTCACCAAGTATTCTCATTTTTTTTCCTTATCAAAATAATTTTTTGGAAGTATAGTAGTTTCTACTTTTCTTAATATAGTTTAGAAATTACATGGTACTCTAAAGATCATTATAAGTTACTGAGATCCTATATTTACAAGTAATTTTTGGACTAAATTATTTGCATGTTTAGGAACCCAATGGGATCATAGCTCATCCTATCATCCTCAATTTGATGGACAAACATAAGTAGTCAAAAAATGTCTATAAGGGTATCTTCATTGTTTTATATCTAACAAATAGGATAAATGGGTTCATTAGCTGCCACTTGTTGAATGGTGGTATAACACTTCTTTTCACATTTCTTTAAAGATATATCCCTTTGTGGCATTGTATGGGTATCACCCCCATACATTACTCTAGCTTTGATAGTTCATCCTAAGGTTCAATTTTTTAAAGAACACATTCACAATCAATATGAAGTTCTAGTAAATTTATGAGAGAATTTAACAATGACACAAAATAAAATGAAGCAACAAACAAATCAACACTATAGCGAGTGGAATTTTGACATAAGTGATTGGGTATTTATGAATTTGTATCCATATAAGTATATATATCTAAAGCAACATAAAAATAATAAAAATTTGTCACCTAAGTATTATGGCCCTTATAATATCTTACAAAAAATTAGTAGTGTGGCTTACAAGCTAGAATTACCTCCATCTAATTATATACATCCAGTATTCCATGTATCTTACCTGAAGAAGGTAGTTGGACATAGAGTTTCCAATCATAATTAGTTACCTAAATTTGATGAATAATGTTTATTCATTATAGATCCTAAATAGATCCTTCAAATGTGTACTAAGTAACTATGGACTAGAGCTATTAAGAAGTATTTGATCAAATGGAAGAACCTGCATTTTAAAGATGCAACACGTGAGGATGAAGCATTCCTATAAAAAAATCCTAGTTTGATTTAATTTTGAGTGAAATTATATATCCAATATTATTTTATTAGTTTTATAATCCATTAACAATAGTCTTAATCTTAACTAGTCTTGACATGAAGATTGGTTTTAATTTGTTTCTATTTTTGATTAGATGTTTCTTTACTTAGCTTTTGTAGATTAAATTCATATTAGTATTTTTTAGTTTTATTGTATTATTTTCTTATTTTTAGTTTCTCTCATTTCATCCTTATAGAGTGAATTTTCATATGAGATACAACTTTTTAGCAATATAAGTATTCTATCCTTCAAGGAATTGCCTAACTCATAGGCTTTGTTTTGTCAGATAAGTTAGATGATATTTATACCTAATTTGAGATTGATTGATTAAATATTGAAGTAATGATTAACCTATGGGATCAAATAATTAATTATAAGTATATTTTTCTTGACATGATTGATAATAATGTTATGTTTGATTGATTTATATAAACTTGATTAGATTTATTATTAAACATATTAATCACCAAAACCTTTAAAAAACCCTTTTATGCATCTTTAAGATCAATTCTCATTCATTAGACCCTTACAATTAAACTTTTATGATTCCATCTTAACCTTTGCAATATGTGAAAGGGTTGATTTATTGGCATGACATTTTTTACCATCAACACAAGGAGCCCATGCGAGGACGTGCCACTAAGTACTCAATATTTTGTTAAAAGACATAAGTCTTAAACTAAGAAAAAATACAATATATAATAAGTATTATACCAAGGTATCTACATCCTCTCCCCTATCCCCTAAAAATCTAGTAAGTAATAATATCAAATTACTATAATTAAAGGAAGTTCAAACCATGACGTGTAAACAAACCTTAGAGTCATCAAAGTTACAAATTGAATTTATAGTTCTTGTCATATAACCAGAATCATGTTACAATACCATTAGTGTATATAAACATAAAAATGAACAATAAAGAAAATATCTAGAAATAAAGAGCATGTAAAAAATACAAATGTATGACTCATAGTGATGCCTCTATAACATTATCCTCACCATGGAGGATGGATACATAGTAGGGGAATTGAGGCGACACCCATTTTATTTACAAAAAAATGAATGAGTATGCAAGCATTCATATGTGTCGCATCTTAGATATGTTTTTATAAAAGGAGGGTTAGGGACAATCATGCCCCAACTTGGTATAATGGGTATAGTGCCAAGTTCAATGAGATCATTGAATCTCAACCACACCATTCAAGTGTAAATTCATTTATAAAAAAAATCTATCCAATATCTTTTGATTCAAATGGTGTAACCATATATAGTCCTTAAATAATAGAACTAGTGCAAAGTCCATTGAGAACACAAAATATCAATCACACTACTCAAAAGAGCCAACTAATATAGATAGATAAAAAAATAAATGATGCATCTTGGTAAAGTTGGTTCATTTTGGCAAGGTAGAGAATAAATTAAATATGCTTGTGCCTCATATCCTATTTGGTGTGAATAATGTATAATTTGAATATGTATCTTTATTTTTGGTGCCTTTACAAAGCATATTCACCTCTAATGTGTCTCAAGTTGAAGTATCTATCAAAATATAACCTTTGCTCTATAAAATATGTATAAAATGTGTCACAAATCTAAAGACATCTATCCAAAATATGTGTAAATATGTGACAAATGTATATAATTATGTCTCAAGTATATATGAAACATGTAAATTTTATCAAATTTGACTAATTCTATCAATTGTATGTATATGAAGTCATATCTTTATGACATTCCCCCCTCATTTTCAGATGACGGGAATGTATCATGGTGGTCACACTATAATAAAAGGATAAACTAAATATATTATACATGTATTAATCATATAATATTTAATCATTGAAAGATAGTATGCCTCATAGACTTGTAAATGGTAATGTTGTTATATGTGTTACAAATTATCATTTTATTATGAATGGGATGATAATGATATGTTTTTTAAATTTTTAAATAATTTTCATGAAAATTATATGGCATGGGAATTCTCTTTTTTTGGGTCATAATTTAATTTTTGGTTCATGGTCTAGATATACAAAGCTCAAGATATCATTGTTTGAAGTTTGTTAGTGCAATTGACAATGGAAAAGTCGACTGCTATATATATGGATTTTGAAAATTGATTTTTTATTTTATTTTCATTAATTTATATAGATGTTTTTATTTATATATAATATTTTGACATAATTACCTGATGGATAGTGGTATGTTTGATATGATTTGATGTCATGTAGGTCACACTATGGGGGCAGGATCTAGAGAGCTTGGTAAGTAGCAAACATTTCCCCTCATATAAATAGAATTTTTTTTTTTTTTTTTTGAGCCCCTTTTTTATATTTAAAAAAAGTAAACATACAATAGCATCAATGTTTTTGGATGGTAATGTTAAACATTTGATGCTAGTATCTAAATTTTGACATTAACATTCTATGCTACCATTTGAAGTTGATGATAGAATATGAAGTTTAGGTCCTCATATGCATCAATGAATTTATTGTATTATTATGCTAGTGGTTAATTTATTTGATGACTAATGTTTATTTATTTAATATTAAGGTTTTATTAGAAATCCATTCATATCCATGAGTTTAAACATGGGAGACATTTGTCCCCTTAGTGAAGTTGGGTTTAGTTGACGTAGATTAGGTGATTATTGATCAGGTTAGGTTTAATCAGGTGGACCAATTATGGTAGATATATTATGATATTCACTTGATGAAAATATTAATTGAGATATGGAATACTTATACTTAATCATTTTGGATACCCATAAGGGATATGATAGTTACATTGGAGGATGTATATCAGATTTTGCATTTACCTATTATAATGGAGAGGCACCAGGTATCAGGGGATGGTAATGTGGGATATATAAAAAGATACCATGCATACTTTACATATAATTGAGTAAATGTGGGAGAGCCCTCTAGCATAGACCATTTGGAGGACATAGTCTGATTTAATGTTCCATAGTTTGGAAGTTTATTTTTTGTTTGTTAGCTTCCTTTGTTAGTATAGAGGGTGGTAGAGTAGTTATATCTTACCATATATATCATATCATTCATAACATTGAGCAACATGGTACTAGGTATTATTTGGGGCATACCATGGTGGACCATTTGTATAGATATTTATACTAATTTTTCTTAGGACACATGATTATGGATTGGGTGTAGCCTCATTTATTCATGTGTGGGCATATAAACATATTTCAATTTTATGGCCCATCGGTGTAACCATAGTTAGATGGGTTCACCCATTAGTTTTTTCCACTTGAAAAATGAATTAAATTCTACTGTGGCATATCACATGATACTTGATTGATTGAATTCATCATAAATTATCTAACATCCTTATAAGATTTTGATGGTTAGCTCTAGATGGACAAGAGTTATGATGGTTCATGATAACATGTAGTTAGTAGATAGGTTTCATGGAATATATGAGTGGTTTTAATTTGATCATGTGTTATGTCAATTTAACATTTAGTAAGATGTCCCCTCGAATCCATATCCATGGCATCATACTATGAGAACTAGTCATAGACCAAATGATAGGCCTAACTTTGTTGTTGTAGATATAACACCATCCCTTAATAGGGAAATAAATCTTGTTATTCTATTAAAATCTAGAGATGATGTTGGGTGTTCAATGGTCTATACATAATGGTGGTCTAGTGTCTGATGGCCATTATTATTTCTTATTATCATTGCCTCTTGGTACAACACCTAAAACACATGGCAGAGATAGAGAAGGTATAGGTGTGGGTTCTCCTATAGGCCCAAAACATGTAGATGAGGTAACCATAAGATCCATGTGTAAGTATACTATTATATTTGTTTTAACTTGTAGTAAATTTAGTTAATTTTATTGATAAATATATCTAATTTATAATTTTCTTATTTTGATTGTAGGAAACTAGTAGTGGGTGATGATGATTGATCATATCATGTGGTATCTGAAATGCACTATACCCATGAACATTATGGGTGATGGTTTTTTGGAGTGTGTTAGTACCATTACTTGTACACATGCACCCATTTTTTATCATGTGGCCATGGCTATGGCATCATACCATATAGTGGTTATTGAGTGGGATGGGTTATGTGAAGAGTTAGATAGGTGGTCTGTTCTTAAGATGAATGCTACTAATATCATGCATATGTTGATTGAAAAATGTGATGACTTATGGTGTGAGCATAAACAAACTCAATGCAAGATAGGATCCCTAAAGGAGAGTTTGTGAGAGTGTTCTCACTCTTATGGTTGTAGGCAAGATATTGGGGCCTCCAAGTTACACCTAAGTGATGATAGTGATTATCCATACACTCATGAGGATATTCCCTCAATATATGATGGACATATTATCTAAAATTAATATTATTTTGGATATATATGAGAGCGTTGTTCATAGAATTTATCATAATTATATAATGTACTACTTATAGTATTTTATAAGTATAACTGATGTGACATATTTATAAGTTTAATGTTTGGTATTAAGTGTTTATGGTTTAAATGTTAATGAAATCATTGAATACCATAAAATCTAGCTATAAATAAAAATGCTTGCCTATAATGGTTATGCAATGACTAAATATTTTCTTTCTAATTTTCTTTCAGTACCTATTTGTGTTGTATGGAAAAATAAATATCAATGCATGAATGTTTTCTATAATCTCTAAACATGAATTCCCCATAGGTTTATCTCTATGAGATGTATTAACTAATGATTCTTAGATAGGATCAGTGTGGGAAAGATCAATTGATGTAGAGTGTGCCTTAGAAGAAGGACTTCTTATAATGGGTTGTTTATTGACAGGTTGATAGACCATTCAATCCTTGTGAGGAGTGTCATGGGATTTTTCAATTAAGTTAGAATGACCCATGAAATAAGTGGGAGAATGATATCTTATTGTCTCATTCTTAAATGTAATAAGTCCTCTATCTTTCAACTATGCAAACTTGTGTTATAAGCTATAACAATCATTGTTACGATGTTCATTAATACCATGATAAGTGAAAACATGATTTCTTTTTATATTTTTAAATATGTGTGTTAGATGATATTAGTTTGGAGGAAGAGTAATCAACCTTTTGTCTAGTAATATATCCAACATTTCATGTGGTTGATCCTTAGTGTGATCAAAATAAATAAATTATTTCTTAGCAAAAGAAGATGCTTTAATTGTAGGAGATATGTGATATGTTAGTTCCTTTCTTCTATGGATTACTTTTACCTTTTGATCTTCATTATGCATAGTTTTATAATTTTTAGGAACCTTTGTAATTGTTTATGTTAATTTTTAAGGATTTCTAGTGACACTTTTGCCTTTTTATAGAAATGCTAAGAATATCATGTTGTCATTCATTAGCTCACATGAATATTCGTGCACATCCATACATAGGCTATCAAATGAAGAGTAATACTTATTGAAAATATATATCTTTTAGTGAAGACATAAGACCCTTAGAATATGAACTATACCTCCAAATCTGAGGGTTTATATGTCAAAGAATATAACTTATACTTTAATTTAAGAGCATAATATCAAATAGTCTCATTGTTTTGTTGGTTTAGGCCTTGTATATGCTCTTATGTTATAAAAGTATTACATAATGGAAAATTCATAGAAATTGATGTATGTAATGAAGTAATAATATATTTTTAAAATTCAAAAATATTTATATGACTATTATGTAAATGATCATTTCATATGAGTTCAATGGACATATCATGCATATCATTTTGAATGTGACTACTTGAATTTTCATCACATGAAATAAATGTCGTGTTACTTTTTTGTTCATGATGCATAAATTTTTTAAAATAAGAGTGAAGTGGATGATAATATTCATATTCATCACTATGGATGTGTTAATCATTATCATTACAATCAATAATATCATAATCATTTGTGTCACTTGTATATACATCATGTATGCTACTTTGACTAGTGATATCATTTTCACGTTTCAATTCTAAAAGGAGAGGGTAAGAAAAGTATGACATGTTTGTATTATTGAGGATTTTATAGAGAGAAACATATTCAATTTTTATCATTTTATAATAATGGAAAATAGTCATAAATATTTGTATTATTATCAATATTTGGTGAAAAAGGGAGACACTCAACATTCACATCATTTGATAAAGGAGACATGCATTCAAATTTTGGCATACACATATCATGAAAATATTTCATAGATGAAGGATGAGTATGAAAAATATTTTTATTAATATATTTATTTTTATTTGCATGCATGTCTATTTTTTAATATTAAATGTGATGTAATTCACTATCAAATTGTAAAGAAAAACTATATTATTTCTTAAACAATGCAGTATTAGATTATAAATAAAGCAATATAGAAGACATAAAAGAGATAGGATCCTTACACTCAATTTCAAAAGATGTAGAATAAATATCATAATATTAATAATAAGTAGTGATAAGAGTCTTTATATAATAATTATTAGTGGTATTTAAATTACCTAGATCATTTATGCATTCATTATCATAATTGTAAGAAAAATAAGGATTGGGATCACATTTATTTTTAGCTTAGATCCTCATAAGCAATGAATTGATCATTAGGAAGGTTGAATATCAAATATAAATTATGAGGATTATAGGATATTCACTATGGGGACTCATTTTGAATATTTTAAATCCAAGCACTCCTAAAAGGAAAAGCACAAGAGTGAGGATCAGAATGAGCATAAACATCACTTATGTGACACCCATAGAGAAAATAATCAGATATGGGAAAAATGCAAAAAATTTAAACTTTAGAAAATTAGAACCATAAACTAGAGTTTCGGTTTGATGTTAGATCAAAGGATAGGTTCACCAAAATGTTTTATCTAAAATGGGATTATATTCAAATACCCTATATAAATAATAATTTTGAATTCATTAATATATAATACTTAGATCTAGGAAATAAAATATAACATTCACAATCAATTCAATTAAGCATGTGTAATATATAAATAATTGTACAACTATGATATTAAGAGTTAGGAGAAAGCATATTTTATTTACCTATCTATTTTGGATTGTCATTATTTATAGGGTTCCTATTAGCCTTGGTACCTAGCTTTGTGTTTCGTTCATTCAGGGTTTTACTATTTTTCTAGCCTATACACTTGTGTCAGACTTTAGACACTAGCATCAATGCTAGTGTATGAATATCAATGCTTTTGTCTAGATTCAAATATGCACATAACCAGCTATGTATTTTCATGAACCTGCACTTGTTCCTATATTCTTTTTTCACCTTTAGATGTTGATTAGATTGTTTGTGAAATATTGTTAATACCTAAAACTCTACATAATTATCCTTTTGACTACCTATAACTAAATAAAAAAGGGTTTATCACATGAATTGATCTAACCCTAACAACCTCACCATTTCTAAGTTCTTCCTATATATCCATATAATCCAAGAAGGGCCTCAAACTTGCTTGTAGTTCTCCCTCTTAGTTGTGTGTGTATAATAATGATTATGTGACTATATGATCTTTATCCTATTGTAAACGTTAGTACAAGTAATGAAAATGTAATTTTATATTTTTAATATTTGAGACTTTAGATCTGAAATCTAATAGTGCAATCTATTTCAATATATTTTGAATTAAAAAATGTGTATGCTGATTAAGAAGCTTGTTTGATGCAAATTACTATGTCCTAGATTTGTATATAAAGTGATCCTTTTAAATTTTAATTAAAAACATAGTGGCACATGAAATCCAATAATATAATAAACATATGGGCCCTTTACAATGGTCACAAAGTGAAAATAATGAAAATAGAGAAGAATACCAGTTGAAAATTTGCATCATCCCTCAAACACTAACATTAATGCCAATGTCCAATAGTGAACAAAAGTGTCTAAGAACTTATAATAAATAAAAAATAATATAAAACCTAGGAGTCCCTACCACAAGGTGGATAAAGTGTAACACAATGATCATAAAGTATCAAAAGATAATAACTTGTGATAAAAATCCATGGAGACCAAGGGCATCATATGATAATACATCACTAAGTACTTAATATTTGTTAAAAGGCATATACATCAAAAGCTAAGAAAAAATAAAATATATAAAAAATATTATAAAAAATATGGGTATTTATAGTGTGCTCAAATCAATAGTGTTGTCGTCAATAATATCTTGATGCCTTAGCATGTAACACTCATTTTTAGAATGTCCAATACATATTTGATAGTCTCAATATGTGTTATTTTCAAATACCTTATGTTGATGTTTAGTCATATCATCCTCTAATGGTTGAGGGTGAGATATGATATTACAATCAAGAAATTTAGGTAGAAAGACATTAGGAAGTAATGGAAACCTTGAAAATTTCCTCCTTGGTGGAGTTGTCAATGAAAGCTTATTCATTTGTTGTGATACTAAATTGGTCATTACTTTTGCTTCATTCTTGATTTCAATAGATTTGACCTTGTATCTTGATTTGATTTGAAACTTTATATTTATAGTATTTGGAGAAATTAGTGCATACTTAAGTGTGTTCAAAGCTACGATCTTCACTTATTTTTATTTGACTTTATGGCATAACTCATCAAAATATTGGAATTTATCAAACATGATAGACTCATGGAGCAGTGATAGAAAAATTTGTGTGAAGATATAATGGAACTCATTGTATACCATATAATTGGTCATCTTAGCTAGCATAATTTTGTATCTAAGAACATATTCACTGATTGGCTCATTGGACCCTTTCTTGAGTTTATGAATTTGTGTGTGTAAGATGATTTTTCACCAATGCTAATAGAAAAGTATGCAAGAAATTGATATACCAAAGGGTTGAATGCTTGAGATGATTGAGGTAGAAGATCATAAAACCATCACAAAGCATAGTATTCAAGGCTCTATGGAAATGACTTAGTTAATAATTTGTCATTGTAAGCATAATCCAAGCATGCTACATGAAATGATCTAAGATGATATTCGAGATTACATTTACCTTGATAGAGTGGTAGGTTAGGAGCTAAAAGGCATGTTGGTAATGGATAGGATGTTATCTTAGGTGCCAAAGGATTATGAATCAAAGTATGGAATTTATTGAATGACTAGCTCTAGAGACACATTTATCTAATTGTAATACTTTGAAATACACCTCTTATTATTGTGCTTGAGATGTTATAGGCTTAGCTTGATGTGTACTCTTAGATTCTAAGAGTTTATCCACGTGGTTAGGATATTGATGAAATTAGTGACAATAAATTTGATAGTAATTTAACTTGCATAGGATCTAACCCATTGACCTCATTGGGATAAATGGTTTTGAAGCCTTCAGGATTGTATTGATTATTATGTTCAATTTCATTATTTGATTATCATGTTCATAATCAATGTCATTTTGAATTTATACATAAATTTGAACAATAAAATTATCAAATTAAGCAAATATATATGTATTATCCATTTTAGAATAAACCAAATGAATTTGAATATGTCATATGTTGATTCCATTTAATCAAAAACTGTAACTTAGAGGAACAAAGGAGTTAACCTTCTTCAGTGGAATTGTATTAACATAGAATTTCACTATTGTGCAAGTTTTTTTTAGGCTCTCTCAATCCCAACTATAATATTGGAGCAACCTCAAGCTATTGGTATCATGTAGTGAGGTTGAATCTCTAGAGAAGGCTAGTTTCCTCTTGGTAGATCACGTAAACTAATGTTTCTGCTTGAAAAAGAGGTAGAGAGGGGGTATAGGGTAACTAAGAGACATAAATGGGTGATACACCAAATTTATTGACAATCACATAAGTATGAAATAAAAAATAATTCAACATAAGATAATTATTGCTCACACAACCTAAAAAACTAGCTAATTTGCATAAGTGTTTCATAAACTAGGCTCACCAAATAATACACGAAGCAAAGAAGAATTTTAAAATTCACACCAAAAATCCATTAATGGCATAAAGAGCTCAATTTTAGACCTGAAACTAACTTGAAAACACCTAAAAATAGGCAAGAAAGAAGGACAATGAACATGGAAGAACACTTCTTCATAAGGCTTTCATGCACATGCCTACTAAGCACAATTTAGAGGCAAGATGCAGGTAAAAATTGATCTTAATTGCTTGAAAATGTCTTTATTACAAATTTTTATAGGTTTTATCCTTGTCAATTGAGAATAACTTACAAAAATGAAGGAGAAATGAGAGATATAGAATAAAAGGGGAAGAGAGAGAAGAGGCAAGCAAATAAAATTCAATAAATGAGATCCAACCACCCTTCATGGATTCTCACCCACATTTTCATTAATTAGGATTAATATTTCTTCAAAAAATTAACCTCCATTAGCTCCAATAGTCTTCAAACCCTCTCATTGGTTGAGAAACATGCTAGAAGATAAAAACTTGTTGAATATGATGATGTCATGATCCACTAAGAAGGAAAAGTATTAAAAGACTTTGAAAATCTATTTAATTCTCCACTTTCACTCTCCAACCTCGAAATATATCTCCCATATACTTCTAAACCCCCATCCACTTGCTCTTATAGAATATGTTAGGTAAAAGGTTAGCTAACTTGGCATTTTGTTCTTAACTGACCATTGAGGTTATCTTTCATGTTTGCTTTTTGAGGTTATTTTCTATTTTAAACTTGATTTTGATCCTCCAACTTGAAATAAACTCAATGATACCTACAACTCCCATCTAACCCATTGATGGAAGTCACAAGCTTGAGCCACCCTCAACCACCTACCCTGAAAACTACACCCAAGGCCATTTGGCAACATAAAGACCACTTTTGGACATGTAAAAGACTTAAAAACATATATTTCATGTGTATTATGAAGAAAATTAATATTTTTAAAACCTTCAATACCTAAAACAATGGTGGAAATCACCATTAAACCTCCAAAAATGCACAAATATGTCAAAAATTGGGCTTTTTACCCTTTTTTCTCAACAAGACATAATGGAAACTCTTTTGAAGAGATATAAATGCAATTTAATGATGTTTTATGTCCTATTAGACCCCTTCCATGGTTTTATACCATTTATTTATTTGAAGACCTATAAAAATATACAATTTTGAGCCATTTTGGGCCTCTTATGCACCCAAACATGTCATATTATTCTAAAATATATGTTGGTAAAGATATGGAGGGATTCCTATACACATTATAGGTGGTTTCTAGGCAATTTTTGACATTTTGATGGACCTACGAGTCCAAAAACACAAAACTAGCGAAAAAGCTCCATTACAAGCTTAAACAAGTTCACTTTCAAGATGATTGTTCATATAATTAAGATGCACATTACACTAATTATTTCCATGGATATATGTTACATAGACCCATTAAATACCCTTGAAAATATTGGGCTCCCATGCAGAATGTGTGAAAAGATACACACATAAAGATGATTACTTGCAAGGTTTAGAAGCATTCTGAACATGATTACACTCTTAAAAATTGTTCAAAAATTTGAAGAACTTAACCAACCTAAATATAAAATTAATTTCAATTATATATGGTTACTCAAAACATAATATAATCACTTGTCCCAACTCTTCATGGTATGAAAGAAATGAACATCTGAAGATGGGCTAAAACTGGGTGTCTTAGGCCTAAAAATATTCAATTTCTCCAAATGGACAATTTGACCTTTCCAACTAATCTTACCTAATTTAAAAAATCTTCGTGACATCTGAAACACCTCATAACACCTCTCTAAATTATCAAAACTCAACTTTGCCTTTTATGCCTTTGAGACTGTCTGCAGGGATTTGAACCTACCTTTGGAATTTGCATGAAGTTTAGAGTGTAAACACTCTTTAAAGGTGTTTAAGAGTCTTTAAAACATCTTAAAATGCTTCTGAAATAGTCCCCTAATATTTTAAACCTAAAAAACATGTTAAAACTCCAAAAAGTGTGCATGCATGAATAGTGACCATTACAAGACATAAGGTGTACTATGTATAAACAACGAGCACTTACACTAACAAAATTAACTTACATATATTATTTATGGATATAATAGGTAATTATTAAAATTTTACCAAGTTTACATTTGTTTTTCTGTGTACTTTGTCATGTAGACCCTTTTTACCAAAAGTTACCTTAAGCTGCTTACAAGTTTCCTTCATGCCAAAACTTGTCTTTCTTCAAACTATTTCATGAAACCCATGAATTTTATCAATACAATATGAAAATATAGGATTTTAACATCATATAATACCATTTTAAGACCTCTACAAGGCCTAAACTTCTTCTTAGCACCCAAAATTGACAAAACTTCATTTGGTCTCCAATGGTTGCCTTTTTGAGTGCTTATGGACCGTGTAAGAATAGTGGGAACTTTAAATATTTATATTACATTTATTATTGAATGGTATGATTTATTAGTTAATTTAAACCATACGTACCAATTTTTTTGCTTTGATTCAACTTGTAAATGCCCCAAAATGGCCAATTCCTCTAAGGCATGCTCCAATGTTAATCATGATTTGACATAGGGTTGACTGTACTAAAATAAAAAGTTTTTAAAATTAAAGAAAAAATTAAATTATTTTTAATAGGTATAATACATCATAATTATTATTTACACCAAATTTTGTGATTGGATCTTGCATATTTTGGCATGTAGGCCCATTTTGGTAAAAGTTAGTGACGCATGTCTACATGGTCAAAATTCACAGCTAATTTTTTATTTAATTTTACTTTTATTGAGATAAAATAAGGTTAATTTTATTTTAAATTATCATTTATCTTCTCCTTTCATTATTACACTCTTCACTTCTTTGCATTCAACCTCATTCCACCATGTATGGCTTAAGCTCCTCAACTAAAATCCATGGATGCCTATGTGCTCGGTGATGTAGGTAATGGATATGAGGTGTATGAATGTATATTGAATTTTTTAAAAACATTTATCATTATTATAATGATATAATTCCCCTTATTATCCTTAAGAATCTTTTTGGAACATGAAATCCTATAGAAATCACTGAATGACTTCATTGAACAAATGTCAATATTGAAGGCCTTCAACCACTCCTTTCCTCTAGTCATACACCACTTTCCTTTTCCAAGTATTTTAAAATATGAAGGGATGAAATATAAGTTTTTTAAAATTTATCAAAAACCTATGCAACATTATTTTTTGGCATCAACAAAAGGGCCTGGGACCTCTATTTTTGTGTTTTAGGGAAATTGTCCCCAAACTGGGCTCTTCAAACTTGAGCATGGTTTCTAAAACCTAGAATTTTATCCAATGGTATTTAATATTTAAAACTAAATTCAAATATATTTCAACCCCCTATATGTACCCAAACACACTTCAACATTCCTTTCTACCTTCTAAGCTATTAATGGCCTTATGAGGCTCGTAGCCTTTTTTTTGCCATTTCTCTTTGGTTTGGTCAAACTAAGAAATATTTTGAATATGTAATCATATTTTATTCCATATTATACCTCCTTTGAGGTGTGTCTCAATTTTCATGGTCAGATTCAACTCCAAAACCACACTTCCTTCATTAGGCTCCCCTCAATAAGGCCTAATTAGGCCTTAAACACACCCTAGGTCTAGAAACTATATCGAGTGACCTAAAATGAATCCAAAATCTCTTGAATAATTTATATCACAATTAAATACATTATATTACACAATTTTGGCAAATTTGGAGGGTTAAAACTCTTGGAATCTTCAAAACCCTAGTTTAGGGCTTCTCTCATGCTCTTTCTAAGACCCTGTTTTGGATTGGGGGGTTAAAATGATTTCTATGCCTCATCTTACTCTATTTTTGGATTAATTGGATAGGTATAAATATTTAAAACCTGGGAGAGTTTGAAAATTTCATAAAAACATCACCAAGCTCTCTCTCTCAAAAAAAAAAAAAAAAAGTGTTAGCTTGTTGCCCTATTTTTGCTTTGATGAAGCTTATTGAGTTCTATGGGTGAAATAGGGAAAATGAGAGAGGTTTTTGGATAATCCATTCCCAAAAATATAATAAAAATTTAAGGTCCTAAATACTAAGGAAGATACTGTTGTCACCCCCTTCTCTTCTAGTATTCTAGGTTTCTCTTAGCTCTCTAGGCCTAGAAAACTCAAAAATGGATTGTTTATCCTTTGCATGTATTAAAACTCTTGGAACAAGTTTTATTCAGATTTGGGAAGATACCATGATGTCCCATGACAAATTTTAGACCTTTAATTTATAGCTTTGGGTGTGAAGGTCATTTAACACTCAAATCCTGTAGAATACACTAAATGATCATAGTGAACAAAAGTGAAACTTGGAGGCCCTCAAACAATACTCTCCTCTATTCATACATCCTATTCCTTTTTCAAGGATATTAAATTATGATAGGGATACAATATCAATACATTTTTATGCATCAAATCTTCTTTTAAATTTGTTTCATGGCATCAACAAAAGGCATGGGACCTCTATTTTGGTGTTTTAGGGAAGTTGTCCTTAACACAGTCATTCAACTTTGAAGATGGTTTCCTCCAGCTTTCTTGGAACTTTTGGACTAAAAAATTATTACCATGGTATATTATAGGTGAAAAAATCATATCCTCTTTATTTTAAACCCACTATAGGAAAGGAAAACTTTTGTAGTTGATAAACTTGCCTACAACTCCATTGGAGCTCCAACTAGCAACTTGATTTTTTGGCCTATAAAGGCTTAAAATAAATACTAATGAATTTGAAGAAAGATAACTTGTGTAATTTTATGTTTTATAATGAGGTACATTATCCCTTTAACACATGTTCTGCTCTAAAACTAATCAAATGATCATTTCATAAGGAAAATAAGGAAAACCTATTTTATGCCATAAGTACCTTCTTGGAATGAAATAGTTAATAAAACCAATTGGAATAGGTCCTATTTGACCCTAAAATGACTCCTTTAAAACCATTATTTCTCATTGAATTTATAAGTGAAGAAACAAGGGAAAACCTAGGCTCTATTTAGATAAGTAGGCCATCTAGACACCTCTAAAATGTTAACGATTGTTCATACAGATGGGGAGATGAACCAAACCAAAACTGACACAAAGAGTAAGGACATTAGGTTACCTGTCACTACACAAAATATTCTGGCCCAACTCTCTCTCTCTCTCTCTCTCTCTCTCTCTCTCTCTCTCTCTCTCTCTCTCTCTCTCTCTCTCTCTCTCTCTCTCTCTCTCTCTCCTGATTGTATCAAGTGAAAATTTGAGGCTCTCCTAGAGCTATCCCAAACTGCCCAAAATGCTTTTTCCTTAGCATGAAGAACTAGGAGACTACCTATGCAATCCAAAACTTGGGAAAGAGTTTTTAGGATTTAAATGAGCTTTCCTTCCTTATATAAACCTTATAAAATAACTATACCTCCATTAATGGCATAAAACCTATTTGATGCCTAGTTTGCAACCAATAGGCTTTCCTTACCTTTATTGGTTCCTATACTAGAATATGATTTTAGGGGCCTATGAGGGTATATTATGGAAACCATGGATGATTTAATATGATATATAAGCCCCTACATAAATCAAATCCTCCAAAAACCCATTCTACCAAAGCTCTAAAAGGCTCCAAATTGCATCCTTCTGCTCTCAAACTCCTTCCCTCCACTCCAAATGGTCTCAAATGAACTTAAATATGTCTAAAAGGGTGAAAATCACCATATATAGGTGTAATGAAGTCAAAAATAATTTTAATTCCTCAAAATGTCACTTTTTCACTTGAAATTTCTATTTTGATGACACATAAGGCACTTTTGGGGTTCTTTTGAGCATAATAGCTTATTTAAGCCATGTTTTTGGCTTGTTAGAGTCTTCGAGACATTGCGAAAACATCCTTAATGCCCCTAAATTCTCAAACACCATGGAAACCTATGGGATCCTTCACTTGTGTCCAACATTTCTAGGTCTAAAAGAGTTTCTTGATCTATCTAGGCAAAAGTTCCATATGTATTCCAATAGTGTCCAACATTTCTAGTGACCTCTTGGGATTGTATGCCTATTATGAAATAAATTAGTTACCTTTTTTGATCCATTAGGCATATGGGGTCATAATTCTTTCTATCCCAACTGATATGAAACTAATATAAGTCTATCCATTTTTGAAAACCTCCTTTTGAAGCAATAAGGACAATAAGAAATGAAAAAAACACTATGCCTAAGGCACTTAGGGAAGGGGAACTTAAAACTAAAAAGACGTGCACAAGGTACTTAGGGAAGGGAAACACACAAGGTGCTATATATAACTAACCAAAATATTTATCCTCATCTTGTATCAAAAGGAAAGGTTCTTGGATCACTCCCTTCATGAAGAGGAACATGATTAAAGGTACTCTACTTGTGAAACACTATACTTATTGAATCATGTCTCTCATGAGGGTCAACTAGAAAAAACATGTCCCCAATGTAGAAGTACTCCTAATATGACTCAAAACTGATCCCATGATGATCTTGAATGTGAATAATGTCTTGGGAGAAAGTCTCAGTCTGATTTGGGAGAGTGACTGTTATATCTCCACTTAGAGTCTCTTCAAAGATAAGAGAATATTCCAATGTATTTATGATTGAAACCTTGGCTTTAAAGAGCTCATTAGGCTCACGCTTTGTCTTGAAATCCATTCGATCAATTTCTTGTCTTGGGAGTGAAGGTTGGGTGTCCATGTTTACACAAAAAGATTCTACATCATTCCAAAAAGCAACTTCCTCTTGGTCACTTGTGATAATACCAAGCTCAACACCATTCTTGCTCTGGTCACCTTGGAAAAATCCACATGGAATCTCACCAAACCATTTAAGATTCAAAATTTCATATTCTTGTGGTTCTAGATCTAACCACTTTCCTTCATTGTTGAAAAAATTAGTACTCCCTTTAAAGGATAATTCATCTTGAGATTGGTTAGCTTCTATAACCTGATTTACATGTTCATTTTCATGATCTAAAGGAGATATAAGCTAGGTTAAAACCTCTACCTAGTCCATGAAGTCATGGTACAACTATTTCCATACTTCATTTTGATCCTCTTTTTTCATCTATGTAGAATATATATTCAATAGTCCACTCAAGGTCTCCACTATATTCAGCTTGAGGATTGTCCTCTTCAAGCTCTAGTTCATTAGTGTCAAAGCCATGCCAAGAAGGCTAGTCCAAACTTGATTTTTCCTCTTATAAATGAAGTGGGATACCTATCTATATTTATTCCTCATACACACTTACCTCATCTTCTCAAGACTCACTTGAGACAACAAGCTCTTCCTCTATCCTTTGTAAAATAGGGTCTTTCTCCAAGAGGGAGATGGTGGGAGGGTAAAATAGTTCACCTTGGTTATAGCTTAAGAGAGGATCCTTCCAACTAGGTACCTTGAATGGTCAATTTGGTGGATCTTGAGGGAGGGATAAAGATTCTTAGAAATATTTTAGGGAAAACTCATTGAGCTAAGCTAACACCTCTTTGTTATTTTCTTCAAGAACTAACTCCTCTTGAACTTGTTCTTGGACCACCACAACTAACACCTCTTCCTTCTTCTCTATGCATTTATTAACTAATTTCCATGATGGAAATGTGTAGGGAATAGCCACATTTCCTTCCTTTTAAATAGGTATAGGAGAGGGTGGTTTCACAAGAGAGGGCATGACATAATCAAGGTCAAAGTTGTGGGAGGAAATCCATGGTGGGATGGTTTTAAAATCTTGAGTGGGAATGGGCAGAGGGGTAGGAGAGGTCAAACTAATTAGTTTAGTTTTGACATACTCATCATCCTAATGAGTTAACATATCCTCTATCGAGAGTATCCATTCCTTCATCTCTTACTTATCAATGTGTAGATTGTCACCTTATTTAGTGGATGACCATACACTCCAAAGCTTATGCAATAAGCTCCTTATCCCCTCCATGGCATGAATGGGGAATTCTTATCCAAGTCCAACCTCCTTATTGATTTTCATGATCATTCTCCCTTGGTCTACTATTGCTTCTCTAATTCTTGATAAGGATGGACCTTGACAAGGTTAAGTAGGGAGCTAATTTAAAACCCTTGGAGGTTGAGATTGATGCTCTTGGAGGGGAGAGGACACATGTGACTGATTACACTAAGTCCCATGATCTTCATAAGATATCAACAAACTTTCCAAATTTTAGACCATGCTTCTCAACCACACCTTATTCTCCCTTTCATAAATTTCCCATTGTTCATCCTCACAAATTGACGACCTATTCTTGACCAACTGAAGAGAACTCCTTGCCTCTTGTATAACATAAATATGGATGACTGAAGAAAGTTCTAAACCCCTACCAATCTCCCTTATCAACTAAATATACTCTGATAATGCTTCTTTGAATCCTAACAAGGATGTACTAAGACAACCATAGTCTTGACAAGGGGAAATAGAGGACTAATTTGAATGCATAGGAGGCTGATCTTGGTCATACACAAGGGTGGGAGGAGGGTAAAGGCCATGATAGGGCTGATAGGTCATTTGAGGGCCACTTGGGGGGAATACATAAACATTATTAGCTTGATAAGTGTGATGTTGAGGTAGAAAATAAGCATATTGATTAAAATATGGTTGATTATATATACCAAATAATGATGATTAGGCACTTGGGCTACTCATACTAGTTGATGAATACTTGGAGTCACCATTGGTGTTTGCACACATGCCTTCAAAGGCTGATTAGATGAAGAGAACATCAAAACTCTTCACTTAGGGAATAATATAGTCACATTGGGTGTGCCAAAAACTATTATATAATAGAATTTCACCCTTATGGGAGACTATTTTAGGCTCTCTTAGTCCTAGCTACAATATTAGAGAAACCTTAGGCTGTGGGTATCCTATAGTGAGGTTGAACCTTTGGAGAAGGTTGGCTTCCTCTTGCTAGATCACCTAAACTAATGTTTCTACTTGAAAAAGGGGTAGAGATGGGGTATAGGGTGACTAAGAGAGATAAATGGGTGATATACCAAATTTATTAACACCCACATAAGTATGAAACAAACACTAATTTAGTATAAGATAATTCTTACTCACACAACCTCAGAAACTAGCTAATTTGCATAAGTGTTTCATAAACTAGGCTCACCAAATAATACATGAAGAAAATAATATTTTCAAAATTCACATCAAGCATCCATTAATGGTGGAGAGAGATCAAGTTTAAACCTAAAACTAGCTTCAAAATACCTAAAAATAAGCAAGAAAGGACAATGGACATGGAAGAACACTTCTTCATAAGGCCATCATGCACAAGATTGCTAAGCATAGTTTAGAGGCAAGAGATAGGTAAAAATAGATCTTTATTTCTTCAAAAGGTATTTCTTACAAATTTTGACAAGGTTTCTCCTTATTAAATGAGAATATCTTACAAAAATGGGGGAGAAATGGGAGATATAGGAGAAAAGGAGAAGAGAGAGAAAAGAGGCAAGCAAACATAATTCAATAAATAAGATCCAACCATGCTCCATGGATTATCACCCACATTTGGGTTAAATAGAACTAATCCTTCAATAAATTAACATCCATTAGCTCTAATAGTCTTCAAACCCTCTCATTGGTTGAGAAACACACTAGAAGACAAAAACTTGTTAGGGATGATGATGTCATGATCCACTAAGAAGGAAAAGTCTTCAAAGACTTTGAAAATGTATTAAATTCTCCACTTTCACTCTCCAACCTCCAAATCACTTTCCCATAGACTTCTACGTCCCCCTCCACTTGCTCTTCTAGAAGATGTTAGGCAAAAGGTTAGCTAACTTGGAATTTTGTGATTAAATGACCATGGAGGTTATCTTTCATGTTTGATTTTTGAGGGTCTTTTCTATTTTCAAATTGAGTTTGATCCTCAAACCTGAAATAAACTCCATAATACCTGAAACTCCAATAGACCCCTTAATGGAGGTCACAAGCTTGAGCCACCTTCAACTAACTACCTTGAAAACTGCTCCTAAGGCCATTTGTCACAATAAAGACCACTAATGAAACTATAAAAGAATTAAATATATCCATGGCATGTGTATGATGAATAAAATTAATATTTTTAAAACCTTCAATACTGATTATAATGGTAGAAATCACCATTAAAACTACAACAATGCACAAATATGTTAAAAACTAAGTTTTTAACCCTTTTACTCAGCAAGACATAATGGAAAATCTTTTTAAGAGATATAAATGACATGTAATAATGTTTTATATCCTATTATACCCCTTCCATGGTTTTATACCATTATTTCTTTGAAGACCTACAAAAATATGCAATTTTGAGCCATTTTAGGCCTCTTAAGCACCCAAATGTGCCATATTCTTCTACAAGATAGGTTGGTTAAGAGATGGAGTGAGTCCTCTACACATTCTAGGTGGTTTTTAAGAAATTCTAGACAATTTTATATACCTATGAGTCCAAAAACACAAAACTGGTGAAAAAACTCCATTACAAGCTTAAGCAAGTTCACTTTCAAGATGATTGGTCATATAATGAAGACACTAATTACACAAATTATTTACATAAATATATGTTACATAGACCCATTCAACACCCTTGAAAATTTTGGGCTCCCATGTGGAAGGTGTGAAAATATACACACGTAAAGATGATTGCTTGTAGGGTTTGGAAGCATTCTAGACATGCTTACACTCTTAATGATTGTTCATAAAACTCAAGACCTTAACCAAAATAAATCCATAATTAATTTCAATTAAATATTTTTAATCAAAACATACTAGAATCACTTGTCCAACTCTTCATGGTATGAAATAAACGAGCATCTAAAGATGGGTTAAAATTGGGTGTCTTATGCCTAAAAAGCTTGAATTTATCCAAATGACCAATTTTAAATTTACCAATAACATTACCTTATTTAAAAAATCTTCATGACATCTGAAAAATATCATAACACTTTTATAAATTATCAAAACTCAACTTTGCCTTTTATGCCTTTGAGATTGTCTACGAGGATTTGAGCCTACCTTCAGAATTTGCATGAAATTTAGAGTGTGAACACTATTTAAAGGTGTTTAATAGTATTAAAACCATATTAAAATTCTTATAAAACATTACCCAAAGCTTTAAAACCTTAAACACACCTTAAAACTCCAAAAAGTGTGCCTACATGAATAGTGACCATTACGAGACATAAGGTGGACTATGTATAAACAATGGGAACTTCAACTAATTACATGACCTTAAATAGATTATGGATGGATATAATTGGTAATTATTACTAATAATACCAAGTTTCAAGTTTTTTTATGTGTAATTTTTCATGTAAACCCTTTTTACCAAATGATACCTTGAGCTACCTGCATGTTTCCTTCATGCCAAAACTTGTCTTTCTTCAAACCTTTGCATGAAACCAATAAATGAGATCACTAAAATAGGAAAATATATGTTTAAAACATCATATTATACCATTTTAATACCTATATAAGGCATAAAATTATTTTTTGCATCTATAACTGACAAAACTTCATTTGGTCTCCAATGACAATCACCTTCTTGAGTGCCTTCGGACTGTGTAATAATAGTGGACACTTTCAATATTTATATGACATTTATGATTAAATGGTATGATTTTTAGGTCATTAAAATCATACTTACCAAATATTTCACTTTGACTCAACCTATAGATGCCTCAGAAAGGCTAATTCCTCCCAGGCATGCTCCAATGTTGACTGTGATTTGACATAGGGTTGACTATACTAAAATAGATAATAGTTACCGTTATATAAAAAAATTTAAATTATATTTAATAGGTATAATAGGTCATATTTATCCTCTCCACCAAATTTCGTGATTTGATCTTGCATATTTTAGCTTGTAGGTCCATTTTGGCAAAAACTAGTGATGTGTGCCTGCATGGTCAAAATTCACAACTAAGTTTTTCTTTCCTTTGACTTGGATTGAGATAAAATAAGATTAATTTTATTTTTAATTCTCATGGATCTTATCCTTTCATTATTCCACTCTTCATTTCTTTTCCTTCAACCTCCATGGATGCCTGTGTGCTCAATGATGTAGGTGATGGATATGAGGTGTATGACTATAGATTGCATTGTTTGAAATTTTTTTTCATGATTCTAATGAGACAATTCCCATTATTATCCTTAATCATATTATTATAACATGAAATCTTGTAAAAATCACTAAATGACTTCATTGAATAAATGTCAATATTGAAGTCCTTCAACCACTCCTTTCCTCTAGTCATATACCACTTTCCTTTTCCAAGGCTTTTCCCCTATGATAGGGATTAAATATAAGCACATTTAAAATAATAAAAAACCTATGTGACATTGTTATTTAAAATCAACAAAAGGGGTTGGGACCTTTATTTTTGTGTTTTAGGGAAATTGACCCCAAACTAAGCTCTTCAAACTTGAGCATGGTTTCTTGAACCTAGAATTTTATCCAATGGTAGTTACTCTTTGAACCTCAATTCACATCTATTCCAACCCCATAGATGTGCCCAAACACAATTCAACATTCATTTCTACCTTCTAAGATATTAATGGCCTTATGAGTCTTATAGCCTTTTCTTTGCCATTTCTCTTTGATTTAGTCAAACTAGGCACTATTTTGAATATGTAATCACCTTTTAATCCATATTATACATCCTTTGAGGTGTGTGTCAAGTTTCATGGTCAGATTCAACTCCAAGGCCACACTTCCTTCATTAGGTAGGCCTAATTAGGCCTTAAGCACACCCTAGGTCTAAAAACCATATCGAGTGACCTCCAATGAACCAAAAACATCTTGAATAATTTATATCACCTTAAAATACATTATATTAAAAAAATTTGGAAATTTTGGAGGGTTAAAATTCTTGGAATCTTCAAAACCCTAGTTTAGGGCTTCTCTCATACTCTTTCTAAGACCCTATTTTGGATTGGGTGGTTAAAATGAGTTATATGCTTCACCTATCTCTATTTTTGGATTAATTGGATAGGTATAAAATGGTAAAATCTAATAGAGTTGGAAAAAATCATAAAAACATCACCAAGCTCTCAAAAAAAATAACAAACAAGTGTCAGTTTGCTACCCTATTTTTGCTTAGATGATGGTTTTTGAGTTATAGAGGTGAACTAGGGAAACTAAGAGAGGTTTTTGTGGATAATACATTCCCATAAATATAATAAATTTTTTTAGGTCCTAAATCCAAATTAAAATACTAATGTCACCCCCTTCTCTTCTGGTATTCTAGGCTTCTCTTAGCTCTCTAGGCCTAGAAAACTAAAAAATGGATTTTTTCTCCTTTGCATCTAATACAATTCTTTGGAAAATATTGATTCACCTTGGATAATATACCATTATGTCCCATACCAAATTTTAGACCTTGAATTTCTATCTTTGGGTGTGAAGGTCATTTAACACTTAAATCCTGTAGAATACACTAAGTGATCACAGTGAACAAAAGTGAAACTTGGAGGCCCTCAAACAATACTCTCCTCTATTCACACACCCTATTATTTTTTCAAGGTTATTCCCTTATGATAGGGATACAATATGTAAACATGTGTGTGCATTAAATCTCCTTTAAACATTACTCCATGGCATCAACATAAGTGCTTGGGACCTTTGTTTTTGTGTTTTAGGGAAATTGTCCTTAACATAAGCATTCAACTGTGAAGATGGTTTACTCCAAATTTATAGGCAATTTTAGAATAAAACATGATTCCCATGGTATATTATAGGTTAAAAAATCATATCCTCTTTATTTTGAACCCACTACAGAAAAGGAAAACTTCTACAGTTGATAAACTTGCCTATAACTCCATTAGAGCTCTAACTAACAACTTGATTGTTTGGCCTATAAAGGCTTAAATGGGATACTGAGGATTTATGGGAAATATAAATTGTGTAATTTGATGTGTTATAGTTATGATGAGTTAAATTATCCCTTTAAAACATGTTATGTTCTAAAACTGATCAAATGACCATTTCACAAGGATAGTAAGGAAAACCTATTTTTTGCCATAAGTACCTTTATGGAATGAACTATCTAATGAAAAAAATTGGAATATGTCCTATTTAACCCTGAAATTACTCATATAAAGCCATTATTTCTCATTAAATTTTTTAAGTGAAGAAACAAGGGAAAACCTGGGCCCTATTTGGATGAGTAGGCCATCTAGACACCCCTAAACTATTAGAGATTGTTCATAAAGATGGGGAAATTAAATAGACCACAAATGAAACAAAGTGGAAGGAAATTAAGTTACCTATCACTACACAAAATATTTTGGCCCAATTATCTCTCTCTCTCTCTCTCTCTCTCTCTCTCTCTCTCTCTCTCTCTCTCTCTCTCCTGACCATATCGAGTGAAAATCTGAGGCTTTCCTTGAGCTATCCCAAACTACCCAAAATGGTTTTTCCTTAGCATGAAGAACAAGAAGTTTGGATATGTAATCCAAAACTTGGTCAAGATTTTTTAGGCTATAAATTACCTTTCCTTACTTCTATAAACCTTATGAAATACCCAGACTTCCATTAATGGTAGAAAATCTATTTCATGCCTAGTTTGTAGCCAATAGGTTATCCTTCCCTCTACTGGTTCCTATACTATAATATGATTTAATGGGAATAAAAGGGGATATTATGGATAAAATTTATTATATAATATTATATATAATCCCATAAATAAATTAAATCCTCCAAAAACCCATTTTGCCAAAGCTCCAAAAGGCTCCAAACTACATCCTTTTGCTTTCAAACCCCTTCCTTCTACTCAAAATGGTATCAAATGAACTTGAAATTTTTTGAAAGGGTGAAACTCATATGGAGGTGTGAATAATTCAAAACCAATTTGACTTCCTCAAAAAGTCACTTTTTCACTTGAAATTTCTATTTGAGGACACTTAAGTCATCTAATGCGCTTTCGGGGTTCTTTTGAGCATAATATCTTATCTAAGACTAAATTTTGGTTTGTTAAAATCTCTAAGAATTTTTAAAAACCTCCTTCATGGCCCCAAATGCTCAAACACCATAGAAACCTACTTGATCATTCACTTGTAGTTCTAGACCTATTTTTAGGCCTTTTCCTCAAAATCACCAAAATCACCTTAAAACTAACTTAAAGTCTTTCAAAAACTTAAAAGTGACATGTGGTAGGGTCGTATGGTTTGTCTATATCTTCCACCATTTCATCACTCACTCAACCAAAACTCCACTAAGCTTCTCACACCACACCAGGACCTCCTAGAATACTGCACTACATCATCAATTCAAGACCACAAAGGGACTAGTCATGGGGGTAAAAGGTTAATCAAAGGTCCAAGAGAGTTGCTTGATCCATCTAGGCAAAACTTTCATATGTAAACCAATTTTAGCCAACATTTTTGGTGACCTCTTGGGATTGCATGCTTACTATGCAAAAAATTAGTTACCTTGTCTGATCCATTAGGCAACCGGGGTCATAGGTCTTTCTATCCCAACTAATATGAAACTGATACAAGGCTATCTCTTTTTGAAAACCTCCTTTTGAAGAAATAAGGAAAATAAGAAATTAAAACAAAACTATGCCCAAGGCATTTAGGAAATGGAAACACATAACTAAAAATATGTGCACAAGGTACTTAGGGAAGGGAAACACACAAGCTACTATATGCAACTAACCAAAAGATTTATCCTCCTTTTGGATCAAAAGGAAAGGTTCTTAGATCACTCCCTTTATGAAGAGGAACATGATTAAAGCCACTCTACTTGTGAAACACTATACTTTTTGAATCATGTCTCTCATGAGGGTCAACTGGAATAAACATGTCCCCAATGTATAAGTACTCCTAAGATGACTCAAAACTGATCCCATGATGATCTTCAATGTGAACAATGTCTTGAGATAAGGTCTCAATATGATTTGGGAGAGTGACTGCTATCTCTCCACTTGGAGTCTCTTCAAATATAAGAGAGCATTCCAATGTATTTATGACTACAACCTTGGCTTTAAAGATCTCATTAGGCTCAGACTTTGTCTTTGTAGCCATTTGATCAATTTTTTGTCTTGGGAGTGAGGGTTGGATGTCCATGTTTGCATAAAAGGACTCTAGATCATCCCAAAAAGTAGCTTTATCTTGGTCACTTGGGATAATACTAACCCTAACACCATTCTTGCTCTACTCACCTTGGAAAAAGCCACATGGAAGCTCACCAACCCATTTAAGATTCAAATTGTCATATTCTTGTGGTTCTAGATTTGACCACTCTCCTTCATTCTTGAAAATTAGTACTACCTTCAAAGGAAAATTCATCTTGAGATTGGTCAGCTTTTATAACCTGATTTACAAGTTCATTTTCATGCTTTGGAGGAGATATAAGCTATTTTAGAACCTTTGCCTGGTCCATGAAGTCATGGTACGACTATTACCATACTTCATTTTGATCATATTTTTCATCTATATAGAATAGACATTCAGTAGTCCACTCAAGGTCTGTGCTATATTCAGCTTGAGGATTTTCCTCTTCAGGCTCTAGTTCATTAGTGTCAAAGCCATGCCAAGAAGGCTAGTCCAAAACTATTTTTTTCTCTTCTAAATGAAGTGGGATACCTATCAATATTTCTTCCTCATACACACTTACCTCATCTTCTCAAGACTCACTTGAGACTACAAGCTTTTCCTTTATGCTTTGTAAACTAGGTTCTTTATCTAAGAGGGAGATGGTGGGAGGGTGAAAAAGTTCACCTTGCTTTCAGCTTAAGAGAGTATCATTCCAACTAGGTAATTTGAGTGGTCTATTTTGTGGATCTTGTGGGAGGGAGAAAGAGTCTTATAAATCTTGTAGGGAAAACTCATTGACCTGAACTAACACCTCTTTATTATTTTATTCAACCACTAACTCCTCCTCTTGAACTTGTTCTTCGACCACCATAACTAACACCTCTTCCTTCTTCTCAATGCCTTTTTGAATTTATTTCCATGATGGAAATGTGTAGGTAACAACCACTTTTTATTCCTTTTGAATAGGGATAGGAGAGGGTGGTTTCAAAAAATAGGGCATGACATAATTAGAGTCAAAGGTGTGGAAGGAGATCCATGGTGAGATGGTTTCAAAATATTGAGTGGGAATGGGTATAGGGGTAGGAGAGGACAAACTAATTGGTTTGGGTTTTACATACTCATCTTCCCAATGAGTCAATATCTCCTCTATCAAGAGTATCCATTCCTTCATCTCTTGCTTCTCATTGTGTGGATAGTCACCTTATTTAGTGGATGCCCATACACTCTAAAGCTTATGCAATAAGCTCCTTATCCCCTCCATGGCATGAATGGGGAATTTTTATCCAAGTCTAACCTCTTTATTAATTTTCATGATTGTTCTCCCTTGGTCTAGTATTACTTCTCTAATTATTGATAAGGATGGACCTTGACAAGGTTAAGTATGGAGCTAAGTTGAAACCCTTGGAGGCTAAGATTGAGGCTCTTGGAGGTGAGAGGACACATAGGATTGATTTCAATGAATCTCATAATCTTCATAAGATATCAACACACTTTCCAAATTTTAGACCATGCTTCTTAAGCACATCTTATTCTCCCTCTCACAAACTGTCCATTATTCATCCTCACAAACTGACCACCTGTTCTTGACCAACTGAAGAGAACTCCTTGCCTCTTTTAGAACATGAATAGGGATAATTTAAGAAAGTTATAAAGTCCTACCAATATTCCTTATCAACTCAATATAATATGATAATACTTCCTTAAATCTTGACAAGGATGTAATAGGATAAACATAGTCTTGACAAGGGGAATTAAAGTACTAATTTGAATGCATAAGAGGCTGATCTTGGTCATACATAGGGGTGGGAGGAAGGTAAAGGCCATGATAGGGCTGAAAGGTTATTTTAGGGCCACTTGGGGGGAACACTTAAACATTATTATCTTGATAAGTGTGATGTTGAGGTAGAGAATAAGCATATTATTCAAAATATGGTTGATTATACATATAAAAAAATGATGATTAGGTACTTGGGCTACTCATACTAGTTTATGTATACTTGGAGTTTCCATTGGTGTTTTGACACATGCCTCCAAAGGCTAATTGGATGAAGAGAACACCACAACTCTTTACTTAGTGAATAATGTAGTCCCATCAGGCATGATATAAACTATTGTAACATAAAATTGCACCCTTGTGGGAGAGATTTTTAGGCTCTCTCAGTCCCAACTACAATATTGGAGCAACCTAAGGCTATGGGTATCCTATAGTGAGGTGTAACCACCAGATAAGTCTAACTTTCTCTTGATAGATCACCTAAACTAATGTTTTTGCTTGGAAAAAAGGTAGAGAGGGGGTATAAAAACTACAAGAGCTAAATGGGTGACACACCAAATTGATCAACACTCACATAAGTAAGAAATAAACACTAATTTAGTGTAAGATAATTCTTGCTCACACAACCTAAAACACTAGCTAATTTGCATAAGTGTTTCATAAACTAGGCTCATTGAATAATACATGAAGCAAAGAAAAATTTCAAAATTAACATCAAGTGTCTATTAATGGTGGAAATATCTCAATTTTAGACTTGAAACTAACTTGAAAACACCTAAAAATAGGCAAGAAAGAAGGATAATGGACATGCAAGAACACTTCTTCACAATGTCATCATGCACAAGCTTGTTAAGCATAGTTTAGACGTAAGAGATAGGTAAACATTGATCTTTATTTCTTCAAAAGGTCTTTCTTACAAATTTTGATAGGGTTTATCCTTGTCAAATGAGAATATCTTAGAAAAATGTGGGAGTAATGGGAGATATAGGAGAAAAGGGGAAGAGAGAGAGAGAAGAGACAAGTAAACATAATTCAATAAATGAGATCCAACCACCCTCCATGGATCCTCACCCACATTTGGGTTAATTATAACTATTCCTTCTTCAAACCCTCTCATTGGTTGAGAAATACACTAGAAGATAGAAAGTTATTGAGGATGATGATGTCATGATCCACTAAGAAGGAAAAGTCTTCAAAGAATTTTGAAACGTATTGAATGGTCCACTCTCTAACCTCCAAATCTCTCTCCCATATAATTTTACACCCCCCTCCACTTGCTCTTCTAGAAGATGTTAGGCAAAAGGTTATATAACTTAGCATTTTGTGCTTAACTGACCATGGAGGTTATCTTTCATGTTTGATTTTTGAGGTTCTTTTATATTTTGAACTTGAGTTTGATCTTCCAACCTAAAATAAACTCCATGATACCTGAAACTCCCATAGACCCCATTGATGGAGGTCACAAGCTTGAGCCACCCTCAATTAGCTACCTTGAAAACTACTCCCAAAGCCATTTAACACCCTAAAGACCACTTTTGGACTATAAAAGACTTATATATATCCATGGCATGTGTATGATGAAGAAAATGAATATTTGGAAAACCTTCAATACCTATAAAAATGGTAGAAATCACCATTAAACGTACAATAATGCACAAATATGTCAAAAACTGAGTTTTTGATGCTTTTACTCAGTAAGACAAAATTTAAACTCTTGTGAATATCTCTAAATGACATATAATGATGTTTTATGTCCTATTATACCCCTTACATGGTTTTATACCATTTATTTCTTTGAAGACCTTCAAAAATCTACAATTTTAAGCCATTTTGGGCCTCTTAGGCACCTAAACATTCCAGATTATTCTTCAAGATAGTTTTTTCAAGAGATATAGGGATTAATATACATATTTCAGGTGTTTTATAGGCAATTTTGGGCCATTTGATGGACCTACAAGTCCAAAAACATAAAACTAGTCAAAAAGCTCCATTGCAAGCTTAAGCAAGTTCACTTTCAAGATGATTGTTAATATAATGAAGACACCAATTAAGCCAATTATATATATATATATATATATATATATATATATATATATATATATATGGTACATATACCCCTTAAACATGCCTAAAATTATTGGGTTCCCATGCGGACGGTGTGAAAAGATACACACGTAAAGATGATTGCTTATAGGGTCTAGAAGCATTCTAGATATGATTACACTCTTAATTATTGTTCATAAAACTCAGGACTTTAATCAACCTCAATCCATAATTAATTTCAATTATATAGGGTTACTCAAAACATACTAGAAGCACTTATACCAACTCTTCATGGTATGAAAGAAACAAACATCTGAAGATGGGTTAAAACTAGGTGTCTTAGGCTTAAAAAGATTGAATTTCTCCAAATGACCAATTTTACCTTTACCAATGATATTACCTGATTTTAAACATATTAAAAACCTCATAAAACCTCATAAAACCTCTCTAAATTATCAAAACTTAACTTTGTCTTTTATCCCTTTGAGACTCCCTATAGGGATTTGAGCCTGCCTTCATTATTTGCATGAAGTTTGGAGTGTGAATACTATTTAAAGGTGTTTAATAGGATTAAAAAAATCTTAAAATTCTTTTAAAACATTTCCATAAGCTTTAAAACCTCAAACATACCTTAAAAATCTAAAAAGTGTGCCTACATGAATAGTGACCATTACGAGACATAAGGTGGACTGTGTATAAATAGTGGGAGCTTAAAATAATCACATGACATTAAATATATTATTTATGGTTATAATATTTCATTATTACCAATCTCAAAAAGTTTCAAGTCGTTTGGATGTGTACTTTGTCATGTAGACCCTTTTTACCAAAAGTTACCTTGAGCTGCCTACATGTTTCCTTCATGCCAAAACTTGTCTTTATTCAAACATTTGCATAAAAACCTGAATTTTATCACTAAAATAGTAAAATATAGGTCTAAAAAATCATATTATATAATTTTAATATCTGTCTAAGGCCTAAACTACTTCTTGGCATCTAGAATTGACAAAACTTCATTTGGTCTCCAATGGTTGTGTTCTTGAGTGCCTATGGATTATGTAAGAACATTGGGAACTTTAAATATTTATATGACCTTTATGATGGCATGGGATTATTTTTTATGTCATTTATACCATACTTACCAAATCTTTTTATTTTATTCAACCTATAGATGCCCCAAAATGGCAAATTCTTTTAAGGCATGCTCCAATGTTGACTGTGATTTGACATAGGGTTGACTGTACTAAAATAAAGAATATTTACCATTTAAAAAAAATTAAATTATTTTTAATAGGTATAATATGTTATAATGAGCCTCTCCACCAAATTTTGTGAGTGGATCTTGTATATTTTGGCCTGTAGGCCCATTTTGGCAAAAGCTAGTGAAGTGTGACTACATGGTCAAAATTCACAACTGAGTTTTTATTTCCTTTGACTTGGATTGAGATAAAATAAGTTTAATTTTATTTTTAATTCTCATGGATCTTCTCCTTTCATGATTCCACTCTTCGTTTCTTTGCCTTCAACATCATTCCACCATGTAAGGCTTGAGCTCCTCAAGGAAAATCCATGGATGCCTATGTGCTCAATAATGTAGGTGATGGATATGAGGTGTATGAATGTATATTTAATTTTTTGAAAAAATTTATCATTTTTATAATGATATAATTCCCCTTATTCTCCTTAAGTATCTTCTTGGAAAATGAAATCCTGTAGAAGTCACCAAATGACTTCATTAAACAAATGTCAATATTGAAGGCCTTCAACCACTCCTTTCCTCTTTTCATACACCACTTTAATTTTCCAAGGCCTTTCCCCTATGATAGGGATGAAATATAAGTGAATTTAAACTGATAAAAAATCTATGCAACGTTGTTATTTAGCATCAACAAAAGGGCTTGGGACCTCTATTTTTGAGTTTTAGGGAAATTATCTCCAAACTGAGCTCTTCAAAATTGAGCATGGCTTCTTGAACCTAGAATTTTATCCAATGTTATTTACTCTTTGCACCTCAATTAAAATATATTCCAACCCCCTAGATGTGCCCAAACACAATTCAACATTCATTTCTACCTTCTAAGCTATTAATGGCCTTATAAGGCTTATAGCCTTTTCTTTGCCATTTCTCTTTGGTTTGGTCAAAATAGGAAGTATTTTGAATATTTAATCAATTTTTCATCCATATTCTACCTCTTTTGAGGTGTGTGTCAAGTTTCATGTTCAGATTCAACTCCAAGACCACACTTCCTTCATTAGGCTCCCCTCAATTAGGCCTTAAGCACACCCTAGGTCTAGAAACTATATTGATTGACCTCCAATGAACCCAAAACCTATTGAATAATTTATATCACCTTTAATTACATTATATTAAAAAAAATTGGAAATTTTGGAGGGTTAAAACTCTTGGAATCTTCAAAATCCTAGTGTAGGGCTTCTCTCATGCTCTTTTTGAGACCATGTTTTGGATTGGCAAGTTAAAATGAGTTCTATGCCTCAAATGCCTCTAATTTTGGATTAATTTGATAGGTATAAATAGGGAAGACCTGAGAGAGTTGTAAAAAATCATAAAAACATCACCAAGATCTCAAATAAAAAATAACAAAAAAGTGCCAACTTGCTGCCTATTTTTGCTTTGATGATGGTTCTTGAGTTCTAGGGGTGAACTAGGGAAACTGATAGAGGGTTTTTTGGATCATATATTCCCATAAATATCCTCCAAATTTCAGGTCTTAAATTCCAAGGAAAATACCACTGTCAACCCCTTCTCTTCTGGTATTCTAGACTTCTCTTAGCTCTCTAGGCTTAGAAAACTAAAAACTGAAAACTCTTGGGACAAGTTTGATTCACCTTAAGGAATATACCATGTTATTCCATGCCAAATTTTATACCTTTAATTTCTATATTTGGGTGTGAAGTTCATTTAACACTCAAATCTTGTAGAATACACTAAGTGATCACAGCGAACAAAAGTGAAACTTGGAAGCCCTCAAACAATACTCTCCTTTCTTTACACACCCTATTCCTTTTTCAAGGATCTTACCTTATGATAGGGATAAAATATGGAAACATTTATATGCATCAAATCTCCTTGCAACATTGTTCCATGGCATCAACAAAAGTGCTTGGGATCTTTGTTTTTATGTTTTAGGGAAATTGTCCTTAACATAGTCATTCAACTTTGAAGATGTTATCCTCCTACTTGCTTGGAAATTTTAGAATAAAACATGATTCACATGGTATATTATAGGTTAAAACATCATTTTCTCTTTATTTTTAACCCACTACAGGAAAGGAACACTTTTGTAGTTTATAAACTTGCCTATAACTTCATTGGAGCTCTAACTGCAACTTGACTATTTGGCTTATAAAGGCTTAAATGAGATACTGAGGATTTATAAGAAATATAAATTGTGTAAGTTTATGTGTCACAATTATTATGAGGTAAATTATCCATCTAACACATGTTCTGCTCTAAATCTGATCAAATGACCATTTCACAAAGATAGCAAAGAAAACCTATTTTATGCCATAAGTACCTTCTTAGAATGAACTAGTTAATGAAAAAAATTAAATAGGTCCTATTTTACCCTAAAATGAATCCTCTAAGTTCATTCTTTCTCATTTAATTCTGAAGTGAAGAAATAAGGGAAAACCTAGGCCCTATTTGGATGAGTAGGCCATCTAGACACCCCTAAACTATTAGCAATTATTCATAAAGATGGGGAGATAAACCAAAAAAAAATGGCATAAAGTGGAAGTAAATTAGGGTACCTATCACTTTTTAAAATATTTTGGCCCAACTCTCTCTCTCTCCTAACTGTACTGAGTGAAAATCTGAGGCTCTCCTAGAGCTATCCCAAATTGTCCAAAATGGTCTTTCCTTAGCATGAAGAACCAAAAGTCTACATATGTAATAAAAAACTTGGGAAAGATTGTTTAGGCTGTAAATGACAAATTATTCCTTTTATAAACCTTCTGAAATACCTAGACCTCCATTAATGTTAGAAAATCTATTTCATGCCTAGTTTGCTACTAATAGGTTTTCCTTACCTCTACTAGTTTATCTACTAGAATATGATTTTAAGGGCCTATGAGGGGATATTATTGAAACCATGTATGTCTAAATATGATATTTGAGGCCTTGCATAAATCAAATCCTCCAAAAACCCATTCTACCAAAGCTCCAAAAGGCTCTAAATTGTATCCTTTTGCTCTCAAACTCCTTCCCTCCAATCCAAATGGTCTCAAATGAACTTGAACATGTATAAAAGGTTTAAGATAACCATATTGAGGTGGTAATAAGTCAAAACCAATTTGAATTCCTCAAAAAGTCAAAATTTTCACTTAAAATTTCTATTTTGAGGATACTTAAGTCATCTAATGCACTTTTGGGGTTCTTTTGAGCATAATAGCTTATCTAGGCCTCATTTTTATCTCATTATAATATATTAGACTTTGTGATAACCTATTTCATGCTCCTAGATTCTAGAACACCATGGAAACCTACTAGATCCTTCACTTGCAATTCTAAACTTGATTCTAAGCCTTTTCCTCAAAATCATAAAAATCACCTTAAAACTTGCTAAAAGTGTTTCAAAATATTGCAAGTGACATATGGTAGGGTTTGTTTCCTTCTTCCACCATTGGATAACTCACTCAACTAGAACTCTGCTTAACTTCTCACACTACACTAGGACCTCCCATAATACTATACTACATCATCAATTTAGCACCACAAAGGGACTAGTCATGGGGGTAGAAGGTTACTAAAAGGTCCAAGAGAATTGCCTGATCCATCTAGGCAAAAGTTTTGTATGTAGTCTAATTTTAGCCAAAAGGAATAAGAGATAATCATGCAATGAAGGATAGAATGGGTGCAATGAGATAATGCATGTTTGGTTTTTAGACTCTCAAATATACTAATTTCAGTCATAAACTGTGGAAAATATCCAAATGGGAATTAACTACAAAGGATTCCACCATTTTGTGGCAAATCTATCCCCTATCTGAGGTACATTATTTTCAAGGACTAACCAATTATCAGTGCACTATAAAAATAAATGACCAAGAGGTTTTTTATGGTTGAAAAAAAAAACCCTATTTATTTTTGATATACAATGAGTTATGTGGAAATTAAATTTTGTATATACTATTGTCTAATGGATTGAGTATTGGAAAAATAACACTCACACTACAACTCAAGTAAAACTAAAGATTTATCTACCCATTACAATAAATCCTATGAGTTTTATAATTGTAGGAACATAGTTCTAGAAATCAAGAAAAAAATTGAAATCAAATAAAAAGAAAGTTTTATGTGCATGGAAATCAAGAATTCACTTTGAAGCCCATAATTTAAAAACAAACCCTAGATTAGTGCTCAATCAAATCCAATAAAGGATGTTCATATTTATCTTTGGTGTATAAGAATCATGAATTCAACTAAAAACCTAAAGCAAAAATTAAAAATAGTGTTTAAAAGATGTGCGGGTTCACCAATATAGGTGTGACTATCTCAGACTCACCAATATGTTTTAATATTTATTTGATTTAAAAATTTAATGTTGTTTAATATGTATAAATTTTTTTAGATCTATTAAAATTTCAATGTATGACATTTAAACATAAATTTGAATGTAAATTAAAATTGATAATTAATTGAAATTGAATTTAACAAGTGTCATATGATAAAAATAGCAAGTACAACTAATAATGAGATACTTAGCTTTTATAGTTTCTAGTTGAATGTAATTGATGTTTTATAGTGGAAATAAACATTAAATAGGATTATGGTAACTCGTTATTAGGAATATTTTTTTTATTATGTCTGAATAGGTCCATGCTCCCTAAATAACATTGTAGGTTTATCGTGTCAATTAACTATTGAATTATCTACTTTGAAAGTGACAAAAATTTAATTGCTCTACTACTTACACTTGTGTCTACTAAGATAGCTAAGATAGTTTGATCCTATGATTTCCATGTAGAAACTTCTATTTTTATTCTCTTTGATTTAAAAACCCTAGGGATAATTATGAGAGCCATAAATATGCAAAAAGAGAGGGGAAGGGTAATAAGATATATTTACATTCAAAACATGCACCCATTAATGCTTCATAATCCAAGAGGTTTTGATGTAGGGTGCAGAGCATAAGCACTTGGCATAGGGCACTGAAGCATTTAGTACTAGGTGTGGAAGTGTTATCACTCACTTTCATGCATAGAACATCAACTATCTCATCATAATGATGGTAATGTCCCCAAGGTGTGAGTCCCTTGTACTCCTTGGAATGAATCTCTAGAGTAGGTTATATTCCTTATATTCTAAGTGCATAATTTTAAAACTAGTGCATAGACCTACAAAGAATAGAAAAATGAAACTACAACTAGTGGTAAACCTAAATATTGACAAATGGAAAAGGGAGGGAGAAGGTAAGAGGTTATTATAAATTAAAGGGTGATGGACCAAGAATAGAGTGAAAACTTTTAATACATTTATGAACACACTACAAGTCACTAAGAATGAGACAATATCACACAGACTCCACCAAAAATACTCCAGATGCATAATCATTTCATATAGAGGCATGAGAACATAATGAAATTTTAATAAGGATGAAGGTTATCCATAGAAAAAGCATATATAGACCAGAGTACACATAAAATACAACTTGCATGTGAGTTACAAGTTCCACAAAGAGGTGTTGGGAATGGATGATGATGGGAGGGGTGAACATTACCCATAGATAAAGATCAACAAACACAAATTGCACACAAAATGTAATAAGAGTGAAGGAATGTGAACTCAAATCTCATTAAAATACAAGGTCCAACCAATATAATTTATATTATAGGGAATATTTTGGCATCATGAGGTTGCCAAAAAAATGTTGACCTTTGTATAATGAAGGACCCAAGCTTTTACAGGCAATGAGAAGACCATGGGTCATTAATTAGAATCTTAACCACTATAAAGATAGTTATAATCATTAAATGATGATGGGATAAGAATTTTATATCTTTATCATAAGAGATTTCATGCCCATGCTCTAAAAATATTGATAGCCACCCCTATATTTAATTCTACCCTAACACAGTCCTACCAAATGCTTAATTAGGCCTAACTACTTGCTTCTTATTTAACATCTGATAACCCACCTAGATTCATTTGCCAATGTGGAGTTTCATAGGCTTTGTTTAGATTCTTCCATGTCATTTTTTTGCACTAAAAACTTACATCTGAGGAGGGTGCATGCCTTGGTACTTGGATGCATCTAACACAAGGGTGTGTACTAAAGGTTACATAGAGAATATGATGTTTAGTGAGATAGGAGCTGGTGAAAGAGGTAGACATAAAAGTCCTCTATGGGGGTGAGTTAACTTTAAATATTTTATGATAAATCCCCTTTGATATTTTTCACAAGTCTTTACTTTGTACCTAAGGCTCATATTAGTCTACAAAGTAGCATGTGCACAATTTAGATCACAACTTGTGATTTTGAAGGGAACATAAGTTAAACTATGTAATTTGGTGTGGAACTTCCCTATTTAGTCATGTGGAGGATTTTGAATATGGGCACACAATTATATTGAAGACATTGGGTGAATTATTAACAATTTATAGCCATTCCTTGTGCACTTTCTCTTATGCTATTTGTATATTGAGAGTTTTGTGTGTTTGAACCTACACATTATTTAGCTTGTGTGATGAAGGATCATGTATTGGAAAATTTTCATGGGTGAAAATAAACACTTAGTAAATGCATATATATATATGTTAATTGCTTTGAGCATGTGTATGGACATGAATCATCTATGCGTAGGATTGTTTTAAGGAACTCAACACTTCATTGGCATGCCAACCTTCTATAGGATCCTTGTGAGTTTTGTGCAACCTAGGGGTGACTTAGAAATTTAATAGGATGAGTTTATCCCAATAACTCTCATTGATGATTAATTTTTGCTTAGTATCTAGATACTTTAAGGAGGGAATAAATTCACATGTAGTTCTCTAACCTAGAGTGATTATTTAATTATGATACTTGATTATATGTATGTGGATAGAAGTTTGGCTGTGATACTTGAAAATGTTATTTCTTGAGTTGATTTGAAATGCTTTGGACTTGGATTGTTATTGCTCCTTGTGAATGACCTTGAATTTGGGAATAATATATAAAATTTTATTAGTGTGTATAAGTGATCAATAGATAGTTCCAAGTTATAGTGATAATGGATGGCATTTAATGTTAGGACCCAGAAGCACCATTGATTACCAAGAAAATAAACATGCAAAATTACCTAAAGAAATTAGCTGCATCTTCAAGACTGGGACCTGCATGACCTTCTTCAACACCCATGTGTTGGCCATCTACAATTTCAGCAACACTTCCCCTTTGCTAATACATTGACAAGTCTCACCAACCCCTCTATATGGGGCTGCATGGAAAGAGGCAACAAAATCTATAAACCAAGATTCTACTTTATCCAAGGAACATCCCAGAGCATCTTGTGCAACAACACCTACAACATCTATTTCTTTAGTTCCTTCATGCTGATCTTATACCAACCAACAATATTTCTTTACCTGCTCTTTCTTTCCATAACATCGTAATTGACCATTCATGCTTTTCAATTCCTCCATTCTTAGTGTACTTTCTTTTACCATTACTATACTCCCACTCAATCAGAAACCCCTGAGAGTGACCTGTAACCAAACACAAACATGCTCCCTGCAACCTTAGCTCTGATACCAACTTGTCAGTGGTATCAAGCTATGAACCAGTACCCTGGCTCTGATACTGACTGTTAGGACCCGAAAGCACCATTGATTACCAAGCAACTAAACATGTAGAATTTAACCAAAAGTAACAAGTAACTAGAATTCAAAAATAACACAGAATATGAGAGACAATACCCAATTGTATTAATACTCTTCCAGAAGGAAATAAAATAAAGAAGATGCCACAGTCTTCTTCCTTACACACCTCTAGGGCTCCCACACCTCTAGGGCATAAACAGTAAATCTCTTCAAGAGCTCACTCTCTCTCTTACGGTCCCAACACACAACTCAAACACAGAGTTGGTGTTCACCTCCAACCAGTCAGTATCACTACTGCCAGTACCACCAATCAGTATCACTACTGCCAGTACACAAGTGCTCCATGCACTCCAAATCCAAGTACTCCACGCACTCTAAGTACACAACATACTCCAATTAGAACTCCCTTGATCTTGCTACTTGTTGTGTTGCTATCACCTTTGATCCTATTGCCCCACATATCACCTTTGACCTCGCACACACACACACCTACAAATCAATGATCTTACTTACCATGTAGATCTCTCTACACACTGAAGAACCCTTGTCCTTGCCTCACCAAGTCCTTATGATTCTCCAAACCAGTACCTCAGTGGATCTTCTCCTTGATCTTGCAACACTTACAGACCAACCTGATCATACACACTCAGCACCCCTATGGAACTAGGATGAGCTACCCTTGCTCTCTTCACACTCAGAAGGAGCTAACCAATCTCAACTCAAACTAGAAAAAATTACAATACAGCCCATGAGTCTATTATATATATCTCATGCAAACAATAATTAGACATCTAATTACAATAATTAGATCTGTAGCTCAAGACTAAAATTAGCCTTTCAACATGCAAACAACCAGTTCGTTAATAAACTGTTCATGCAACTGACAATTCTGAAACCATATAGGTGACCGACATCAGTCCCTGTCTGGCTGGAGATGACCGACATCAGCTAATCCCTAACCGATGTTGGTTTTCTCTGCACTGGATATGACCGACGTCGATTGATCAGACCGACGCTAGTTGCTCTGCAACTTAGCAACCTCTCAACAACCTCCTCCATGTTTGCATCAGTGAAGCTTTTAGCTCCACAACCTAACATTTAATTTATATTTATAATGAAATATTTTGGTAATTTCCTTTATTTTACCTTGTAAAACATGCAGGAAGACTTAAATTAATATTTTGAATTTGGAAGCTAGTTGTTAAATGGTGTAGGGATGAGGCTAATAGATGGATAGTAGACCTATCTGCTTAATGCATACCTATCCTATAAAATTAGGGCTACTTGTCTTGAGTTTGGAGGTACTCTTAGGATGATGTAAAGTAGTTTGAGCATTTGAATTAAAAATTTCCTTGTAATAGTGATGAAAAATAGGGGGCCAAACTCACATATAGATAAATGATAAGAGGAATGGTTAATGAGAGTTGTGTAAGTTAAATGGTTTAACATATGTCAATAATTAACATTTTCAACTACTTGTGATTAGATTTAAGTATTTAATAACATGTCTTTTCTCTATTATTATAGAGAAAATAATGATGTGACTAATTTATTGGTAAATGTCAATGAGACTCATCCTACCAAGAAAATAAGGGTACAAGACTTATTTGCATAAATAAAAAAATCTTATGGAAATAATTATCAATGATAATTCATAATATGAGAAATATGTTAATTTATAAAAGTAATATGATGTGCCATAATATAATATAGGTATATAATCCATTATATGATCCATATGATTGATATGTGGATTTAAAATGTTGTGCACTCTTTTCCCATTTGGTGGGATTTTTTCTTTTATTCTCACTTTAAAATATTTCCTTTAAAGCTTTATTTTTAATTTTGTGGGTTTATGGTGGGACACTTTTCTAATTCTTTTTCCCTTCTTTTTTGGGCTTTTAATATTATTTAATTTTAGATTTTTTTGGTTTTTGCCTTGGTACTTGGATGCATCTAACACAAGGGTGTGTACTGAAGGTTACATAGAGAATATGATGTTTAGTGAGATAGGAGTTGGTGAAAGAGGTAGACATAAAATTCCTCTATGGGGGTGAGTTAACTTTAAATATTTTATGATAAATCCCCTTTGATATTTTTCACAAGTCTTTACTTTGTACCTAAGGCTCATATTAGTCTACAAAGTAGCATGTGCACAATTTAGATGACAACTTGTGATTTTGAAGGGAACATAAGCTAAACTATGTAATTTGGTGTGGAAATTCCCTATTTAGTCATGGGGAGGCTTTTGAATATGGGCACACAATAATATTGAAGACATTGGGTGAATTATTAACAATTTATAGCCATTCCTTGTGCACTTTCTCTTATGCTATTTGTATATTGAGAGTTTTGTGTGTTTGAACCTACACATTATTTAGCTTGTGTGATGATCATGTATTGGAAAATTTTCATGGGTGAAAATAAACACTTATTAAATGCATATATACATGTTAATTTATTTGAGCATGTGTATGGACATGAATCATCTATGCGTAGGCTTGTTTTAAGGAACTCTACACTTCATTGGCATGCCAACCTTCTGTAGGATCCTTGTGAGTTATGTGCAATATAGGGGTGACTTAGAAATTTAATAGGATGAGTTTATACCAATAACTCTCATTGATGATTGATTGTTGCTTAGTATCTAGATACTTTGAGGAGGGAATAAATTCACATGTAGTTCTCTAACCTAGAGTGATTATGTAATTATGATACTCGATTATATGTATGTGGATAGAAGTTTGGCTTTGATACTTGAAAATGTTATTTCTTGAGTTGATTTGAAATGCTTTGGACTTGGATTGTTATTGCTCCTTGTGAATGACCTTGAATTTGGGAATAATATATAAAATTTTATTAGTGTGTATAAGTGATCAACAGATAGTTCCAAGTTATAGTGATAATGGTTGGCCTTTAATTTATATTTATAATGAGATATTTTGATAATTTCCTTTATTAAACCTTGTAAAACATGCAAGAAGACTTAAATTAATATTTTGTATTTGGAAGCTAGTTGTTAAATGGTGCAGGGATGAGGCTAATAGATGGATAGTAGACCTATCTAATTAATGCATACATATCCTATAAAATTAGGGCTAGTTGTCTTGAGGTTGGAGGTAGTCTTAGGATGATGTAAAGTAGTTTGAGCATTTGAATTAAAAATTTCCTTGTAATAGTGATGAAAAATAGGGGGCCAAACTCACATATAGATAAATGATAAGAGGAATGGTTAATGAGAGTTGTGTAAGTTAAATGGTTTAACATATGTCAATAATTAACATTGTCAACTACTTGTGATTAGATTTAAGTATTTAATAACATGTCTTTTCTCTATTATTATAGAGAAAATAATGATGTGACTAATTTATTGGTAAATGTCAATGAGACTCATCCTACCAAGAAAATAAGGGTACAAGACTTATTTGCATAAATAAAAAAATCTTATGGAAATAATTATCAATGATAATTCATAATATGAGAAATATGCTAATTTATAAAAGTAATATGATGTGCCATAATATAATCTAGGTATATAATCCATTATATGATCCATATGATTGATATGTGGATTTAAAATGTTGTGCACTCTTTTCCCATTTGGTGGAATTTTTTCTTTTATTCTCACTTTAAAATATTTCCTTTAAAGCTTTGTTTTTAATTTTGTGGGTTTATGGTGGGATACTTTTCTAATTCTTTTTCCCTTATTTTTTGGGTTTTTGATATTATTTAATTTTAGATTTTTTTGGTTTTTATTTTATCGAGATCTACTCCATCTTGATATTTTTAATGATCTCTCTTTTTCCATTTCTTGTATTTTTCATTTGGGCTATATTTGGATTTAATATTTACTCCATAATGGTGTGTGTGTGTTTTTTTTTAATTTCATTTATCTTCACCATTTTATTAATGTTTGATAAAGGTAATTTTCTTATTTTATTCTTTCCTATCTTCTCCTTCCTTCCAAGATGGCCTATTTATTTTTATTTTTATTTGATCTCATTTCTTGTTCTTGATTTTTCTTCTCTCCACATTTATCCATATTCTTATTATTAATTTTTGTATGTATGTGCATGTGAAGTGAGGTGATCATTGTTTGTGTAAGACTCTTATGATTGTGCATGTTAATTAATCTCAAGATACTATTTAGTGGGTAGTGGCATAGTTGTGACTTGTTGAATTAGATATAAGAGTATTATGACCTAGTTCCATCGTACAACAACTAAAAACATATTTGGTGACTGTTGCATATATTATTTAGGAGTAAATATGTAGTGAAGTGGTCCCGTGGATTTTAGAAATTGTAAAATTTATACTTATAGAGGAAAAATAGGAGGTTTGAATGTAAAAAATAATTATAAAAAAATATTGGTTGTAAAGTGATTTTATTATGCCTAAATATTATCTACAGGTGATACAAATTTTTACTTCCATCCTCTACCCATATTTGAAAATCTTTCTCCTATGCAGCCGTTGCTCCTATTTTTAAGGAAAAGATTGTATTTTTTACAGTTCAATAAATTTAAACTTTAATGGGACAACCTAAAACTAAAAATAGGTGTAGTTTCCCCCTCCAGAGGACCACTCTCTTAATATTACACTTATGCCTATGCATATGTGAAAGATCGATGACTATCCCTAAAATCTTGGATGCATACATGCATGTTGAGGTTGATATGGAATTCAATGTTTTTATAAAGCTTGTGTGATGGTGAACATGCTAGTGGAATTGAAATTCCAGCCTAGGCTCATGGGTGAAACCTAATGCAGAGTATTCAATACTCAATTCTATGCCATGCCATGCAACAAAGGTTGACATCTCAAATGATGATATCTCCATCCTTAGCTAATCAAGCTATATGGAAAGAAAGAAACCAAGGATTAGCATTAATAAAAACTCCCTCAATACATTTTAATAAAAAAATTATCCCAATTAGATTGAAAGAAGGGTTTTAACCTCAAAATAAGATTGTAAATGTAAGCCTTAAACTTCTCCATATTCAAGTCAAGATAATGAAAAGTGTATAAAAGAGAAGACACTAGTAACTTGAATAATATCCAAATGACGTTAGATAAAGTGATTGAGATGATAAATAATTATGATTTAATATCTAAACATTGATTTATTTTATGATGGCCAAGATAAATTAGAGCAAAAAACACAATTAGATTTTTTCGTCAACAACTGTGATTTTGTAAATTTTATAAACATGACTATGCATGATGACTATAAAAAACTAGAGGAGTTGGTCTAAATTTTAAGTGAGACGAGCAACACATTACACCTTGAAGGTGGGAAAAAGAGTGTTGGTTATTTTTTCCTTTATTTATGTCCTTTTTTCCCCAATTTCTTGGTTTATGTATTATGCTATTTACTTATGGGTTGTTCATATCTATGAGTAAGATATTGAGACCCACTTGTCATGATTACTAATGATGTGTTACTTTTACTATTATGTTTTGATTGTGGAGATGAACTTGTTCTCATCATTTTTGATAAAAGTATTTACACTTTAAAAAAAATTACATATACCTAATGGTTAGAATATGCAAAATTAATTTATGAATGAGATCAAGATAAAATTTCCCCCCCTAAAATCAACATAATAACTAACATATTATCTACAATGGATATTAAAGAAGATATAGCGAGGCTAGTAAGTGTAAGGCACAAGGCCTACATGGGTTGTAAGAAGGATATATAAAATGGGGTTTAGAATTTCACTCTACACATCAAAATCATATTCAATGGTGTCATTAAAGAAGGATTATTGGTAGATTCCACAACCAAAATTGCTATTCCTCTCTATGAAAGTGGAGATATCAATAATATTAATTTTTTTTACTATCATGATTAACCCTCTTATTGTAAAAATATTTGGAATCATGGTAAATCATAAAATTAGTAGTCAGGTAGAAAAAGAAGGAATATGAGTAAGAGGAAAGGTAGGTTTCAAACCAAAAAAATACACAATAAATCATTGTATCACTCTTAGACCCATGATTGAAGCAAATAGGGATAAATTATGGGAATAAATGTTTTGTTACTTTGTTTAATTTATGAAATTTTTTGACATGGTGTTAGAAGAAAACTATGGTAGGATGGAGAAACTAGTTTTAGATGAGTATAATACAATGGTACATAGGGTTTATGATCAAGTTCAAGCCAAAATAAAAACAAGTAAAGGAGTGTGAGAATGCTTTGAAAGTGAAATTGGTATCATAAAAGGTTGTTTACTCTCTACCTCATTTTTTGTGCTATACATAGATAAAATAATGGAGTGGATAAATAAATTTGGTGGATGATCTTATCCTAATTGAAAAAATAACACATGGTTTAAGGGAATACTTAAGTAACCTAGATATTTTTTTTAATGAGTTAGGATGAGATTGAATACCAATAAAATTTAAGTCATGATATTTTCATTATGGGAAAAAAAGTAAATTAAATTCCTTTTTTAAGGAAGCCTTTTGGAAGTGGTGAATAATATAAGTACATCGGTATTTATTTTCATGATAAACATAGTTATGAGATTTTTAGGATAAAAATAATGAAAGGAGGTGGAAATATTTATTAAAGATACACAATATATGCATGATTACATAATTGTGATATTTTAAAACCATGAGGACCTTTCTTAGGTTTATCATCATGTCAGTGGTTCTCTATGGATGTGATGTTGGGGGAAACAATCTATCAGATCTCAAATAGAGATAGATAAAAAGAAATTTAAAAAACATAGTAACAAGTAGCCTCAAAAAATATAACATTAGTTCCATATGATATTTTATTAACTGAAAAAGGTACTTCTCATTGAGGATGAAATCTTTGATTTAGATGCTAAAATACTAAAGAATACAAAGAACATGTAGAATCATCATGCTATACCCTTAGCCTATGGCACATATTGGTGTAAATAACTATTGAATTAATCATTTTATAATATATAGGTTTCATATTGGTAGGATCAATCAACCTAATTAGATTATGGAGTTCACATAACATAATTATGGTATATATAGGAGGTAGTGTTAGGAAATTAATTATTATAAATTATAAATTTTATTCTTATTGTAAGGGTTATGGAGATTTCTCCATGAAAGTGGATCAATGATATTATAGACACCTAATTTTGGTACAATAATATTTATTTGCTATGATATTAGTGTGTGTTTGTGCATATGGATCATTAGTTTATATTACGCTCTTATTGGTATATTTTCCCGTGTGTTGGACCCCATATTATTTTACATTACTTTATGTTATCCTTACAACTTTAATTTTGGTTCATTTTAGATATATGAAAATGTCACTATTTAATCCATAACACTTGAAAACTTATTGATCATTTATTTGTTTACCTCTATACAACATTAAGAGCTCTTAGAATGTAAAAAATACTATTTTAGAGTATCATAGTTAGGTGTAGATATCGACCCTTTGATTTTAGTTATTTTTAGGATTGAGCTAGTTGATATTTGTCATGACCAATATCAAGCACTTTGATTTTGGCCAATTTTATTTGTGGGTCACTTGACCCCTATTTTTGGGTTTTGATGAATTTTTAATCAAAATTCATGCCTTTTTGGTTGTCAACTTGTGCACCAATAGGGTTATAAATTTGAATTCAAGAATTATACATTTACACAAGAATGTTAATACATTTAGGGAATGAGACCAAGGATAAGAATTCATATACTAGGATGCACTACACTTTTATTACTATTTATGTCTATTGAAGTGTATGCACCCCATACAACAAAAGTTAAATTAAATTAGTGAAAGAACATATAGATTTTACTATCTACTTGAATCTCATATATAGGGAAAAATGTAAGGATATTCATATTACACAAGATTACTTATTGGGATACATGAGTGTCATTCTAAAAAAATGTTCAATAATAGGGATATAACCAAGGTATGCCCTTTTAGGACCAACATAACCCATTAATTTAAAATTGGGGACCCTTAAGAGATTTGTGTATCCAAGTTTGAAGCATCTAAACATTAAGGTATTTTGATAGAATTTAAAGATCATCCACTCAAGGATGGAGCATATTTGTATAATTTAAATCCTCTTATTCTAGACTAACCTTGTTGATGAGTTATGTGAGTAATTTTGTAGGTTCTATGGAAGGTTTAGGGTTTAGTGTTTAGAAACCCTAAATGGCCCTCAATTTAAATTCAAATAATGGTAGGAGCCAAGTTAGTAGGAACTAATGAAAGAAATTTGTGAATAAAGGGTTTAAGTTATGTTTTTAAACATGACTCAAGCTTTTATTTACTCCTTTCCCCTTTTTTCCTTGGGTCTAATTTGATGTATTCATGAGGTCCCTTTTATGTTGCCTAACTTAGCCTAAGTTATTAATATTAAGGCCTAAATATTCATCTTAACCTTAGTCTTGATAATTTATGCTATGTATTTATGTCTTTAGGTCTAATAGGTATCTACCTCACCTTTTATAAGATCTTATAACTGATGCTTGATCACTAGATTTAATCAGATGAAGTGTATTAATCAAGAATCCATTGCTTAAGAAATGTGCATCAAATTTAGATCAATGGCAATCACCCACTCATTGGATTTGATCCAACAACATGAGGTGGAGGAGGAAAAGCAAAAATGGATACAAGGCCCTGAGAGTTAGACACATGGTATCTTGGTAATCAAAGGGAAGAAATGAAAGAGACCCACTTAATAAAGGCATCTAATTAATGATTGGGTCCCCATGAAGAGCAATGATTATCGCTCACTCACTAGATTTGATCCAACAATGTGAGAGGGCATTCGATCAATAAATGGGCCCCATAAATATCAACGACACTTTCTTACTCACTAGATTTGATCTAATAGTGTGAAGAACCCAATGCATTTTCAAGGCTCTATGACCTTGACACATGGCCAATGCTTGATTGGGGTAGTAACTGACAAGAGATACATAGAATGAGAAAAATCTACAAGAATGCCATGTGTCATGACTATGATCCTAAACATAATGGACCAATAGAAATGTGAGGACTCAAATTTGGATAAATGGATCATGCTAATCCTAGGATATTGATACAAGGGAGTAAAATAAAGGATGATTTTAAAAGCCAATGGCTAGTATCCACATGGCAATTATAAAAATTGCCATGAAAAGCCTAGAATAATACTACATGGACTCCACATAAGCATAAAGGTCAAAATCAAAGATCTAAACTAAAAAGCATAAGGTTATAAATCAAGAGGGTCTCCATAAAATCCAAAACATGTATGAATTTAAAGTTTGAATATCTCCTACCATTAAATCTCAAAACCCTAAACCTTCTATAAAGAAGACCCAAATTGACTTAATTAGTTATAGCTCAATCAAGATAGCGTAATTGTACCTCTGAGAATAAGTGACTTAGTAAAACCCTCGACAATCCTATGAGAATAATTTAGTATCATCATTGGTGGATTATAAGAAATAAATGAAGATGGAAGAAGAGCTCTATCTAACCTCTGATAGTGAAGGGAGGGTTTTTAAGGATACAGAGCTATAATTGGTGGCTTTAAATGTTCATGGAGTAAGGAAATGGTCTAAATTATTCTTCTTAGTGGATGAATTATATCCCATCTCTCAAGAAGAAAAGAGAAAAACCACAACACATCAGAGGTACAATAACCTAATTGAAATTCAAATGGCTGGCCTCTACCATACCACAACAAAACTAGAGTTAATGCATTATATTGATGTCCTTTCTCCTATCTTTGTGGATTTTAAGATAGATGAAAAGTGGCTTATTAAAGAGGGTATCACCAAGAGAGTAGAATATTTCTCCCCCATGGCCTTAAATACCTATTATAATCTTCCCTTACCCCACCTCAACCTCCCATCCATGAGAGATTAGACTAACACCTAAGACCTTGATTTAGTCCTTACACCTTGGCTAATCTAAGGACCCCATGTCTTCAAGACCCTAGATGGCATGATCCCCATTGTCTAATTTAGGGAAGGCATTAGAGTAGCCATGACCCTACTGAATAGATCCTTTGGTACTCATTCCACCACATATGTAAATAAAGTCTAGGTATCTTATGCCCACTTCATGATAGAAGAGAAATTAACCCCTCCAATGAGGGACTTGATAAGGTTCTTCCTAGCCAAGCAATTAATGACCATTAAAATAAGGACCTCCAAATAATTATTTATGATGTCTTATCTCCTAGATTCCCTCTTAGCCTCTATGACCTTCCTTGGCATCAAAAATTAGTCCCCTAATGGTAGAACCATAATTTACCACCATTACTCCAAATTACATATATTCAAACATAGGAACCACATGAAATTTATCTATGATGGTGTCTTGTCAGCCATATATAAGGCTATCAAAACCATTCCTATGCCAAGGCTACATCTCATTAATAAATAGGTGGAGACCATGGGAGATGTATGGTAATACCCAGATTACACTATTATAAAGATAGAGGGGATCCTAACCCAACCCTATAAGCTACCAATCCATGTCCCCAATAAGCTTGTAGAGCAATAAATTTCTTCTCAGATCATTCAAGGTGTGTAAAAACCATGCAAATAAAAGTGGAAATCGCAAGTCCACCCCCTCTTATTAGACATTAGTAAAATCATAATCAAATACTAGAAGAAACTAGAGGTCATAGTCATGTATAGAAATTCTTTAAATTTTTAGTTAGATGACCTAAAAATGTGGGACCCTAAGAGTAGAATAGTCAACCACATCAGGGATAGAAAGGTCACAAAAATTGAATATGGACATCAGCGAAGTATTGGTGATGACATCTACATTAGAGCAAATAATTTTAAAGAGGTGCTCTCCAGAATCAATAATTACAACATTATGTTGGAGCGTAGGTTGGTGAAGGATAATAATACATCAAGAAAAATAAGGAAATTACACCCTTTACAATATCACTTATTTCTAGGTCCATCTGGGACCGCTCATGAATAGCCACCTATTAAAGGATAGTCATCTAAACCTCAACCTCCCTAATAAGCAAAACAAGCATAGGTTGGATAACCTTAGGATGGAAAGGATAAAGGCAAGGCCAAAGATGAAGAACCAAGAAAAGAACATAGACCTAAGGAAGGATCTCCACCTTTAGCACTCCCATAGAGACCTTCTTTTCCAGTAAAATTCTTTGGTATGGTAGCCCTTGAACTAGGAGAAACATTGGAAGGTGTCCTTGTTGACATAGAAACTAAATACAATTATGATAGGGAGGAGGATACCTTTGGTGAAGTAGGTAAGGAGATAATCCCACTAGATAGGGAGAAAAGGAAGGCAAAATTGGCCTTGGTTCCTATAACACCAAGGAAAAGGCCTAGGTTGACCTTCACTTACCCTACTAGTGAAGTCAACCTTTTTTATGATGAAAATCCAATTTATAGACTAGTCATCCCTAGCTAGTTTATCTATGGAAATCTATAAAATATCCCATGCCTCTCTCCTTCATGGGCCTTGACATAGGTTGGCTTGACTGAACATGAAAACATCAAGCCATGGATTAGGAATATCGTTAAAAGGCAAGAAGAAAGGAGGATACAAGTATATCAAGCCCAATAAGTATAAATACTTGACACCCTAGGAAATTTTGGTAGTACAGGTGTGGAGGTGCCTGAGCTTGCAAAATTCAATTAACTAGAGGTTAAGGTGAAATTTTACCTAGATACAACATCCTTGGAAAGAACCACAATAATGGTGGCTATGGTGGGTTAGGAAGAATTCACCTTTAAAAAGGTGGAGCCATTCATAGGGTTACCCCTATTGAAGGATCACAACTTGGAGAGGCTCCCATCCATGAGGACGATGTGGAAAGTTTGATTGAGGCTCAATCTCAATAATCTAGGGCTAGTGTCTAGGGATTAATGCAAAGAATTAAGAACCTAAAGAGGGAAAAAGAGAATTTATAGACTCAAGTAATTCTCTCAATGCTAGATTCCATGATTAAAATGTTAGAGGAGTCATTCCATGACATGTTTAGAGCATTAAAGTCTATGAAATTAAGGAAGGATACACTAGAAAACTAGGACACCTCTACCAAGGCATTGGTTACTCAATGGAAAACTTTCAAAGATAAGATTTCCCAACTTCTTAACATCCAAGTTAAGAAGCAAATCTAAAATTTCAAAGCCATCAGCATGGGGAATCTAAGTGCCATTTTGGGAATTATTGTAGACAAGGTCCAAGCCTTGAGTGCTTGGCATACCAAAGTAGAGGAACTTATTTAGGAGGAGAAAGAGCTCATGGGTATAATCAAGAAGCTCCTAGGAACTATTCTCAAGGATCTTACATAACCCACTACACTGGGGATTATTTATGATGAATAATTCTAGCACAAAGCCACTTTGGTGACTCAATAAATTAAGGGTGAAAGCCATGGAAAATTAGGGCAAGATAATAGAAAAATATTAGACATAATATTAAACATAGGGGAGAGGATCAATGAAGCCATAAGCATTAAAGAAGCTTCAAATAGGAATGATAAATATTTTGATGAGTTGGCTGGTCAAGAAGAGGAGCGTATCATAAGGTCCATATAGTATCCTTCAACATCAAAGGGCCTCACCTTCAACATCATAATCATGGCTTACCAATTGGGTGGCATATTATTTTGTAAGGGCACATGCTAGTTTGTTAGCATGATTACTTCTAGGTTGATAAGATTGTAAAAGGCACGTGTATTATAGAAGTTACAAAAACACTTGTATTTTGTACACTTGTATTTGTAAAACCAACTAGTATATTGCCTAGCTTTCTATAAAGGCATGTATTACCATTTGTAAAAGGGGAGAGACTTCAAGATATTTTTGTACCATTTTTGAGTGATTAATACAATAGATCAAAGAATTCTACATGAATTTTCTAGTTTGATGTGCTTGAATTGTTAAGTTTCTCAATTATTTGTCTAAATTTGAATATGAATGGTTTCAAGAAATATTGAGTTAAAATCATTAATTACAGGGTTGCTAACTTGTGTATGTTAGGTTAGTTGAAAGAATTAAATTTACTTTGTTTCATTTATTCTACAATAAATATGTGCTTTAGCTATCTAAATGTAGTCTAAAAATTTAAAGTAAATCCAATTTTTAATTGTATTATCATCCTACCTTCAAAACTAAGCTTGGGTTGTAGTGAAATGTGAGCTTAGGCTACATTACACTATATGCTGGTTGAGATCATGCTTAGGAAATATTGAAATATTGTCAATATGTTCATATTAATAGATCAAAAATCACTATTTCTTTCTCACTTTACCCTCTCCTTTTGCTCCTTTATTTTAAACAATTCACATTAGATTAAATACATTATTTATAACCATTTAGTTTAGTCAATGGTTTGGATCTGGGTCAATTTTTTCTGATATTAACATTAAGATTTTTAAGAAAGGTACCAAGATGGCTCCCTACCATCAAATTTTATAAATATTGTGGAACAGTCCATTTTGCTCTACTACTATTTTCACCATAGGCATCTTAATTTCCAAACAACTAAAACACATGCCTTGAATCATTGGATTCTAAAATGAGAAGTGTTCTTTAAACACTAGAGAGCACTTTTGGTTCACTTGAAAGCATCAATAGGCCCCTGATAACTACACCCATTTTTTATGCCTTTGTAAGGTCTCTTGGAGTGAATTATGGTTTTGGAGAAAAACTAAGTAATTATGAAATATCTATAACTCAATTTAATAATCTAAAAGAGGTTATTGATTGTTTACCAAATAATTAATGTTGTAGATAAATTCCATTATTTAAAAATTTAAAAATATGCACATATGAAGGATCTAGGGGAATATTTTCCTAAACAATAATAAAAAATCATAATTTATTAAAAATATAGACCAAAATATTAATAAAAATGATTGAAAAAATAATGAAAAGGAAAGTTAAAGAAAGAAAACTAAAATTATCACATTTGGGAACTATAACTTGGAAGAGGATCTTGATTTAACAAAGAAGATGCTTTTAAAATATGTCTATGATGTACAACTACATAAAAATTAGTAGAGGGTCAATTATGTCTAGGTGAAAATCAATATAAGGCCATTTAAATTCACTAATTATATCCTCTATGACTGACTATGTTCTATCTATTTTCAGCACTCTATAAATTTTAAGGTTCTTATATAGACTCATATTAAACTAGATTATGGGTTTCGTTTGATAATCTAATCAATAAAGCTCTATGATTTTCTTTTCTTTTTATCTTGACCTAATATTCAATAAATGTATGCCTAAAAGTGTGTGTGAAAGTTAGTTGGCTTGAGAAACCTTTTAAGGAGTTGTATCTACATATCTTGCACATTTGGAATTAAATTTTAATGTAGTTCTAGTGGTTATGAGTGAATCTCAACCTAGTGAGAGACATGACTTTACCTCATCTCTTTATTTAATCAAATACAATTGTGTTATTTGATATGATCTTATTTTGGTACAAGATGTGATGACACAAGAATTAGATTGATAGTAATGAAATTTAGATTCAATGAGTAGACTCCTTGGATAAATGTGCATAAATTTGGATAAGGATTTATGAAAGTGTAGTATAAAAATGGATTTTAAGAGATCCATTCAATATAATACTTATCATTCACTTATAGATGGGTAACTTTGTATATATAGGGATCAATATGACAATTTAAATATAGGTTGACCCTAAATAATAGTGATAAGTTAAATTCAAGGTACGAAGAATTAGACCAAGGAAAAATGGACCCAAAAAAAGATGATGTTCATAATCAACAAAGGGTAAATTCTAACCATTACATAATCAACAAACTATTGATTCTGATTCAAAGGAAAACAAGGATTAGAACAAAGATCGAGCTAAACAAAGTATGGTTAGAGTAGATCTTGGGGTTGAAAACTAACATGGCTAAGGTTTATTTGAGGAAATATAGATGAATCAAGGCCAATGAAACTTTAATGTGGGGTGAAAGCATATGAAAATAGACAAATGTAAAAAAATTGGAGAAATTGCAATATAGTAAAAAAATACACTATGAAAAAGGGTCTTGTACCAAAATTAGGTGTCTAAATAATGCCCCATTCTAATAGACACATATAAATAAATGTGTGCATAAAGTAAAAATAAAATAAAATTATGAACTTGTACTTACCTGAGAGATGGAAGAATGAATAATTAAGATTTTTAGATAGGCTCCAATGACATTATGAGTTTGTAAATTTGATGTACCTACAAACAATAATGAACGTGTGTAATTAGTCAATGTATGGATAAATTAATGTGAATACAATAAAATGAAATAGAAACTAAAATAAGAATATGAATGAATAGACATGATGGTATGTGAATCACATTATCACTCATGGGTACTTAACTAAAAAATAAATATAAAATCTAAAATGGCCTAAGAACAAGCATAGGGGAAAATAAATCATTTTTTTTATTAGGGAAGTAGACATCTAGTGGTTCCTAGTACTTATTTGTAAAGTTATTTTTAAAATCATAGTCCATGCCAATTTTAATCTAGTCATAAAACATTTTGATGTATGTAATTAGTTTGAGGTGAGGGAATGATACTGATTTAAATTTTTTAGGGTTTATGGAGTTTAAGCCCTAGGTTGTTGAAGGGTCTGAGTATAGTAAATTAGGGTATAAATATGAAATAAATATAACCACTAATTTTTAATATAATTGGCTTAGTTTTACCTTTCTAAAAATATAAATTAATAATGTAAACAAGTACTTAGTTGGAAATTGACTAAGATAGGAAATATAAAGGCTAAAAACTAGGACAAGAGCTATTCTAAGTGTCGTGGATAGGATCCAAGTGTCAAAACCCTTTTTAGATAGTAGTGCCCTAATTGGATAGTAGTGTCATATGTCACTAGTGTCCTTATTTTGGCACTAATATCATTTGTGTAGATCTGTTCTAGGTTTTTGGGTGCACCTATGTCTAGGTCTACCAAGCCTATTCTTGTGTTTATGAGTTTTGGATCCTTACAGGTGATTTTTTTAACTAATTTTATATGAAAAACCTAAACCTCCATGTTTTAAGGGCACCCAATTGGCACAAGTAAAAAAGTGTGTCATTATTGGGGTAGTTTGGAAATCCTCAACACCTTGTCATGAGAATTGCCTACATACCAATACTTCAAAGAGGGATCAAGTCTGATGTAGCTCTACGCATCTATGTGTTGGTGTAAGTGAAAGTGAAGATAGTATGAATGCTAGTTTGATTGTTTTGAATGCTTTTGAGACTGTAAATATGAGTAATATGAGCTTAGGAATGTTGTAGATGGTTGTACACAGAAGTAGATGACCAAATTTGACACTATAGGTCAAATTGGGACCCCTATAGTTAAAAACTTAACTTTTAAGTGTTTTAAGGGTATAATGCATAAGTAAAAAAGTGTTTTATATGTTAACTAATGTCATTTATTATTATACTAGCCTTGGTCCTTAGTCATTGTAGTCTTTCTAGTCATTTTGAGTCATTTTGAGGTTTAAAAAGGAGCATTTAATGAGTTGTATGGATTACTTGGGAAGTGTGAAGGTTATAAAAGGTTATTTAACATTCCATGTGTCCTCATATGTCTTAATTAATTTTTTGTAACTAAAAGTGGTAGGTGTTTTAGAAGAAAGAGTAGTTTTCTTAGGAAAAAAGGTGAGTTTGGCACTTGTACGACCCATGGGGAAGTGTGCCACATGGGAAAAGATCATAGAATGTAAATTAAGATTACTCAAGCTTATTTACATGTTTTAAATTCTCTATAAGTTCCATTTTTGACCCAATACCATTCTACTCCTTTTTCATCATTTTAGGCACACATAACCAATCTTTAGGTTTGTACTTGATATGGCTAGCAGGGGAGGTTTTAGATCAAAAGGCTTAGGGAGGTGAAATTACACTTAATAGATTCATTTACATAATAAGAGTTTGAATAATGGTGTCTTGTGCTTTATGAACCATCCTCATGAAGTTGATTGTGCTTTTTTGCTTGTTATTTCATGTACCCTATAGGTTTTGATCCATTTTGGGCAAGTCCATACGAACCAATTAGTGATGTTGACTCCAAATTATGTTGTATCTATTATTATATTATTTCCATGATTGTTTTTAGGTTTCATGGTGTTTTAGTGAGCAAATAATCTCAGGTTGGTAGATTAGTCTCATTTAGATGACAAGCAAGTTTCCACCATATGTAGAGTTTTTAATGCTTTGGAAATGGTTTCAAAGGGTGTAAATAAGTTCACCATGATGTATTAAATTTATTATTGTTCCCAATATATTTAAATCTCATTTTATAATGAAAATTATTTATGAAGGTGTAGTCATATGAAACTTACCAGCCAGGCAACCATTAATGATTGTGTATAGGTGCTATGAATAAGGAAAATCAAGTTGAAATGGATGTTTTGAAGTTGTTTCCAATAGTATATTAATTATGAGAAAGCATTTTTACAATTGGTAAATAGTTTTGGCCTATTTATGAGGCCTAAATAATGCATATTATTCCAATCCTGCTCATTACCTACTTACAACTCACATACACTTATAGGGCCCTCATAGAGACCAACCATATTGAAAGGAGGTGCATAAGCTAAGTAAGGTTTTAAAAGTGTGGAAAATATTTTTAAATTTTTTAAAGAGGACTAAAATACATTGAAACCTACAAATCATGCTCATTGTCTACATGTAGATTTACTACCTGTATGTAAAAATGTATACCTACAGGGTATAACACAGAGATATAGAGGTGGTTGTATGAATAAATTGAAGCATGATGAACCCTACCTTAGAGTCATAGTGATTTTAGGAATCATGAGAGACCTAATTGAAAATAAAGGTTGGTAAAAGGAATTGTAAATTACCTCTAAAGATGAGATGACTATTTTTAGGAACCTAGTCCCTAAACTGAGAAAAAAAAGGTCCAAGGGTTTTTGTAGATATATTATAACATGTCTACAAAGAGTTGTAAAACATATAAATAGGTAAATATTTCAGCCTCTAGAATAAATAAGAGATATTCCAAATATTAATTCAATAATATTGGTGTAAGGTGATGGTTTGAGGGCTCAAAGTTGTCTAGAAACACACTAAGAACCAACATTCATGTCTACAAGTTTGAGCTATAAAGAGACCTATTAAACCCAAGGTTACATACTAGACCACACTTTAAATTTTGAGTTGTTATAAATGGTTTAAATTAATATTTGAGATATAAGTATCATCAAAGTAAATTTTTGTACTAAACATTGACCACATTTGCACCTACAGGTCCTTTTCATCACTACATACTCACCTATAGGCAACCAACATAAGGTGCAAATTTGAAAAGATATTTATTTAATGTGGACCTAAATCATGATGTGGACCTATTAAAATAGCTCAAACCATGATGGAAAGGATATTAAGTTTATTTTAGATCAAATAGACACCTTCATACTTCCCCTCATTTGAAAATGTCCATCTATAACCAACTATAGATGGTTGAGAGTAGGTAGTGGGCTAAGGAGTGAAGTAAGAAGGTTATGAATGCATATAAGGATTAAAAATTAGTCAAAACAACATAAAATGAATATATTTGAGGCATAAAATCTTATTTACATTGTTTTTGATCTCAAACCATGCATTTTTACTTACATGCATCACTCCAAGACAAAGACATAGTCAGCTATAACAATAAGCAAAAAATGGCTTAGCTGACAACTATTCTAAGTTTTGGCATGGAGATACATGGAATGGGTGAGTAAAGGAAATATTGGATGTAATTTAGGGTTTTTAAAGGACCCTATATAAATGAAGTCAGCCCTACATGTATGATCTACACCTACAAGAGTGAAAAATATAGTTATAACCTATGACCTTAGTCTAGGCCAGTCAATGCAAAGCATGGGAAATAAAATGTTTGGAAAAGGCCTAGTGTTTAAATGATTAAAAATGACCCAAAAAAATTAATAATTTTCCATGACACTCTCATATTGGAGATATAATAGGGAGAAAGCTCTAATGTTGCTTCACACAGTCAAGAATCATGCACATAGTGCATTCTACTAGGGGTCTATTTTAGGTTTTAGATGAGTTGAGAGGTATATTGGCCTGAAAAAGAGATAAAGTTATATATATATATATATATATATATATATATATATATATATATATATATAACTTATATTAATTTATTAATCTCATAAAATATTCACTTTTTTTGGTAAAATAGGGGAGTGCCCTCTATTTTGTCTCAAATAGAGGGCATTCCCCTCATGCACAAACCCTAGCAGTTTTGAAGAGGGTGATAAAAGAATGGGTTGGGACCTATATAGAATTTTTTATAAGGTGTGATAATATGAGATAAACCTATGAAAATATTGGAAACCAAGTAAATAATGGATATTTTCAACAAGTGATCCAAACCTATAAGAGTTGTAGTCAGGCCTAAGGGCAGGGTTTTGGCCTAGAATCCAAACAAAAGATCACCTTCACTTTTAAAACTAAGTGAAATTTAAAAATAATTGGATCATGTTTTTAGGGTAATATCAGAGGTTTATGATCCATTTTAATGAAAATAATCTTAATAGTATGATCTAAAACATAAAGGTTGCAGGCATACCTATTAGACATAGTTTAGGCCTAGTATCCAAATGAGGGTCATTCACACTTCTAGCATGAGATATGAATTATAACCCATTATGCCATGTTTGTGAGGTCATATAAAATATTTTAATTCTTTTTCTTTTATGGTAGATAAACCAAAAGGAATCCATTTTTTTCCTAAAAGAAACATTAGGCTTGTGCAAAAGGTGAAAATAAGCTCGATAAGAGAGGTTCAAATGCTCACATCTTTCATGAGGCCTTGCATGGAATCCAAAGGAGTTAGAATAGGTTATTAGGGGTATTTAATAACATGTTTGTGTAATTTTTTAGTAATTCCAATGTTAAACCTTTATGAACAAAGCTTAAGAATGAAAAATTGCCTAAAACCCTTACAAACCCTTTTTAGTGACCAGTTTGGAGAAATAGAGTTGGATAGCTGATATAATGGACTAGTTTGAATAGGATGATGATTAAAAATTGTAGGAGACGCCCTAAATATACTCCCCATGTTTTTTGACTATATATAATTGTATAGATAGGGTAAAAAATAGGGTACTTTTAACTATTTTGTGTGTTTTATAAGCTATAGGAGGTTTCAAGAGATGAAATAAAACTTGGGGGGAATATTAGGAATTTTAATAAATCACTATGGATATTTAATTCATTATAAAAACTTTTAAGTGTACAAATAATAGCTCTCATCTCAACCAGTCAAAACTGACATAGTGGACAAGCTAGTGAGAAGGGTGGAAAACTTCAAGTGAGCTAATTTTAAGGTGTCCATGATGATTATAAGGACATGAAGGGTCTTGAAAATTTTCATCCACTCCCTTTCATGGATTTTCATGAAAAACTAATGCCTTTTTGGAGGCCAAGTGTGAAAGATACATGAAGGAAGAGTATTTTGGACTGTAGATGATGATGGCTCATTCCCAAATGATTCTAGATGACCAAGACTACAAATAATGCATGGAGAGGCATGTTTGAAATCCTTACCATTAATTAAAATTATAATACATATACCTAATCAATTTTTATATGTTCAAATAGGTCCAAATCATGACGGTAGTTTTTTGAGCTAAAATGAGGAGTTTCATGCCATTTTTCATGAGTTTTATGACTTGGATGGACACTTGTGCTTTCTAAAATTACATGGTTCATCCCATATCATATTATAATACACAAGTAACTAATTTTATCAGCTTTACAAGTGTCCTTGTGACCCTTGGAATTCTGTTTTCTTTTCTCTCTCTCAAGTTCTATAAGAACTAGCCATTTTGGCCATTATACTTATGCTCCACCTAAGTATGGTGAAGCGCTACTCATTTACATACCTTTTTATCAATAAGAATAATAATTTTTACCTCTTCCATGATTATTATTAGTGTGTTAATTTGAAATGTTTTATTTTTCATAAGTGATAAATCTTGTTTCCTTATCATGATTGTTTCATTCTATCATATATTTGTAGTTGGAAAGCTTCTTCTTGTAGGGCATGTGAAGTGTTCTAATAAGTGTCAAGGTTGAGTGAGTTATTATATTAAATAGTTTCATTCAAGGCCTCTTGTGTAGTCTTCCTATCCTAATCATTCATCTATAACCTCATAAAATAATATTGATGTGAGAAGATGTAGATTGGAGAAGTGTATGCTTGGTTAGTATCTTGGTTTTAAGTGTAATATGCAATTTTTTGGAAGTCATAAATATATTTAGTGTATCACCTCCCTTAGGATAGTTTTATTTTAGTTATCTCTCTCCCTTTTACCCTAAAACGTTTAGGTGTAGTAGTGATCCAAAGTGGTACATTAAGGGAGCTAGCCCTACCTAGAGATTCACCTCATCATTAGGCTGCCCACAAGCCTAGAGGTGTTTTCATTATGCCACTTAGATGGGGAGAGCTTATGAATCTCCTCAAAAGGTGAAAATCCAAGTGAAAATAGTTTTTGGCATGTCTGGTGGGACTCTTAGTCTAATAGTTTGAAAGGTTTTGGGTGTTGTCTTTTAATAATCAGTCTTTGAAAGCATCTATCAAAGCATCAATGGTGACTTTGAAGATACATCAGCTGGTTAATTAGTCTAAGTTTATTTTTGAAGATTGTGGGTAATATATTTCTTTGTGTTCTTGCTTTAAATGAAGTTCCATGGCTAACTTTGGTGTTGAGTTTTGTTTTACATAAGTTGGTGAGGTTTACCAAGCTTATGGAAATCCTTATCAGCCTTTTCATGGTTATTTTTAGCCCTAATATGGTCATTATCAACCCCAATATGATCATATTCAACCTTATCATGAAGTGTATCAGTCCCATAGCCAACCTTCTCAATATCTTGTTTCTCATAGTCAACCTAGCCACTTCTCAAGTCAATCTATTTCCACCTTCAAACAAACACTTTTTAAATATGAGAAGTACATGTTGGATCTTAAAACACAAAGGGGATATATTCTAGATATTCCTAGCCATTTCATTCATAAGGTGAGAGATGCATTAGAGCTGGTCAAAATAGAGTGGGCACCTATTGAGAGAGCTAATTGGCAAAGGCTCATAAGTGAGATGCTAGATGTGAGTAGCTTGGTTTATTACTTAGAGGATAGGATAATAATTCATGAAATCAAACCCTTAGATCAATCATAATTGACCCCAACTCATGAGCCCAATCAAGCTTGTTAAATTCATCCTTTTCCCAACCAATTGGAAGAGAAAGTTGAGAAGAAATACCTTATTTTTGAAGCCAATATTGATAGGAATATTGAGTTGGATAATATGAATATGTATTAGTCAATTAAATTATAAAAATAAGTGGAATTAAATCCCTCATTTCCATCTCCCATCACATCCCCACCTCAAGAAAAGATCTCTAGATATGAGATTCCAAGTTAGAGATAAGGTGGAGAGTCCAAGCCTAAGGAGATTCCAAGTTACTTGAACACTTCATCCAATCATAAAATTACATCACCACCTCAAGAAAAGACTTATAATCCTAATATCCTAATCTAGAATAAGATATTGGAGTCATGGAGAAAGAAAGAGCAGAAAAGTCTTGATAAAGAGTGTAAAGTTGAGAAGGAAATTGATCCTATAAAAAACCCTCTTACCCTTCCTCAAGAAACCTATTATCCTCCATATGATCCCTATTATAATCCTCATCCTCATGATGATGCCTATATACTTCAATAGATACTTTTACAAGAGAGCCTAGCCAAGAGAATTAAAGAGTAAGAGTCAAAGACGAAATTGCTAAATCAAGGTGTGATGGAAGGTTTAGACCTAAAAGAAGATATTATGCCTAAACACACCCTATATAACCTTCCTCAAGAGAGTGATCAAGATAATTCAGATGTGAATGAAGTGATTTTAAAGTGGAAGGAAGAAAACCAAAGCTATTTTAGCCCAAGTCTGCCTCCCCTTCCTCAAGAGCTTCCAAAAGAATCCCCTACATTTCACTCTCAATTTGATTTTGAGTTTTATGTGCCACTTCCACCAACTAGTTCATCTTGTACTCACCCCATTACCCTTTTATTTTATGGGCCTATGGTATGGGAAATTAAATAGGAGTAGCTGGTTGATAAAATATTATAATTCTTGCTTTAAGAAAGCCTAACTCCTTGGTAGCCTCATTGGACTAAGTCACATGACTTTAAGATGCCTAGGCTTTGAATCAAAAAGAAGGATATGGAATATATTGTAGACATTGAGAACCAAATTCATGTTGTGGTAGATAAAATAAAAATTGAGATCCCTTAATAGATTTTAAATGCTAAATAAGAGGTGGTCTTTTGTGTTGAATCTTCAGATTGGGTTGATGGGGAAGAATGTTTTCCTTTTTCCAAAGAAGAAGAAACCATCATTGGATCTTCCATCACTATGCAAGATATCATGAATGGGAAAGAAAAAGTTCTTAATCAGCCTTTGGATAACTTTTTTTAAATCATTGGAGAAGGATATACTCCTCTTTAAGGAGGATATGATCTAGTAAAGAATGAAGAAGGTAACCTTGACACTCAAGTGAGTATGAAAAGAAAAGGTAACCTTTCAAATATGTCATTCAAAGAGGCATATGAATATCATGATGAAATTTTTGAAATCATGAAGATGGGATATCAACCTCTCAACCAATTGGGAGAAACACATCAGCTCTTGAAGGATGGAATAAGCTCCTATTGGCCTCAATCTTCTAACTAACAAGAAATCACTCCTATTGAAGTCATGCCTATAAATAAGATGCAAGTTGACCATAAGATGAAGAGTGGGAATTAGTATGAGGTATGTGTATAATTTAAAGAGGAATATATATAAATTGGAGACCTATTTCAAGGTGATCTACTTGATGGTAGATCAAGTGAAGTGCCAAGGAATAAGTCTGATCTACAAAGCATCCAATTCAAGGAGAAACATTCTTGGCACTATGACTCATATTATGAAGAAGAATATTCAATAAAATTTAATTTTTATCCTATAAAGGAGGTATTATTAGTTTCTAGTTGTGCATAATAGTTTGTTTTCTGATTCCCCTAAGTGCCTTGAGCACTTGTGTGTGTGTGTGTGTCTTGTTAGTTAGTTAGTTTTATGTGTGTCCTTTACTTCATGTGGTTGAGTTAGTCAAGTGGTCTTGTCTTGATAAAATCTTGTTTTCAAGGTCATTTTATTTGTCTCGAATTGAATATGACTCCTTAATCCTAATGGACTGATAAGGCTACTGGTCTAGTTAGTATAACAGGTATACTACCCTTATGAGTCACCAATTTGTTGACCAAATTTAACCCTTTAAGTCAAATTGGGACCCCTATAGGTTAAAAAATGAATTTTATGTGTTTTATGGGTCTAATACATATGTAAAAATGTCTTTTATAGGTTAAATAATGTCATTTAATGTTATACTAGCCTTAGTCCTTAGTCATTTTAGTCCTTTTAGTCGTTTTGAGGTCAAAAAGGGGTATTTAATGAGTTATATAGATTCCTTGGGAAGTGTTAAGGTTAAAAAAGGTTATTTCATGTGACATGTGTCCTCACATGTCTTAATCAACTATTTATAACTGAAAGTGGTAGGTGTTTTAGAAGAAAGAGCAATTTTCTTGGTAAAAGGGTGAGTTTGGCACTTGTATAGCCCATGGAGAAGTGTGACATGTGGGAGAAGATCATATAATATCCCTTAAAATTCCTCAAACTTATTTACACATTTTAAATGCTCTATAAGTTCCATTTTTGGCCCAAAACTATTTTGCTCCATTTTCATCCTTATAGGCACACAAAACCAATCTTCAGGTTTATACTTAGTATGGCCAATAGGGGAAGTTTTAGATAAAAAACATTGGGGAGGTGAAATTAAACTCATATATACTCATTTACATCATAATATTTCAAATAAAAGTGGCGTGTGCTTTATGAACCATCCTCATGAAGTTGATTGTACTTTTTGCTTACTATTTCATGCACCTTATAAGTTTTGCTCCATTTAGGCAAGTTCATATGAACCAATTGGTTATTTTGAATATAAAGGATGTTTGATATCTTATTATATTCCTTCAATTATTTTTTTAGGTTTCATGGTATTTTAATGAGCAAATTATCTTAGGTTGGCAGATTAGTCTCATTTGGATGACAGGCAAGTTTCCACCATATGTAGAGTTTCTCATGATTTGGAAATGGTTTAAATGGGTTTAAATAAGTTCATAACCATGTATTAAATGTATTATTGGTCCCCTAATCTTAAAATCTCATTCTATAGGGAAAATTATCCATGAAGGTGCAGTCATATGTAACTTACCAGTTAGGCAGCCATTAATGAACATGTACAGGTGATATGAAGGATGAAAATTAGGTTTAAATGGATGTTTTAAAGTTGTTTCCAAGACCATATTAATGATGAGAAAACATTTGGGAAATTATTAAAGAGTTTTGGTCTGTTCATGAGGCCTTAACAATGTACATTATTCCATTCCTACTCACTACCTACCTGCAACTCACATACACCTACAGGGCCCTCATAGAGACCAACCATATTGAAAGGAGGTGTATAAGATAAGTAAGGTTTTTAGAGTGTGGAAAATCATTTTTAAAATTTTTAAAATTCCTAAACTAAATTGAAACCTACAAATCATGCTCATTGTCTACACTCATATTTACTGCCTATATGTAAAAATGTCTACTTACAAGTCATAACATAGAGGTATAGAGGTGGTTTTATAGAGAAATTGAAGCATGATGAACCATACCTTAGAGTCATAGTGATTTTATTAATCATGATAAACCTAATTGAATATAAATTTTAGTAAAATGAAGTGTAAACTACCTCTAAAGATGAGATGACTATTTTTAGGGACCTAGTCCCTAAATTGAGAAAATAGAGGTCCAAGGGTTTTTGTAGAAATATTACATGTCTACAAAGAGTTATAAAGCATCTAATTAGGTAAATATTTCAGAATATATCATGAATAATATATATTACAAATATTAAGTCAATAAAATTGTGTAAGGTGATGGTTTGAGGGATCAAAGTTGTCTAGAAACACATTAAAAACATGCACTCATGTCTACAGGTTTGAGCTATAAAGAGACATATTCAACCCAAGGTTACATACTAGAAAACACCTTAAATTTTGAGTGGTTATAAATGTTTTAAATTAATATTTTATATCTAATGATCATCAAAGGAAGTTGGTATACTGACCTTTGACCATATTTGTACCTACAAGCCCTTTCCATCACCACATGCTCACCTATAACAAGCCAACATAAGGGGCAAATTTGAAAAGATGTTTCTTTCATGTGGACCTAAAGTATTATGTGAACCTATTAAACTAACTTATACCATGATGTAAAGGATATTAAATTGGTTTTGTATCAGATAGGCACCTTCATACTTTTCCTCATTTGAAAATGTCCATCTACAACCAACTATAGATGGTTGAGAGCAAGCAGTGGGCTGAGTGAAGTAAGAAGGTTAAAAATGCATAGAAGGATTAAAATTCAGTAAAAAGAACATAAAATGAATATAATTTAGGTAGATAATGTTATTTAAATTTTTTTAAAGCTCAAACCATGCATTTTTACTTATAGACATCACTCCAAAACAAGGATATAGTTAGCTATAACAATAAGCAGTCAGTGGTTTAGTTGAAAACTATTCTAAGTTTTGGCATGGAGATAAATGGAATGGGAGACTAAAGGAAATATTATATGTCATTTATGGTTTTATAATTAACCTATATCAATTAATTAAAACCTCAATTTATGATTTATACTTACAGGACATAAACATATAGTTATAATCTATGACCTTAGTCTAGGCCAGTCAATTCAAAGCATGGGAAATATAAGGTTTGGAAAAGGCCTAGTGTTTTCATGATTAAAATTGACCCAAAGAAAATTAATAATTTTCCATGACACTCTCATAGTGTAGATATATCAGGGAGAAATCTCTAATGTTGCTTCACATAGTCCTTATAAGAATCCTGCACACAATCCATTCCACTAGGGGTCATTTTTAGGTTTTGGATGAGTTGAGAGGTATATTGAAGTGAAAAAGACTCCAATTTTGTATATATAACTTAAATTAATTTATTAATATCATAAAATATTCACTTTTTTTAGGAAAATAGGGGAGTGCCCTCTATTTTATCTCAAATAGAGGGCACTCCCCTCATACACAAACCTTTGTAATTTTGAAGAGGGTGATAAAATAATGGGTTAGGACCTGTATAGAATTTTTTATAAGGTGTGAAAATCTGGGATAAACCTATTATAATATGGGAAACCAATTATAAAAGGCATATTTTCAACAACTGATCCAAACCTATAAGAGTTGCAGTCAGGCCTAAGGGTAGGGTTTTGGCCAAAAATCCAAACAAAATATCACCTTCACTTTTAGATCTAAGTGAAATTTAAAAATAATTGGATAATATTTTTAGGGTCATAAAAGAGGCTTATTATCCATTGGAATTTTTGACCAATTTTTCCCACAGGCAAAATCTCGGTCACGTTCTACACTTGCTTTGCATGGCCAATTAATTTTGGGTTGCAAGGTCCATCTTCAGGGTTTGACAGTTTTGTTTCAAGCATTGGTTCGGCCTAATTCATCAGTTGGTGAGTTCAGTGAGTTCAATTTCAAAGGGCACAGTTCCTCAGCACTTGGTTCATCCATTTTTGGTTCATTAAACTGTTGAACCATTTTTGGTTCAATGGGTTTAGTTCAACAGTTCAGTTCAATGCCAGCGTTTCTCTATTTGTTTCAACACGATTGGTTCAATCTTTTGTTTTGAGTGGTTGGTTTATCAACTTTTGTTCTATCTTCTTCAAAGTCCATTGGCCTCGTCTAGCTTAGTTTAGCATTTTAGTCCAACGACCTTGTTCTTGATCAGTCTAGCACTTGCTTTGTTCAAAGTTCATCACCTAAGTGGAGGGCTGACACTTCATAATGAAAGGGACCCAAGTTCATTATAGTCTGGGTCGAGGTCCAAGGTTCAAACGAGTTCATGAAATTTTAACCAAGTCCCGAATTCCTGTGGGCATGGCTTAGCACAAATGTAGAGGCAAAGGAGTCGGGTCGCACGACAAAATACAAAGGGAAGAGGTAGGCAGAATTTTTGCAAACTTTTTATCTATGAGAAATGCCCATAGACACAAAGCCCATAGCTGAAACACAAAGCAAAATAGCCCAGGCAATTTTCTGTAGACAAAGTCTGTGGGGAATTTGTCTACAGACACAAAGCCATGAAATGACCCACAGAAATATAAAGGGCTCGGTAAAGTCCATGAAGAACTTTCAAAACTCTGTGGAAAACATTTAATAAGGCTCAGGGAGCAGTCTGAGGACATAAGCATACAAAGTCTACAGGACTTTCAAAAGCCCGATAGAATAAACATTAAAGCTCAAGTAGTCCATGCACAAAATAGGAAATGCACGCCAACAGGAAAAGCCCATGACCAATATAAAGCCTGAGGAAATAGTCAGTGGTAAAATTACCGTGAAGGACATTGAGCAGTAAAATGACCGTGAACGATAGTCACCAAACAAACCATAGCATTGAGTGGTAAAAATACCACGAATAGCATTGAGCAGTGAAAAGACTGCAGAAATTTAAGCAACCCGTGAGACCAAGCCAAGCCCAAACAAAACCCATGGGGATTTCAAAGCCTATAGAACATACAAGCAAACCACAAAAGCTAGCACGGATCCGACGTGGGCAATATAAAGCATGAAACAATCGTCTTTATCAAGAAAATTACCATGCATGGTAGTCAGTGGATTGAGCGGTAATTTGACTGTGAACAACAATTTACAAGGAAAAAAGCCCGCAAAACATGGAAAAAATCCTGACTAACTGGCAGAGGAGCAAGCTACACGCAAAATAAGAAAGACCTATCAGTAATTTGGGCCAGCATAAAGGATGTCAAGTTGGCAAAAAGGAAGGCAAGCTATAGACCAGATAAGACAAAATGGAGAAAAGACAAGGTAGCAAGCATGGTCCCAGCAAAATTTTTGACGTCAACTATAGTGTTTTTTCCCTTTCCCAATGAAGACTCGAGCAACCACTTGCAAGCAAAGCGCCAATGAGTCTCCTCTTGGCTTTTCCATATAAATGAGCAGACTTGGTCATTTTAAGCATCTTCTCCATTTTTGTAAAGAGCGCAACTCTGCAAATTTTCCACCTGAATCAATAAAATATAGTTTTTGCCTCCATCTTGGATAGATTTTCTGTGTATGTCATGAGTATTATTTGTGTTTAGTCATTATCTTTGATGCTTTCACAGGTTAATGCCAATAGACCAGCCATCTATAAGGCTCCAGTTCATAGTTCATAGGAGAAGAGTTCTTTTGAGAAGTAAGACAAGGGAAGTCACTTATAGTGTGTGTAGTACAACACCTTGGTGAGTCTCTATCTCTATTTTTCTGAGGACCTTTCCTTGTCTTTCCTTGTAAACTAGTTTCTTTGCCAAGCCTGAAGTGCATGTCATATTGTTTGGTCTGATTCTAAGTGTGGATGTGGGAGGGTCAAACCTTTATTTTGGTGTATCACCTCTTTAGAGTAGGTGGTTTGTTTTCTTGCATTTCTTCTCCCTTTTCATTCCCCCCTTTTATTATAGCTATATATATGCCTATATGTATTTTTGCACTGCCTGAAACAAACAAGATACATTAGAGGGAACTATCCCTTATATAGAGACTTTCCTCTCCTACTTTTCCATCCCACAAGTGAGAGAGGAGTTTCCATGTTGCGGGGAGAGGGCAGGAACCTGTTTTCCTGCCACTGGGTGCAATTTCCAGTGTCAACAATTTTGGCATGCCCAGTGGGACTGTAATGTTATCAGTTTCCAATGCAGTAGTATTTTAGGATTGATGCTGGTCCTGCTACAGTCATTTCAAATATTTATAGCATCTAGCGACTCCACTGGTAAGAGCTTAGTTCTTTGTTTTAAGACTAGTCACTTAAACTTCTATGCCAAAAGTCACGACAAGGTCAGTGTCAAGGGGGGTCCCTTTTGTTTTCATTGAGCTGCCTTTAAACTCTGCTAAAAGGCTCAGGTTTGAGAGAACTCACCCTTATCCATTAGTAAATCCTCCTAGACTTGTTGCTAGGAACACCAACCCAACTCAACCACAGTTACATCCTGTTCCCACCATGGCATTGCCTTTTGCAGCTTTTTGCGGTGAGATCCCTTAAACCTCCCACACTATGATCCGATTCTAGGAATAGCTCTAAAAAATGTGCCTTCTTTTGATGGAGTGGGGCCAATTACAGTTGTTGAGCATATCAAGAATATTGCCAACCTTTGTAATATTCACAATATAACAAAGGAAAATATTGCCATCAGATTGTTGGTGTTGTCCCTTAAAGGCAAGGCTCTTGATTGGTACAAAACCTTGCCTATGAATTCCATACATTCCTGGAATGAATTGGGCACCCATTTAACTAATCATTTTGGGGAAAAAAGTGATGGCATCTCTCTTGTTGAGCAACTGACGACTATAAAGAGAGCTCCACATGAGTATATGCAGGACTTCAACACGTGGTTTCAAAAGACTTGGGATAGGATTCCCATCCTGGTAAGGCCGACTCCCAACTACGCTTTCTTGTACTATTTAAAAGCATTAAATAGTGACATTACAGTGATGATCCAATCTATGGGAGGGCACATATTGCTTGCTACTTACGACATCGCCATAATAGCTGAGAATTGCTTGGTACAAGCTAGAAAGATCGCTCCTAGGCCTAACATGCCACTTTTCCCAAAATTGCTTCCCCTAATTTAGACTGTTGTTCCCACAATTGCTCCCCTGCCCACCATTGAGAAACTGGCTGTTGTTCTGTCAAATGAACTACATGAGGTTAAAAGCCTGTTACAAAACATGTCAAATGAACTTGTAGCTCTTAAAAGGTAACAAGCTCAAAATAACAAGCCGAATTCAGGTTATCAACATTATGGTCAAGCACCTAGGAACCCTTTTCAAGGCTATAATCAAGGACAAGGTCAGCTCACTCAGACCAGGCCTTTTCAAAACTATAACTTAGGCCCCTCTTCATCATCTAAAGCCATGGTGCCTACTCAAAACAATCTAGTGTAGGATTAGCCAGGTTGTTCGACCATGGGACATGGTCAAGAGCAAGATGTCCATACAAATGACATGATGAATTTTTTTTAGATTTCAAAAAACCAAGCTATTGATCATTCCCAATTTTTTGAGTTTCTAACTCAGCCCAACACGAGTAACAATCAAACTCAGCCAGATTCTACCCTGATAAATCATGAAGAGGGTGAGCTTTGTGCAATTAATCATGGGGGCACTGTAGACAATCAGGTTGATTGAGTTACAACCAACACGAGATTTAAAAGAAGAGTAGTTAGAGAAGCATAGGTTTCCCTCAGGCAGTAATGAATCCTCCATCACACCCATTTCAAAGGGCCCCAATTTCTAGACAACCATTTGCACCTCTAACTCCTCAGTCTACAGCTCTAGCTGAGATCAGCCCAAAGGAAAGCATGAAGGGAATCAACCCCCAAGTTAATATAGTTGATCAAATGAAGAAATTACATGTGAGCATTTCTCTATGGGATTCATTGTCTCTTCCAGGACAAAGGGACGTATTGAAAAAAGAATTGCATGAGCTAGATCAACAGGCCATCCCAATAGACACTAATAATGTCCTAATGATGAATGGGCAGCCTTTTGCTTCAGGTCAGGTAAAGAAAGAAGAAAGGACTCCCCCCTTTTATGTATCTTTGATCATATGGGATTTCTTAGTACACAATTGCATAATCGATAGTGGGGCCAGCACTTCAGTGATGCCCAAGTGCATTGCTGATAAGATGGGATTAAAGTATGAAGTAATGAACAAAGGAGTCTTGAAACTAGATGGGATGCCTATAAAGATAGTTAGAATCTTGAAAGGATTGAGTTTAACATTACATGCCTACCCGACATTCTCAATCCCCCATGATATAGTAGTAGTGGACATTCCTCCATATTTTGCAATCTATTTGTCTAGGGACTTTACGTCCAAGATAGGTGGCTATCTCACAGTGAATCGGTCATATCTAGTTTTTAAAACCAAGTACGGGACCAAAGTGAAAATCAAATCTAAGCCACTCTACAAGGACCACCTAGAGCATTATTCACCCAAGGTAGTGAATGTCAGTTACACTATCATCAATCCAGAAGAGTCTCAAATGGACCAATCTTCATCTTCTGCTCTTGAAGGAGTCACAAATCTACTCTTAGATGAGTGGGGAAGTGATAAATTTGAGCACGATCCTTATAAGTTTATTGAGGAAGTAGACCTTAGCATCTATTGCTTACATGAAGAAGGTGCCATCATGCCCAATATAATGAAGGAAAATAAAGAAGACCTTGACCTATGGCAGTTGTACTTTGATGGTTCCAAAAGTAAACTGGGTGCTAGTGGTGGGGTAATGTTAGTTTCCCCTTCTAAAGAAAGGTACTTTTCAGCTTTCCATTTCTAGTTCTCTTGCACATGTAATGTTGCAGAATATGAGTCTTTGATCCATGGACTTGAGTGGGCAAGAAAGAGAGGGATCAGGGAGTTGCAAATCCTGGGGGATAGTGAATTAATTGTGAACCAAATAAGAAGCCTGAACCTAACCAAAAACTCCTTGCTAAAGTCTTACAAGCATAGAGTCTGGGACTTGATGGAGGATTTCCTTGCTCTTAACATTACCTTGATTCCCAAGGAACATAATAAGTAGGCTGACAGGCTAGCAGCTATTGGCACCCAATTTGATGTTTCAAAAGAGATAAGCAGGGATTGTGGTTCACACCATTTAAAAGTGGTGGTTCAGCCTTCAATTCCAGACAATATTACAAATTAGCAGGTCTTCAAAAGTGACCAACAGATAGCTCTCTTCCTATAGGAAGAAGCTAAGTTCACAGTCCACAATTAAGCAAAATTGCAGCAGCAATATGGAAATCAGATTGCTCAATTGAAGAACAATAAACTCCCTAAGGGTCTAGTCACACTTGAAAGTATTTTCAATGGAGATGACCAACTAAGAGATGACAAAGCATGCATCACTACTAGAGAGGAGAATTATGAAAAAGTTGAAATCTTAAAGGACAAGCTGCTAGCGCTTGTAAGGTCTGCACGTTTTAAGAAAGGCAAGCTTTCATTCTATTGTGTCAGGGGTTCACTGACGTCTTTGTCTGGGATTATAGCGACTTGAAAGGCTTCGATCCAAGACTCACCTAGCACACCATTGAATTAGAGGAAGGTGCAAAACTAGTCACATAAAAATAGAGGCCTATTAATCTGATGATCGAACTTCTTATGCAAAAAGAATTGGTCAAGTTGATTGAGTCTGGCATTATATTTCTGATCAAACATTCCTCATGGTTGGCCAATTTGGTTCCAGTTAGAAAGAAAAATGGGGAGATCAGGCTATGCATTGACTTTAGAGACCTTAATAAAGTCTCTTTAAAGGATCATTATCCCCTCTCAAACATGGAGCAGATCCTCTAAAAGGTAACTAGTTCCAAATGTTTCTCCCTCCTAGATGGTTATTCGGGATATAATCAGATTCTGGTACGAGGCTGTGACCAATACAAAATAGCCTTCACCATTGAATGGGGGATGTTCACCTACCAGAAGATGCCTTTCAGGCTATCTAATGCTGGTGCTACCTTCCAGTGAGCCATGGTCATGGCTTTCAGTGGTTTGATAAATAAGAACGTGCTGGTGTACCTTGATGATATAACAATTTTCTCCAAGGAGGCAGGCCAGCACATGGAACACCTCAGGCATATTTTTAAGAGGTGTAGGGAATTTTGCATCTCTCTAAATCCAAAGAAATGTGTATTTGCTGTTCATGAGGGGAAACTTATTGGCCACATTGTGTCCAAGGAAGGTTTGTCTATTAACCCTGAGAGAGTTTCCTCCATCCTGGAGATGTCCCTACCAAAGCACAAGAAGAGCCTACAGAGTTTCTTTGGCTGGATAAATTTTATTTGGAGGTTCATTCCAAATTTTGTTGAGATAGTTAAACCCCTAACCTCTATGCTGAGGAAGGGTGAAGAATTCAGGTGGACAACACCAAGAAAAGACAACTTTGAAGTCATCAAACAAGTTTTGACCTAGGCTCCCACTCTAATTAGCCCCAACTTCAATAAAGACCTCAATCTCTATACCTTCAGCAATGGAGAAGTGATATCTGCTATGCTTACTCAAGCAAATAGTGATGACCTCAAGCAACCACTCACCTTCTTCAGCCAAGGGTTAGAGGACTTTGAAATTAGGTACACTTACATAGAGAAGCAAGTCCTGGTAGTAGTGCATATCCTGAAGAAATTTAGATATATGTTATCAAACAATAGGATCCATCTCATGGTTCCACATCCTGACATCAAGGATTTCTTGACCAACTGAGACTTAAATGAGAAAAGAGCGGGATGGATCACCAAAGTGATGGAGTATGACATAGACATCAAAATCACCAAGTTGGTGAGAGGAAGGGGCCTGTGTGAACAAATAGCTACAGATTTAAGGCAAAAGGGTGAAGATAGCTTGCTGATCCATGATGCAGCCACTTCAAAAGAACCAGCTGTCATAAGAGATTGGATGCTAGACATGAGGCGGTTCCTTCTTATGGGCAAATGTCCACAGGGTCTCGATAGGGCTAGAAGAAGGTATTTTAAACTTTAGTCCCTTCCTTATGTTTTGATTGATGGAGTATTATTTAGGAAGGATCTCTCTGGGGTTCTCCTAAGATGCATTAACCCCAGTCAGGCTGACAAGGTATAGGCTGAGTTTCATGATGGGCCAGCAAGTGGCCATTTCGCCCCTAAGACCACAATAGCAAAAATAATGAGAGCTAGCTATTTTTGGCCCACTCTTTTTAGGGATACCTATGCCTAGGTAAGGAAGTGCCAGAAGTGTGCACTTTTTGATGGAAAATAGTGATTGGCTGCCATGCCCCTATAACCCATTCAAGTTGAACAACCATTCATGCAATGGGGCCTGGATTTCATAGGGATGATTAATCCTCCCTCCAATGCTGAACACAAATGGGTCCTGACTGCTACAGATTATTTCACTAGGTGGGTGGAGGCTATTGCTCTTAAAGAGGCAAATGAAAGCATAGTCTTGGAGTTCTATGAAGACCTAGTGACAAGGTTTGGGGTCCTAGCCACCATAATCTCAGATAATGCCTTGGCTTTTCTAGGAACCAAAACTAGTGAATGGGTGCTAAGGTATGGTATATACCTCAACACTTTGTCAAATTACTACCCGTAGGGGAATGTGCTGGTTGAGTCCACCAATAAAAATTTGATCAAGATTATAAAGAGGACCATGGAATAAAATCAAAGAAATTGGCATGCCAAGCTGAAGACAGCTCTATGGGTCAATCGAATCACCCTAAAGAGATCAATAAGAAATTCCCCATATACTTTTGTATATGGAAGGGAAGTTAGGCTTCCCATCTCACTTGAACTGCCAGCATTAGATCTCGCCCATCAGCTATAGTTAGAAGAAGGAACCAGCATGGAAGTCAGACTGTGTGAGCTAGTGGAGCTCCAAGAGATAAGGGACTGTGCTATGGCTGCCATGTCTAGTTGCCAGCAGCAAATAAAAGGACACTTCAACAAGAAATCTTTTTGTCAAAATATTTCTCTGAAGGAGATATTATTTTGAAATGGGACGAAGACAGAGCTAAACTTGGAAAGCATGTAAAATTTGACGCCCTATGGAGCGGTCCTTACATAATCACTCAATGAAAGCAACATAATGCATTCCAACTTTCTAGGTTGGATGATGAAAAATTACGTATCCCAGTTAATAAGATACATCTGAAGCATTGCCATTGATTTTGGGTTCAGCTGTACATAGTTTCCCTTGTTTTCTTTCCTATTTTCCCTAAGTGTAGTTTGCACAGTTAGTTGTGTTTAGCCTTGTGTGTTTCCTTTTATGTATGGGGGTGAAAGTTTCAGGTGTGATTTTGGGATCTCAAAGGCTGTTGTGAACTCTCTTCAAAGTTACCATCTGACTCTGTGCCTAATGGATATTCAAAGGCAACTGGGTCCTAAGCATAACAGGCATGCTTCCCCTATGAATCACCAATTTGTTGACTAATTTTGCCCACAGGCAAAATCTCGGTCACCTTCTATACTTACTTTGCATGGCCAACTAATTTTGGGTTGCAAGGTCCATCTTTAGGGTTTGGCAGTTTCATTTCAAGCATTGGCTCAGCCTAATTCATCAGTTGGTGAGTTTAGTGAGTTCAATTTCAAAGGGCACAGTTCCTCAGCACTTGGTTCATCCATTTTCGGTTTGTCGAACCATTGAACCATTTTTGGTTCAATGGGTTCAGTTCAATGGTTCAATTCAATGCCATCATTTCTCTACTTGATTCAACATGATTGGTTAAATCTTTTGTTTCAAGTGGTTGGTTTATCGGCTTTTATTTTATCTTCTTTGAAGTCCATTGGCCTTGTCCAGCTTAGTTCAATGTTTTAGTCCAACGACCTTGTTCTTGATCAGTCTAACGCTTGCTTTGTTCAAAGTTCATTGCCTAAGTGGAGGGCCGACACTTCGTAATGAAAGGGACCCAAGTTTATTATAGTCTGGGTCGAGGTCCAAGGTTCAAATGAGTTCATGAAATTTTAACCAAGTCCCGAATTCCTGCGGGCATGGCTTAGCGCAAATGCAGAGGCAAAGGAGTCGGGTCGCATGGCAAAATACAAAGGGAAGAGGTAGGCGTAATTTACATGGAATTTTTGTCCATGGGAAATGTCTGTAGACACAAAGCCTATGGCCAAAACACAAAGCAAAATAGCCTGGGTAATTTTTTGCAGACAAAGTCCATGAGGAATTTGTCTATGGACACAAAGCCACGAAATGGCCTATAGAAATATAAAGGGCTCGACAAAGTCCATGGAGAACTTTCAAAACTCTATGGAAAACATTTAACAAGGCCTGAGGAGTAGTCTAAGGACATAAGCATACAAAGTCCGTAGGAATTTCAAAAGCCTGATGGAATAAACATTAAAGCTCAGGCAGTCCACGCACAAAATAGGAAATGCACGCCAACAAGAAAAGCTTGCGGCCAATATAAATCCTGGGGAAATAGTCAGTGGTAAAATTACCGTGAAGGATATTGAGTGTTAAAATGACCGTGAATGACAGTCACCAAACAAACCATAACATTGAGCGGTAAAAATACCGTGAATAGCATTGAGCAGTGAAAATATCGCAAAACTTTAAGCAGCCCATGAGACCAAGCTAAGCCCGAACAAAACCCATGGGGCTTTAAAAGCCCACAAAACATATAAGCAAACCATGAAAGGTAGAATAGATATGACATGGCCAATATAAAGCATAGAACAACCATCCTTAGTAGGAAAATTACCATGCACGACAGTCAGTGGATTGAGCGGTAATTTGACTGCAAATAATAGTCTGTGGGGAAAAAAGCCCACAAAACATAGAAAAAAGCTCGACTAACTAGTAAAGGAGTAGGCCACATGCAAAACAAGAAAGACCCATCAGTAGTCTGGGCCAGCATGAAGGATGTCAAGTTGGCAAAAAGGAAGGCAAGCCGTAGACCAGATAGGACCAAATGGAGAAAAGACAAGGCAACAAACGTGGTCCCAGCAAAATTTTTGATGTCAACTACAGTGTTTTTTCCCTTTCCTAATGAAGACTCGAGCAGCCACTTACAATCAAAGCACCAATGATTCTCCTCTTGGCTTTTCCATATAAATGAGCCGACTTGGTCATTTTAAGCATCTTCTCCATTTTTGTAAAGAGCACAGCTCTACAAATTTTCCACCTGAATCAATAAAATATAGTTTTTGCCTCTATCTTAGATTTTTTTTGTATGTCATGAGTATTATTTGTGTTTATTCATTATCTTCGATGCTTTCATAGGTTAATGCCAACAGACCAGCCATCTATAAGGCTCTAGTTTGCAGTTCATAGGAGAAGAGTTCTTTTGAGAAGTAAGACAAGGGAAGTCACTTACAGTGTGTGTAGTACAACACCTTGGTGAATCTTTGTCTCTATTTTTTTGAGGACATTTCCCGGTCTTTCCTTGTAAATTGGTTTCTTTGCCAAGCCTGAAGTGTATGTCATATTGTTTGGTCTGATTCTGAGTGTGGATGTGGGAGGGTCAAACCTTTATTTTGGTGTATCACCTCTTTAGAGTAGATGGTTTGTTTTCTTGCATTTCTTCTCCCTTTTCATCCCCCCTTTTATTATAGCTATATATATATGCCTGTATGTATTTTTGCACTGCCTGAAACAAACAAGATACATCAGAGGGAACGAGCCCTTATCTAGAGACTCTCCTCTCCTGCTTCACCATCCCACAGGCGAGATAGGAGTTTCCATGTTGTGGGGAGAGGGCAGGAACCTATTTTCCTACCATCGGGTCCAAACTCCAGCGTCAACAGGGATTAAAATAATATTAATAGGATGATCTAAAACACAAAGGTTGTAGGTAGGCCTATTGGACATGTTTTAGGCATAGTATCCAAATGAGGGTCATTCACCCTTATAGCATGATATATGAATTCCAACCCATTAAGACATGTTTATGAGGTAATATAAGATATTTTAATGCTTTTGGAAAGAAAATAAACCACAAGGAAGCCATTTTGGCCCAAAAGCAACATCAGGGTTGTGCAAAAGGTGAAAACAAGTTCAACAAGAGAGGTTCAAATGCTCACATCTTTCATGAGGCATTGCATGGAAGCCAAAGGATTTTTTAAAGGTTATTGGGGGTATTAAAGGACATTTTTTTTAAATTTTTTATAAATTCCAATGTCATAGCTTTATGAACAAAGCTTAAGAAGGAAAACCACCTAAAACCCTTACAAACCTTTGCTAGTGACTATTTTGGAGAATTGGAGTTGGATAGCTACTATAATGGACAATTTTTACTATTATTATGATTAAAACTTGTAGGAGATGCCATAAATATACTCCACATGTTTTTTTACTGTATGAAATTGTATGAACAGGGTACAAAATAAGTCACTTTTGACTATTTTATGTGTTTTATAGGATACATGAGGTTTCAAGATATGAAATAAAGTTTGGATGGAATATTAATACTTTTAATAACTAAATATGGCCATTTAATTCCTTATAAAAACTTATAAGTGTTGAAAAATAGCTCTCATATTAGCCTGTCAAAACTAGTATAGTGGACAAGCTAGTGAGAAGGGTGAAAAACTTCAAGTGAGTTGATTTTAAGGTGTCCTTGATGATTATAAAGCCATGGAGGGTATTAAAACCTATCATACACTCCATTAAATTTATTTTCATGGAAAATTTATGCCTTTGTTGTGGCCAAGTGTGTAGGATGCATGAAGGAAGAGTTTTTTGGATTATAGATGATGATGGCTCATTCCCAAATGATTTCAGATGACCAGGCATGAAACCAATGCATGGAGAGGCATGTATAAAATCCTTTACATTAATTTAAATAATTATACATATCCATAATTATTTTTGGGATGTTCATACACGTCCAAATCATGAAGGTAGTTTTTTGAGCTAGAATGAGGAGTTTCATGCCATTTGTCATGAGTTTTATGACTTGGATGGACACTTGTGCTTTCTATTTACAAATGTCCTTGTGGCCCTTTTACTTCTCTTTTATTCTCTCTCTTTCAAGTTCTATAACAACTAACCATTTTAGCCATTGTAACTTATGCTCCACTTGAGTATGACAAAGCCCTACTCATTTGCATAAATTTTGATAAATAAGAGTGCTAATTTATACCTCTTCCATTAATATTCTTATTTTTTTTAATTTATAATGTTTTATTTTGCATAAGTGATAACTCTTGTTTCTTTAGCATGATTGTTTCATTCTATCATGTATTTGTAGTTGGAAAGCTTCTTCTTGCAAGGCATGTGAAGTGTTCTAGGAAGTGTCAGGTTTGAGTGAGTTATTATACTCACTAGTTCCATAAAATGCCTCTTGTTTAGTCCTCTTATCCTAATCATTCATCAATAACCTCATAATGTAATATTGATGTGAGAAGATATAGATTGGAGAAGTGTATGTTTAGTTAGTATCTTGGTTTCAAGTGTAATATGCAGCTGGTTGGAAGTAATAAACATATTTAGTGTATCACATCTAATATTATAGTTTTATTTTAGTTATATCTCTCCCTTTCCCCCCAAAATGTTTAAGTGTAGTAGTGATCCAAAGTGGTACATCAAGGAAACTAGCCCTACCTATAGATCCACCTCATCATTAGGCTACCCACAAGCCTAGAGGTGTTTCTATTGTGCCACTTGGATGAGGAGAGATTAGGAATATCCTAAAAGGGTGAAAATAAAAATTATAATATTAGGGTAAAATAGGAATTGATAACCTTGATTGTGCATAACTTGTTGTGAGTTTTTTTGTGTAATTTGCATCTAATTTCCATCTAGTTAATAAAGGGCTAAAAGTCATGCATATATTGTTCTAGTGTTTTTATAGGTCTTAAAAGAGGTCTAAGATGACCCTCAGTGGTTAATCATTTGAAAATATGTCCATTGTTAATAAAAGGTAAGAAAATGAAAATAGTGACCAAACTAGGACATTATTGTCATGGGGCACTAATGTCCATATTATGGCACTAGTGTTTAGGTGGAAAAACCTAAGGCATTAGGGGATAGGATGTTAGAGTGAGGGTATATTATTGTTTTAGTGATGTTCAGGGATGTGTATGTCTCATACAAAGGCTAGATAAGTCTAAATAGGCCCTAAGATAGGTCTAGGGCTAAGTTAGGGATGGGTGGTCTCAAGTAACACTCTTAGCACTCAAGTGCCATTTTTAGATGATTACATTTGTCCCCCCTTATTCTAGAAATTAAAAAAGTGAAATTATTAGGATAAAATAAAAATAAGTGTACCTAGACTTACTCAGAGGTGAATCCCATGAATCTAGGTTTGAATGTGTGAAGCATGCTCCATTGTGTGTCATGTAAATGAAACATGCATGGATCAGTCCTCAATTAAGATATATCAAAATCAAAAGAAAAAATTGAGTAAAGAGATAAGACATAGGAAAGGAATGAATACACCTCACTAGGTACATGAACCAATTCATAAATTTGGTGATAACCTATGTGCATATGTGTAGATAGTGATCAATTAGTAAATAACTTAGACTAAGCTATTGGATTAATCAATACCCATGTGTGGGTTTCTCAAGAATTCAATCCATTTTTGAATCCATCATTTCCCACCCTTGCTTGGTAGATCATGACTTGTGAATAGATTGGATTTGACTAATGGTGTGTCCAATCCTCTCATGTATGTGTCTTAAGAACTCAAGTAGACTATGAATCAATCATTACCTAGCCATCTATAGTAGATGCATCTAAAACTAAAACTATGTGATGTAATTTAAGATGTGTAACTATAATTAAAACTATATATGTCAGATCTACATCCACTTAGAAACTTTATAATGTAAAATGGATCTAGGCCAGTTGGGAATATTAAGAGGCTCCAAGCCACTCAATAATTCCAACTATTGTAGATGGAGTAAGGAATCAATCTAGTTTGTAACTTGAAACATGGTGTCTAGTGTGTACAAAATATTAAATGACATAGAGTTTGTCATTCTATTTGATTAATTGGTGTATAAGTGAGCATATGTAAATAAAGTACTGCATACATGCCCCCAAATTTGATATCTATGTATATGTATTATACATTAAGTTTTAATAATATTTATCTAAGTATCTAAAATTGAAATGGTAATGATCACATCATGCATGATGCCCACAATCTAAACAAAATAGTATGAATATGAGCTAAACTAAGCCAAAACTAGTAATTTGTAATTAAAATTGTGTAAACTTAGACTATACCTTTTGTACTTTTTTGTCCAATCTATAATTTAATGAAATTAAGGATATTAGATAGTAGTACCATATCTTGGACAATAGTGTTAATAGTGATAGTGTCCCAATTTGGGCACTAATTTCCAACTATTCTAATTTCTATGAAACTAAAATAAGTCTTTGTGTCACTATTTTCCACTATGTTTTCTTGAAACCAATTTCTATATTCTATTCATATGTGCTAAAAACTATACTCTAAGTGTATTCACATAGCCTAATCTATGTGAAAACCCCCTATGAATGCCCCCTCTTTTGAGAGGATTTGTTGAACCTGTGAAAGAACATACCTTAAAAGAAGAATCTCTATAAAATATTTGTTAGCAATAGTATGTATGATATCTACTTAATAAACCAATATAATGTGAATACATAAAATCAAAATGTAAGCTAATATAAGCATATGTTTGTAGTGTATGATGTATGTTAGATCTAACATTCATAAGGCTATAAAGATAGATACAATAATGTATATGAATAATAAATTTAAGTAACAACTGAGTAGATACATAAGGGGATGGGGCATGTTGTCCATCATGGCACCTAAATAAGAAGGGGAGATGCATGAGGTCCCTCATGACATCTAAAATTGGAGTGTGTAACAAGAAAGAAAGAAGTGTCATAGTTATGACATATACAATAAAGCATACATACAATACACATGAGGCATGCAAATTAGTTCAAGTGGACACAATACAAGGGACATGGGCACATACCACTAAATCTAAAAAATCAATACATACAAGGACATGTTCAAATATCCACATATGCAAACAACAACTAAATTGGCTTAGTTCCACCTAAAAGGACATGTTCAAATGTCCACATACACAATCAAGAAGGCACACACAGGGACATGAACACATGTCCAAAGAATACATATACTAAAAATAAGTGGCATAGAGCCATAGAGAAATGGACTATTCGAATGCCCTCAAATAGAGGAACCATAGAGACACAATCAAGTCTAAACTAGGAAAGCTAGAAATTAAAGTATGTATGAACATGTGGTAAAAATCTATATAAGAGAAAAGATATACATAAGTTGAGTTGAAAGTTGTAATAGTTGATAAAAAATATAAGTAGTGTAGGATGATTAATATTAAGATATAACCATGCTAAATCTATGATGTAGAGTTTATAAAGATATAACTTGATAATAAAAATTATGTATAGGATGCCCCCAAATGGGTAAATGTATCAAATGAATAACCCATGTATTTGTGTATATGACCCTAGTGGGTATATAGTAGTAAATCTAGATCTGTGTAGTGGACCTAAGTCCTATAAGCATCTTTTAATAATTAACAATAATAAGTGAAGCATGTATGTATGATAAAAACTAACTATATTAAACTAGTTAACATATATGGTGTCTGGAAAATATAAGTGATGTATGGCAATGGATACAATCAAAACATTGTATTTTTGAGTAAATATCTATTTTTTTATGTTTTGACATATTATATTATTTTTTTATTTTTTATATATAAGCTATGTATAATGAAACTATATACAAGGAGCAAGAAATATGGAAACTATGTACAAAAAATGAGGAACATACTAGTTGATGAGTCTCATGAGAGACTCACTATCAATGTCACCTATGATAAGTAAAGGAATGGTAATCATGTGTGTTGTATGAAAAGGTAACTAAAGTCCCAAAACCTACTATACTAAGTGATATATAGATAACATTGTATGTGGAGTTGTGCTAGGAATCCATGAAGTTGAATAGGGTGTCCTATGAACTATAGGGGACTTAGGGGCCCATTTAGTAGAAGATGTTGTAGCTATCATGGGGCCCTATGTTGAGAACCTTGGGAAGTAAATAACATTGATATCATAAGGAAAGAGGTATAGGGAGGCCCTCTATAATCTACAACATATTTTTGATATAGGGGTCTCTCTAATAATGATATCCATGAGAAAGTATGCATACATGGTAACACGGTAGGAATAGACCTCACCTACACTAGTGGCTCCACTAAACTATGTGGTGTAATAATGATAACTATGTTTGAAACTATAATTGGTAACTATTATGTGAATTATTATGGGATAGGTAAAGGATAATCATATGAAAGACCCTCAACTATGATCACCTGATTAAAATTTATATACTTGAGGCATTTATGCACAATGAATGGAATGGATAATAGATATTGTATCCATGGCCTACCTAGTAACATTTCAAATGTGTCATTACTTGGTACTACTAATAATTTACTAGCCACATGTGTTGATTTAACCTATAGTGGAAGTATAATCTCCCTAATGTAACTCTAAAAATGGCCAATAAAACCATAAATAACTGTGTTGGTCAGAGAAATGTCCTACTTTGAATAACCCAAATGTCATATAAGTGTGATAGTGCACATGTTAATAATTGACACATTATCAACTATAACACTGAATAATATGATGATCAATATAGGCTTGTATAGAGATATAATCAACAATCTCCTACTCTAAGAAAGTGATGAGTGGTCTAGTTAGCACTATAGTATACCAATGATATTATGTAAGGGATGTGTATCCTCTATAGTAGTGTGATATGATACCAGTGGTGGATGTGCCTGATACGTATAATAGAAACCTAGAGTGCCCCCTACCTCATTAATTGTATGTTTGGAAACAAATCCAAGAATATTTTTGATGCCTTAGCTTCCATTTTTATAAATTTAGGTACCTCTGTGGGCGTGTCCACTTTAATGATGTTGGCCTCTATCAAATACTGTATCTTATGTTTTAAGGTGATGCATTTATTTTTAGTATGGTCTAGTTCCCTATGATAGTCACAAAATGCATTGGAATCATAGTTCTTTGGAAGAGGTCATGTCATATCAACCTCTTTTATGGGAGGGAGAGATATGAAATTACATTCCAATATCTTCTGTAAAACACATGTTGATGATTCTGGAAGGTTAGTGAAAACTCTCCATGGAGGAGCTGATAAAAAATAGAGGGGGATTTGAAGATACATTAATTATGGCCTTTTGACCACTATTATTTTTAGTGTCCCTTACTTTGTATGGTGGCTTATTAGAAATCTTAGTAGTTGATTCTAATCCACTTGTATATTTTAATTTACCCATAGATAGAAGCTTGAATTCCCTTTCTTTCATTGTGTGGCATAAATTTGTGAAGGTTGGAAACTTACTAAACAATAAAGCTTCATGTAATGATGGTATTAAATTTTTTTTAACTATGTCTTGGAGCTCGTGATCTACCATGGGGATAGTCATATTTTCCAATATAGTTTTATATTGTAAGACATATTCTAAAATAGGCTCATTGGATTTTTTCTTTGATAGTGCCACTTGAGCATATGAGATATTATCATCAATGTTAATTGAAAAGTGTGCTAAAAAATATCTAAAAATGGATTGAATGCATTGATAAAATAATTCACAAGACCATAAAACCACTTTAAGGCATAGTCCTTTAGACTACATGAGAACAACTTAATAAGGAACCAATCATTAGACATGTAGTCTAAACATGCTATGTAGAAAGCTCATAGATAGTGCTCTGGGTCACCCTTACCATCATACAAAGTAAGATTTGGTACCATAAATCTAGATGGAAAAGGAGTTACAACTATGTGATTTGCTAAAGGTGTATGTAAAATAACATGAGAATCCAAGGCATGTGGTATCATAGTAGCTCTTTGCTCAAGATGTAACACCTTATCCTATAGAAAATGAATCTCATGCATAAGTGACTATACATATACATAGGAGGAACTACCCATAAGAGGTGCTTCTATTTTTGGTTTTTGAATTAAAATAGGTTGTTGTACAAGCTAAGTTGCCCATAAAGTAGGTGTAATAATATTGTTATCTTGGGGAGTAGAAGATTGACCATTATTTGATTTTTAAAGTTCTTAATGGACAATATTGATAAGGTCATATTTCATATATGAATGTTTAGAAATGAAATATTGTAATTATCTCTTATTAGTTTTATTGAATCAGTTGTTTAATTTTGACATTGTAGGTTGGGAAGTAGGAAAAAAAATAGTTGTATATTTTTAACCTTTAAATAAATTTAATCAATGAAAGATTACAAGAATTAAATATTCAAACAAATTAGAGATTATAGAACTAATATCTAAGCATAGAAAACAAAAGGATACAAACCTTAAGAGAATATAAGGTTAGGGTTTTAGTATCATTAAAATTAATTTAGGTTCACCAAATGATTTAGATTTTTAGGGTTATGGAGTTTAAGCCCTAAGTTGTTAAAGGGTCTAAGTATAGTAAATTAGGGTAGAAATATATATATATAAATAAAGACACTTATTTATAATAGAATTGGATTAGTTTTACCTTTATAAAAATAGTAATGAGTAATGTAAATAAGTACTTAGCTAGAAATTGATGGAGATGGGAGATCTGGAGGTTACAAACTGGGCTAAGAGCTATTTTGAGAGTCAAAAATAAGATCCAATTATCAAAACCCTTCCTAGATAGTAGTGCCCTAATTGGATAGTAGCATAATATGGTGCTAGTGTCCCTATTTTTACAATAGTGTCATTTATATAGAATTATTCTAAGTTTTTGGGTGCACCTGTGTCTAGGTCTGCCAAGCCTATTCTTGGTAGAATGAGTTCTAGTTCCCTATAGGTGATCTATTTTGAATAATTTTATATGCAAACCCTAAACCTCCATGTTGTTAATGAATATGATTGGCATAAGTAGTAAAGTGTATTGCTAGTGTGGTAGTCTAGACATCCTCAACACCTCATTTTGATGAGAGTTGCCTACATACCAATACTCTGAATAAGGATCAAGATTAATGTAGCTCTCCTCACCTAAGTGATAGTGCAAGTGCAAATGAAGCTAGTATGAATGCTGGATTGTGTGCTTTGAATGTTATTAAGACTAAAAAAATAAGTAATATGAGCTCAGGAATGTTATAGATGGATGTATATAAAAGTAGGTAAAAATAGGGATTGATAACCTTGATTGTGCATAACTTTTTGTGAGTTTGTTTGTGTAATTTACATCTAATTTCCATCTGGTGGATAAAGGGCTAAAAATCATGTATATATATTTTTATGGTGATTTTTTAGGTCTTAAAATAGGTTTAGGACAACCTTAGGTGGTTACTCATTTGAAAATATATCCATGGGTTAAAAATACATGAAAAAGATAGTATCACCCAAACTAAGAAACTAACCCCATGGGCCACTAATGTTAAAATTATGGTGTTAGTGTCTAGGTGGTATAACCTGAGGCATTTGGGGATAATTTATTAAATTGACAGTCTGATATTGCTTTAGGGATGTTTAGGGATGCATGTGGCCTACATAAGATTGGATAAGTATCTAAATATGCCCTAAGATAAGCATATGGATAGGCTAAGGATGGGTTATCTCAAGTAACACTCTTAACACTCAAGTGTCATTTTTAGATGATTATAGATGCATATTCCTGTTGATGTACATTTATGTCAAGGATAAAATTATTATAATAGAATAATATATCTAAGTTTATAGTGTAGGTACTGAAAGACCTTAGGGCTTAGTTTAGTTTTACTGGAATGATTATGTGGCCACCACTTTTAGTTTGTAAGCAGACCCTACTATAGGGACAACAGGAGCTTAGTAGTGACACAATCTATCTAAAATTTGTTCTCATTGTTATCATGTAAATTGATTTATGTTTTTCCAATTTATTACCAAAAATTTAAACAAATAGGTGAATATTTATAGTGAGCATTAATCTAAGGTGATTCATGTTAAAAAATTTTCAAAAAGGAAGTAGGGTAGAGAAGAAAAGAAGGTTTGCCTTGCAACATCAAAGACCAACATATCTCCTTTAGTTCTTTCTGATAATAGTGCAAATAAAACTAACATTCATGAGATTCTAGTATTGGACTCAAAATACCATAAATGTACTGATGATTCTAGGGTAATCAAAATGCATATATTTGAAAAGTATGCTTTAAAATAGCTACCTACAATAAATTACCTTGAGCACATTTTATTATAGTGTAGAAGGGAAACAAAGCATACATAAACAAATTTTGTTAGAATAGTAGAAAGCACAAACTCATAAGGTGTATTTGAAACATTACTATCAGATTTAACCATTAGAAAAATTAGGCCATCTACTAATTGTAGAGCTTGAGAAACAAGAAAATATGAAAGTAATGAAATAGTGAACAAAAATTAGGAATTCCTTTCTCTATTTTCATTAATTTCACATAAGCTCTATTTTGAAGTATAATTGAGGGGGGAAGCCCTTATATATAGGCCTTTTTTGTGCCTAAGATGGTTACATTGGTTATAAAAGAACTAGATATATGACATCTATCAGTGGACATATGTTTTTCATGTTCTAAACATTAAGGAATATTCCCTATTAAGAAAAGGAATCTTTTAACAATATACACTAAGTAGAACTAGAACATGACACTCATCGAAGAAAAGAATCCTAAAAAATGGATATCTTGATCTTGAGGTTCTATGATGGGATCCTACTAATGTGAATGATGATGAATCTCCCTCTATAGTATAAGAAAAATAAATTCCAAGAGTGTCCAAAGAGGAATAAGCTCCTACAATGACCATCTATGGATTGTTGCTTGCCTACTTCTCAACTTCTATCTACCCTTTCCATGCCATAGAGCATATATTGTAATCTATGTCAATCAATTTTGAATCTATAATGGGTTCCTTTAGTAATTTGATAGTGAGACTTGATATTGTATCATGCTTATTCAAGAGAGGTCCTATATCCTCATTGATCACCACTATCTTTTCTATTCTTTGGTTTGCAGATGTTGCCAAGTCTACCATCTCCTACCCAAAGGTAACTCCTCTATCCATAACCTATTTCCTAAAATTGGTGATGAAATTATGTATCTAGGATTTTAAATCACCCTTGATGATGATAAAACTATCCTTGTTATCAAGGTACATGATTTCAACATCTTTAAGTAGATTTATAAATCTATCACCCAACTAGGTGAGAGACTATCCCAAGGATCTCATGTCATCAATTCACTGGTTTAAATATTTCCTTCTTATAATGATATATGATTGAGATATGCTCAAATCCTCTAAGGGGATCAAGTTTAGTTCTTCAAATTTATTTATTCTAATAAACTTGACCAAGTTGATTAGTTTATTGTCATAGACCCCACATATAATATATACCTTAAAAATTCTATTGTAGACTTCATCCCCTTTTACTTTATACTGAGCCAAATTATTTAGTGTGTTGAACATAACCTCAAAAACCCATTCCACTTTAGTGATGGTATCCTTTGGCAATGTGGCCTTATGTTTTTGTTCCATCTTAGTTGTTATTTATTTCATTCCTTTCACTAACTTTGTGGATACATCACCATATGCCTTTAGAGATGAGAGGGGGTCCTCTTCATATTGTTACAACTGGTCAGGCCTAGATATTTTCTTCTTGGTTAATTCAAATAGGGTTTATTTAGACTCATATACAATTATTTGATTTGGATGAGTTACCTTCCTTTTAATTAGTCTCTTCATTTCCCTAGACTTCTTGTCAAATTATAGTGAGACTTATGGAGGGTCTACTATGATCAAATCCTACCTTTCTAGGATGGCCAACTACATTTATTTTATCTATGATTTATTTGAAATGTTCCCTTGAGACTGAGTATATGGTGGTAGTTGATGAGATGGTGTTAGTTCTTAGAAGATATATGCTTAAGAAGCAACTATGGAGGTGACTAGGACAAAAGTAGAACTAATGGATTAAGAACTAATGCCAATAGGAGCACTTGTTGGGAAGAAATTCACTTGGGGTATGAAAATAATGTGCCTTTCCTTTGGAAATTAAGGTCCTAGCCTAGACATGGGCCTAGTAGAAATTGGGGGTAGATTGGCCATCACAGAGACTTTTGAAGTGGATGACACAACAAAAGGGTTGACAATGGGTAAAGGGATATTCATGGGCCTAATCATAGGTCTAGTGAGGGGCCTATAAGGAATTAAATTAATGTTTTCTAGTGTTGGGGAATCATAAAATATACCCAAGGGTTGGATACTTGAAAATAAAAGAGGAAAATAGACACATTCCTAATTTTTAATACCTAGTTCCTCCTTAATAAGAAGCAAGGGAGGTAACTATGATGTTGAAGCTACTAGTGTTGAAGTAACACTTTGTACCTAGGGTGGGGTGATGGATGATATTTATAAAATAGAAACCTATTCAGTATGTTTCTTGATATTATCTCTTCCCATTGCCAAAGTGGGAGACATTAATTGACATATCCTCTAACTAAGATGAGGGTTAGTTGGTCTTTCCTCCTTAGCACTAAAAACATGAACAATGGATATATATGAACCTGATTGAGCATTGTAAGGTTTGAAAACTTCATAAAAACCTATATCCTTCAATTTTTTTTAGTAAGAGGAATGTTAACATCCTTCAATCTTTATTTCACCTCTTGATCATTATCGACATTGATGTATAATCTATCTTCATCCTCTGACTCATGGTGGCAAGTAATGCTTAAATCTAACCTATTATTAATCTAATGTTTGAAAGATATATACATAGGGCTCCATTTCCTATTGGCATATCTTTATAATTAAAAGGTGAGACTTTACTTGGTAGTAGAAATGATAGAGTTATAATTCTATATCCTAAACTAGACAATGTTGGATAGATAAGCATGAACCGATCCTCTCTTTTTATTTTTGCATAATCCATCCATCCCTATGAGTAATTAAAAATTGATTTCTTGCTCAACTAGCTTGTCTGTCACTATAATGGGAAACATAAGGGGGGTTATCTTGATTCTAACTATCCTCACCACTATGCAATTTGGGTAACACCATTAGGCTCTTAGGGTGCTTAGTGTTTCTCTAATTTCCTCTAATAGTATTGGCATGGGTACCTTATACACTGTAGGGTATAAATATTTAGTAATTGACCTCATCTCTTGCTTTTAATTGTACACTATTACCTTCAATAAAGTATGAGACATGATCCATTTTAGCTTGGGATCCCAATTGGGAACTATGGGAAATTTTGGGTGGTGCAAATGACATCCACTAGGTAATACATCATGCAGAAATGATCCCTCTTAATTAGCCATGAATTTTTAGGTTTGTGATGCCAGGTTACAAGATATGATTCCTCTCAAAGGTGGATTATTTGCACAATCTATTATCATAGAAAGAAGAAAAACCCACTTCTCATCTACATGACCTATGTCTTTAACCCCATGTAATTGATTCATCATGGTTATCCCCATTCATACTCCTTTTCTAAATTGGGTGATGGGGATTTGGCTGATTTTTGTTTTGCATATAAAATTCCTCTTATTCTCAACTTAGTCTCTCAAAACTTCCCTAATGTCATGTGTTTAGAGCCACTGAGTCATAGTTTCTTGATTGTATACAATCTCTAGTTTGGGCAGATCATAGTAAGCCTGAAAGGCTAGCCTAGTTATGAAATCAATGCCTTGACCCAAATTCAAATATTTAATCATATTGTTAATACCCTAAGATTAAAGAAACATGTGGTAGATTAAGCATAGGAGTATCTCCAAGTTAGATGTTACCTTGTGCAATCTTATAGATTTGAGTGCCAAAATTTCTAACCTATCCTCCACCTCCTTTGAACCTTATTCATCATCATTATTTCAGTCCAAAAAATCTTTTCTACATGGTAGAAAAAGTCATTATAGTGTTTATCTTTGATAGCCAATGCAATAAAATTGAAATTAGTGTCTTGGAAGATGATAATTATTCCATAAGAATAGAGGATTGGAACTTGTTCTTGCTTACTAGATCTAAAAATTTTAGCTTCAACCAAGGTTTCAATTTATATGACTTATGAGCTTGTAGATTGCTTTAATGGTAGAACAGTGCACATAAGTCCTTAGGAACTCATATAATGCTTCAAAATTCTTTAGTAGGTAACAACTGAATGTGAACCTAATACTTTGAGATGGAAATATTCAAACTCTAAATTCATAATTTAAACTGAACTATATGAGTCATAAATGAAAAGTATCTTAATTTTCCTAGATTTGAAGTTTGGTTGGCTCGCTAGTTTTATTCTAATAACTTCAAAATTTTACTTTGAGAAATCAACCAATCACTACCTTCACTCTATCCACATGTTTTATTATCATAAGGTTGACTTTTCTAGTGAAGTCACTTAGATTTATAACCACTGAAACTAGCCCCATCAACATTTAATCCACACCTAAAACCAACACTTTGTAGATAGTTGTGTGCCACCTAGGTGTTGTACTTGACACATACTCAACACTTAGTACCTTTTCAAGAACTTTAGCCTTTTATTTTGAAAATTGAACCCCCCAGGTGGATTGTGTAAAACTCTACCAAGTGTCATCTTCTAATTGGATCACTCCTCTTTATTTGTTGCATGGCTTAACCTATTTCATCCTTGGGTTGATGTGGCCTTAGAACCTCTACTAGTTTTCTAAGTGGTAAGCTCTCATTGGCTTGTATTATCATGTGAATTTTTTGAATGAAACTTTTAATGGACCCAAAATGCATGATACTTTACCAAGCATTATATTTTGATTAGATTTCTCTATCACTGGGTTGCCCAACTTATTTTTATTTCACTATTGTCATGAGACATGGGTCAATGTGTACTTAGATTATTACTCCCAATTATTAGGTGGCTTCCATGTAGCATCTAGCTACCCAAGATTTAACAACTCACTACCAAGTGTCATCTTGTTGTGTAATCATCATGTTATTGAATTTGAACATTGCACCTTAGCTATGATGGGTGTGAATGATTGCTAAGTGGCACGATGTGATTGGATCACTAGGTCATAGACTTTGTATCTATTTTTTGAACTTAGAATGCCATAAATAATTGACAAATGGTAGAATCCTATTGGGTTGTAAATTATTTATGAACTGAAAAGCCCTGACTGAGTTTTAAGTGACATACTATGATTGGGTTGTAGGGTCATGGGGTTGTGAAATTTGTATCTCTTCCTTGAATGTGAAATGCCGTGACTAATTGCTAAGTGGCATGCTATGATTGGGTTATTGGGTTGCTCAATTTGTAGGTATTTTGTGAACTTGAAATGACTTGACTAAGTGACAAGTGGAAAACTCCCATTAGGTTTTAATTTCATGAATTAAAATTCTATAAATGAGTGCCAAGTGGCATGCTATAATTGGATTGTGGGGTTGTGAACTTTGTAACTCTTCCTTGAACTCAAAACATCACAACAATGTGCCAAGTGACATGCTATGATTGGGTCATTGGGTCACTTAGTTTTTCAAAGGCTAAAAGGAAAGTGAATTTTTTTGGAACTTTATGTGGCTTAGTGGCCAATTCATGAGACATCACTGCATGTCAATTGAGGTTTAGCTAGCATCGAGTTCATGCCAAATAAAAAGGTACAAAAGTTATAAAATTATGAGATAAAATAAAAGGGACAAGTCTAAAGTTATAAACCTTGAGTATGAAATCTGACTTGGACCTTAGTCTAAAACTAAAAATTTAGGTATGTCATAGACTCAAACATTAATTTTGACATAGTTAATATTAGACCATGATTTTAAAAACCTTAAGTAACCTTGGTTAATTTCTTAGGTATAATACCTTGGATCTTTGAATGAAATCCCTCGTAAGTGCACTTTTTTATAAATCTCAATGAATTAGACATTAATGAAATATTTAAAAAGTAATTCATTAATTATTTATCATGAAATAACATGAATTTAAATCTTTCAAGTCATATAAAGGGTTTTAGTCATGTGATGCCAATGGTAAGGTATTTCTAAGGTGAATGATCCAAATTTTTTCAAAGGGTCCCCATTCTTGGAAAATGGGGTGTGTTGACCTCAACAAATGGTGACCTATATTGGAAACATAGTAATATGTTAGAATTTAGATATATTGGTTTCGAATATAATTATCAATTAGTCATTCTGTGGTAGGTGTAACAAATATTAGAATTTATTCTCCATAACTAACAACTCTCCACTTGATAGGTTAAAGCTTGAAAATCTAAAAACCATTCATACTATGTGTGTGTCTTGAATTGATTGACTAGCATGCCATTAGGTTTCAGAATCAATGGCTTCAAGCTTTATGGCCTTGGACATAGGTTTTTAATAAGTACTTATATATATATATATTGATATATAATCATGCTTAGCTTTTAAGTGGATGGCTTGTGCATTACTTTGCTACCAACCAGGCATCCATAATTTTGATAGAGATACTTTTGGCTCCACTCTAGGCCTTGCTCCACTTCTAACTGGGTATTCATAGCCCTGGTAGAGGTTACCCGAATCACCCTAAAAGGAATACAACTTATAGTGTCAAGTTTATGTCAATTTGATACACATATATTTTTCTATATATTTTTTTTGCAAGCCCTTGGATGTTGGGAACTAGTTTGTTGGCTAGGTTTTAAGGGATTTTAGAACTTTTGCTCAAGAACCATTCACTCTTAGTGACTAAATTTTTCCTAGACAATCTTATGGTGTGAGATTAATGCCCATATGTATGGACTTTCATAATTTTAAGACCTTTATTTATTCAAATTCATGCTTGTTAGAACTGGATTAAAAATCATAATAAAAGCACAAAATCCATGAAATGGTATCTTCAAGATTATATTCTTACAATTTTCCAAACCAATACATAGTGTAGTCTCTCACTTTAGGAAACCATCTATTGGGATGTACAGAGTCTTAACACTTTAACTCCTCATATTTTAGAACTTATGATAAATTTAAGATGAACTTAGGACCTTTCTTAAGGGGCTTATTACTAAGCTACAACACACACTGACTAACTTAAGGAAAGAAAAGAAATAAAATCAAACACACAACAAGAAAACAAAGCAAAAAGTAAACTAATCTACCCCTACCTATTGATAAACTAAACAAACTCATAGTCCTTTTAGTGGTGGTGAAAGGGACAATCGATAAGTAGTGATTCAATTATTGTCCATTCACTGATAGAGTTAAGTCATTTCCTTGTAAGTCTTTCAGTCTGGATGTGTTATCATCCAATATCTCTATAATTTGATATGGCTTGATCTAAAGGGGCATGAAGTTATCATATTAATTTTTTTTCTCATGGGATTTGTCCCATAGTAAGACCAATTTTGAAATTCAAAACATTTTAATTTTAGCCCTTTTATTAAACCCCCTTTTGATTATGTCTTGTGTTTGTTGAAATTATTGAGGGCTTCATCTCTAGCATCTTCCATCTAGATGATATTCAATATTCTCAATCAAATTCTCTCATCATCATCATCTATATACTTAGCCTTGAACTCATAAGTATTCAACTTCAATGTGATGATAAATATTTATTGCTATGCATACACCAATAAAAATGGAGATGAATTCAAAGCTTGCTTATATCTAGTTTGATATGCCCAAAGAGCATATTTCAATAGTGACTGCCAATCCCTTAGATTTTTATCTTTTGATTTATTTATTGCATTCATCAGGTTCTTGTTTTTCAATTCTATGACACCATTTCCTTGTAAATAATAATTCAAGGTAAACTTGATAATAATCTTATTATATAGGCCCACTCTATGAATTATATAGATTAGAAAGTCAGACCATTATCACACACCAAAGATAAGGGGGTTCCAAATCTAATTGTAATATTTTCCTCCTTGAATATGATGACATTAGTCACCTTGTAGTTCTTAGTGTAAATTGATTCAATTCACTTGGTGTAATAATCAGTGGCTATCAACATGAATTTATGGCCTACCAAAGAGTTAGGATTGATGACTCTAATGAAGTATAATCCCCATTGGGAAAATGGCCTAGTTTCAATCATTGGTTGTAAAGGCATGGCTACCCTTATATATTTTCAAACACTTGACATTAATGACATGATAAAATGTGGTCATGTGTATCCTTGAATATTTTAGGCCAATAATAGCCTACTCTAAGTGTTTTATGGGTAGTGGTTCTGCCCAAAGGATGCCCACTTCTCAATTTCTCATGGAAGTTGTTGAGTATGTCTATAAATTTATTTTTGGAGATGCATCTTAGGTAGATCCATTCATAGTTTTTCTATATATCACTCCTCTTTTGATTATGAAGTGTAAACTTTTGAACTAGATTAATCTTCTTTTTTCTCTTTTCAACTCTAGGGGGAAAGTACAATTCAATAGGTAATAGACAATGTCTTTGTACCAATATTCACTTGAGACCTGGTCTACTTTCACCTACAAAACATCAATATAAGGATCAATTTTAGTAATTAATTGAATTAAACCTTGGCCTCATACCATCTTGGATGACTTTATTTCTATATATTCTTCTTGGATATTAGTCATCCACTTCCCTCGTCTTTCCCCGAACTCATTCTAGTTAAGCATAAGCTTAACAATAGGGTTATGTACAATGGTGTGAGTCTTGTTTCAAAGGATATAATGTCTAAACTTATTTATGACCTTTACCAAGGTGTATTCTTGTTTTTCTAAGAGTGGATATCTCAATTTAGCATCCTTTAAGTTTATACTCATGAAGGTAATTAGGTGCTATTTGTCATCCAGTTTTGTGTTGAAATAACAATAATTATGCGATCAAAAGTGAAAGAATAAAGGTATAAATCTTTACTAAAATTTGGGTGAATCAACATGGGTACATGTACTATGGTATATTTTATGTATTAGAAAGGTTTCTTAACCTCAGATGTCTAATCAATTTTGCATCCTTTTTCAACATGGCATTTAGTGTCTAGCAATTTTAGTGAAACCTAAAATGCATTTAAGTATGAAGTTAATTTTTACAAAAAATGATTTTAACTCTTTTTAAATATCAAGAAAGTCAAACTTAATGATAACATTAATTCTATCAGGGTCAATAGTGATACCATCCTTCATGATTACATGTCCCAAGAGATTACCTTCAGTTACACAAAATATGCTTATCTTGTGGTTTAGAGAGATACCAAACGTCTTACATTTCTCTAGAACTTGTTTAAGGTGCATCATGTGATCTTTTATATTATTATATAAAATGGTTAAGTCATCCATGTAAATAATAATGTACATACCAATTAATCCTTAGAATGCATGATCCATGGAAAATTAAAAGGTAAACCTAACATTGATGAGTCCAAAAGGCATCCTCTTATATACAAACATTCCCCACTTGGTCATGAAAGAAGTCTTTATCATGTATTCTTTATTGTCTAGCACCTAGTTATAGCTAGAGAAGCCATCTAAGAAAGATATCATTTGAGAGCCATTAACCATTTGAATTACCTCATCTAAAGAGGGAAATGGGTAGTTATCCTTTTCTAAATATCTATTAAAGTTCCAAAAGTTTACATAAAGTCTAATTTCACAATTTTTTTTTGTAATTAGGACCAGGTTGGCCATCCATGTGGAGGTTTTGATTAGGAAAAAAAATTGCATCCATTAATTTCTTCACTTCCTTATAAATGAGAGGCTCTAAAATGGGTTTGATGGGTCTTTGCCTTTGCTTGAAAGGTTGTCATGCTTATTTCAAAGGGATTTTATGAGTGATGACTCAAGAGTCAAAGACTTGATATCTTTATAAGAACATGTAAGGACATCCTTGAATATGGATAATATTTTAGTTTCTTAGGTTAACTCTTCCTTCATATAGACCAACCCTATGTTGATATTTTAAGGATTTCTTAATGAACCCCAATTAATTTGCTTTTGATCTTTGACACTTACTTTGGGTACCTTGGTATCACTTGTTGATTTATCTTGATCAAATATCCTTTCCAGAGAGACCATGCCCTTAGGAATTTTATTCTTCTTAAGTTGGATTAAGCCATCTGCATCAGTTTTGACCTCCTTCATATATTATTTTTCTTGTTCATCAATTATGTATGACTCAAAGACTCTATAAACAATCATGAAATCAATTATTTGTTTATCATCATCAAACATGTAGAAATTATTGACATTATCTGGCATATAAGGACATGATATCATTTTGATTTTAAAATTTTTCAATTTGAGAGCTTTGAGTGGGGCTAAATTTGTTGTTATAGAATCCAACACATACACCGTTGAATTTTGATCCCTGGGTATAAAGGTAATGTTAAATTCTTTGAAACTCTCAATCAAATCCCATGCTCTAAATTTATATTTCTTCAAATAAGAAAACTTGCATTGATACTAGCTATGTACCTACTTAATGACTAATTTTAAATCACCATGGACTCATAATTTCCTTACCTTATGCTTGATGGAAAATTGACTTCCTAAGATCAAGGCATAGTATTCTTCAAGATTATTAGTGCATAGAAATTGAAGTCTACAAGATACCAAATATTTCTTACCAACTGGATTTGTTAATACAATACCTACACCTAAGCTTTGTTTAGATCTCACACCATCAAGGTAAATCATCCATATTATTTCATACTTGGTCATTGGTTACTCTCATTTAAATAAAAATTATCAACAACATACATGCCTAACTCTATGGATTGAAAATTTACCTTTTCATTCTTGGCATTATATTCTATTATCATGATCTTCATTCTCAGCTCTCATTCAATTCAAATTTGATTGGGCATACCCCTCCAAGTTAGCCACATATGAAAGTAATCAATTGACACGTATCCATTCAAGAATTTTGTCCATTCTCTACTCAACAACATCCCATATGCTTATGGGATTTATATGACTTGAATATTGATGAACTACTAAATCCTAGGTTCATGAGCTAGCTACATATGAACATTCAATAGTTCTCATACCATCTTGACCTTTAAATTATACAATTGGACAATAAATCTATTAGACTTGATTCAACTTAATACTATATTTTCACAAATACCTATGGGAATTATGTTAGTAGATGCTCTAGAATCAAGTAAATAATTATGCACATTCTTTCAAAAAATTCTAATAATCAACAAAAACAAAGGGATCTTAGCCTTACTTTTATACATTACCATGTTTGCATTTGTAAATTTGGCTTTACCTTTATTGGGTTTATTAATTAATGATTTTAGTAAAAAATCACACTGATCGATGATTTGATCAAGCTAATACAAGGTAATATTAGATTTAATCTTCTTTATATCTTCCACAATGTTGTATCCACCTTTAGATCTAGTTACAAGAGACTCTATAGTCATTTTAGTGTCCTTTCTCTGGGGAGAAGAGGATCATTATTGGTTATATGATCTGGAGGAGTGTCAACTTTATGGGGTGGTGTGGAGGTTGTCACAAGTTCCTTTTGAGCTCTGTATACACCTTAATTTGGTCAAGAAACCACACCTATCATGTCTTTTCATAGTCTTTTCATAGGAGACTTTGACTAGAGAATATGAACTTTTATTCACATTTAGCCATATGCTTTATTTTATTTATTTGGGTCTTGTTTTATGCTTAAGTCACCATTTTTGTATTCCTAGTATTCTTGAGACTTTAAAATAGCCATTCCACCTTAACCAAGTCAAGTTTTCTATCCTTTTTCTATCCCCCCAAGTCCCAAGATTGTAAGACAAGAGTGTTGGGGTTAGATTATAGCATTGGTGCCACTAGTGTCCATTTCTAGCACTCTTATCTAGGGCCATTTTGAGTTCTAACGATCATTTTCCTTTTCTTAGTGAGTCTTAGCCCCTTTCTTAGCTTCATCCTTAAGTTTCCTAATGTTATCCAAATGTAAATAAATCTTTCAAATTTGAAATAAAGAGTCTCCTATATAAAGGAATTCACAAGGCATTTTATATCTAGCACTTATTACTTTGGCACATTAGACATAATAAAAATTAGTCAATAGTATAGCTCAACATTCTACATCACACATAGATTTGCATGCTTGCTCAATGAAGGGCCTAGATGAAATTCATTCTTCCATCTATTGTGTGTGTTGATTATGCATGTTCCCTAAGGAAAAACTACATTTAATCTGAGACCCTAGCTTGAGGGTTAATGTAGGCAACAATTAGGATAGTAGGGGTTTTAGATCATGTGATCATTCTTCCCCTAACATAGTTTTTCCCCCTTTTACTTTTGATGCATTTATTTTTTGCATATGTGTAGATGAATATAGGGTTTTGGAGATTAAAATATACCTACAATGATCTTTGTTAACTTCTAACCTTCAAAATTTGGTACACAAGCTCATACTGACCTAACGAACAAAACCTAACAAGATTAGATCCTCAGGGAAAAAATGATAGAGGAGGAATACAACACCGGTTCCACTCCTATCCAATTTTGATGCTCCTATCCAATCATAGAATGAAGTTTAGATCTAGATTCCATATAGTGTCCCAGTCTTGCATCTCAATTTCTAGCTTCTGAATCATCCATTTCAACCTATTTTTAGATAAGTTTATTTCTCTTCCTCATGAAAATTATTTGATAAAAATCTATACTTTATCCTATTAAACTACATTTCCCCCCTTACTTTAGACCCCTTATTATTCAGGAACTAAACACTAGTTTTTTAAAAAATAATAAAACATTTGGTGAACCCAACTTACTTCAAAAAAATCTAAAACCCTAGGTACCCTTAGGGTTTTTCCTTCATATTTTGTGCAAAAAAATTCATTTCAAAATTTTGATTTTTTTCTAAATTTTTGTGCATTATCCTATTCAAAATTAGTTTTAGAATTTAAAATTATTACATAATTTTCAAAAATTCTAAAACCTTAGCTCAAAACCTTTGATATCCAAAGTAGGTCCTCAAACCCTAAGCCTCCTTGCAAATTTTAGAAAAATATTTTGTAATTTTTACAAATTGTTTACTTTGTCATAAATAATTTCAAATTTTTAATAGTATTAGTTTTCTTGTGAAATAATTTAAATTTCTAATTTCTAATTTTTGTACAGTTATTTTATTCAAAATTATTTTTAAAATTTAAAATTATTGCATAATTCTCAAAAATTCTAAAACCCTAGCCCAAAACCCTAGATTTCAAAAATAGGTCCTCAAACCCCAAGTTTTCATCCCTTACAATTTTTAGAAAAATACTTTGGAATTTGTGGAAATTATTTAGATAGTCAAAAGTATTCTCAAAATCTCTATGTTCATAGTTATTTTTGCATTTATTTTCTTAATAGTAATTTTTAATATTCTCTTTGGTGAAATAAATAAAATGGCCACTAAGGCACTTCTTCCCTCTCATCCCATAGACAAATTTTTTAAAATTTCTCATAATTATGACAATGAATGGACAAATTAGCAAAATTGCACATTAGCTAAAAATGTGGAAAATGATTTAATTTACAATGAAGATAACTACTATTGTTGTAATGAGGAATATGATGATATATGTGATAGTGATAGTACAAATAGATTAATCTTCTTCTCTCAAACCTATCTCTTTTATTCCCTCTTCTAAAGAAAATAATTTTGATAAATGGGAAAGATACTTTTCACCTCATTCTTTTATGCAAAATGCACCAAATGAATAAATTAATCATGCATTTCCAAGAGAACCTCTTATTGGTGATAATTTTATTCCATGTGAACCTAATCTCTCTCTCTCTCTCTCTCTCTCTCTCTCTCTCTACTGCTATGTTAAAATTACAACAATATAAACACAATAGAATCAAATTTCCAATACATAGTTCAAATGATACATATCATGTTTCTAACTCTACTTTGTCAAAAAATTGTCTCAATGAAAACTCTTCTCTTATTTCTCATATTTCACATGAAAATAATGCATACACTTCATCCATGGATAACATAGATACACATTATATTCCCATTTCAAATGATAATTTATTACATACTAGAAAAGAATTAAATTCTTCTCTTACACCTCTTCCTAGTTGCACTGAAAGTGATAATGAGTATGATAGTGAACATGCAAATGAATATGAAAATGAGAGTGATTATGAACAATATTCCAATGATTATTATTATGCACATAGTGAATAAGAATATGCATCTCAGGTTTCTAACTCTTCTCTCACTCCTCTCAAACATAATGAACTTCCAAATGTTGTTTCTACTTCTATACATGATTCTATTTCAAATAATGAACATGTTCATGCAAATAGCACATATTCTACTCAATTAGAATGCGATACACTAAAACATAAAGATACCTATGAATCTCCTAAGCCACTCCTCACTATAGTATAACCTAGTTCTCACTCTTTACCTAAAGAGAATGGTAGCCCACATCCCTCTAGTAAGGTCCAAGTTACCATTACTCCCAAGGTTTAAGTGAACACACCCCTATTTATGATCCAATTTCTAAATATAACATTCCCATGGTTAAAATTAACAATCATACTCAATGATTAAATTAACCATTTCAATATGTTAATGTACCATCCCAAGAGATTCTCTCTTTAATGCATGTAGTTGGTGAATTACAACACCAAGTACATCTCTTTACCTTGGAAAATAAGGCTTATAAGTCTTGGATGGATGCCAATGATGTACATGGTAACCCAATTCTGAAGACATTCATAAAATCTTCATTACCTAAGCATTTACAAATACCATCATTGCCCCACTTTGATGGAATTGGAGATCCATTTTTATACCTTCAAGTCTTTCAAAAGGCTTTACCATCTCATGTAAGTCCTTTGATTCTACTCAAGTTATTCCAATAGGCATTAGTGGGGGAATTACATAATTGGTTCCTTCATCTAATCCTCATTGGATACTTGCACATATATGATGACTTATAGGAGGCATTTCTTAGATATAACATAGAAAACATGGGCCCTCATGTCACATATGAGAAACTCACAAATTTACATCAAAATAGTTTAGATCCAATTAGTGATTGTATCTTATGATTAAAGAATCACATGTTAAGATTGATATATAAACCAAAATAATTATAAATTTAGCATATATTTATTAAGGGGCTTCACCAACCTCTCCTCGAGCATCTGCTATATCAGATAGAGTCTTTTTTCAAGCATTTATGCTATATAATTTTAGCTTTAAAAAAGAAATTGGGATTGATTGAGGCAGATATAGTTGATCAAATTACTCTAGATTTCATAACCATATCTACACCTCCTAGCATCCAACATCCACCATGTCATAAGCAAGATAAGAGACCACATATAGAAAAATAACCAATTAAGATTAGAGTGCTAGTCTCTAGAGTATAACCTATAGTATGCACTATAGAGAATAACATCAAGGCATTACTATAGTTTGATTCAGAGCAGGATAACTCATTTATCATATTATCATCACTCTTAAATATAAGGTTAATCACATTACCTTCTACTCACTGATGATATCCACATCTCCTATAGAAAAAAACCACATAAGCCCTTTTTCAACTATCATCATATCCATGGACACAGAGATAATGATTGTCATAGACTCAGAGATTGCATTAATAGATGTGTTGATAATGGAATCATATCATTAACATAGGGGGCACCAAGATCTCCTTCATCATGGATCCATAGACCTTATTCATCCATGACTGAGTCATCTTAGGATATTCCTTCATAAGAATCATCAGTTACTCATCATGAGAGAAATGTGGGTTCTAAGATAGAGCCTCATTGGAGATCTCATATTCCACCTATTTAGAAGGTTTGAAAACTAGTACAATGAGAGTAGCCTACATATAGTAGTGTAGTCTAAGGAGTACATAGTGTAGTTCCATACACATATCCAATAGAGTTTTAAGCACTATAAAAGAGTACTACTCATAAGAAATATTCACTATGGCTAGATTTTTTGGGTCCTATCTCATGTAGCAATCTGTTATGGCTAAGATTAAATGAATCCACATCACAGAGTGCTACTCATGAGAAATATACACTATGGCCATATTTTTGGGGTCCTGTCTCATGTAACAATCTACTATAATTGAGACTAAATGAGCCCTCATCACAAATTTTAGGTCTAGCTTGATCTATGGCTCAGTCATACACATCAAAATAGAGGCCATAAGGTATATGATTATAGATAGATGAGCCTTTTTCACAACATAGTTTTAGTTGTATGATCAATAAAGATACATTTTGCAGTATCTCCATGTCCAACTATAGTTAGTACATAGTAGACAATATTAGATACAAAGCATATTCATACATAGCATGAGCATTATTGACACTTGTTTAGTTGGCCAATAGGGTTCAAATAGAGATACAAAATAGAGTGATATAATTCACATTCATAGAAACATCAATTCATATCTTCACTTAGCAAGGCAATGATGGATCCAAAGGTCTAGTTAGCCTTTATATTCTTGAGCCACTCTCAGGGAAGTAATATGCACAACATGCTATCTTACATCCCCACATACTAACAAATAACATCCTTCATTCCTAATAATTATCCATAGCCAAAACTAGCTTATCAAAATCTAGATCTTACCAAATCCTAATTTACCATTCTCAAATCAAATCAACTCATCCAAACAATTTATCAACCTTAAATTATCTCAATTTTTCCTAACAATTTCCCAATTACAAAACCAACAATTTTTTTTCTCACATATAATTACAAACCAAATAAAATTCTTTACTTACATACAAATTGAAATAAAAACCTAGCATCACACTTATCAGAAAAATCAAATCACATATCCCAAGTACCATTTTACCAAGCATAAACAACCTCAACATCAATATCAAATCAACTACTTCTAAAAAAACCATATGCAATAAATATAACAATATATTTCAAATCCCATAACATAGTATGCATGAGCCAAAATCAAAATATTATCCATATATATAATGAATTTTTTAAAACATGTACATCATGTCAAGATATAATCAATCATATATGGGCATCATGCCCTCACTCTTAGTGTCACTCTTTCCTCTAGTACTAGTCCCATAATCCACTCTCACAATTGATGGCCCCACACCTCCTCAAGAATATGAATGCCTCTTATGATGAATATCTCACTCCAATAACCAACCATTATCCTCATGAAAATCCACATACCACCTCTAACACTCTTTATACTCATCCATAATCTATGTACTCATTGACCCATAGTTAGGTGGAGGCATCCTATGCCTATCTAGATTAACCCTCATCTTATCCCTCTCTTTGACTACTTTAACATATGCATCTATATCTATAGAATCCCTATCAAATAAATGAGCACAAAAACTGACTATAACTATCACACACTCTATCAAACGCTCCTCCACCACATCATTAGGAATGTGTCATGTAAGATCTCAGAGTATCAACTTAGTGATGGTCTCCTAGAACCCATCATCTCCACCTCCTCCCCTAGTAGGTGCTTCATCTTGAACACCTGCCACTCCACCTACATATAAAATTACAACTCTACATTAGATATACATTTTCCAAACAAGATAAAACAAGCAAAAACTTGAACAACACTTCAAATATAATCAATGCTTACCTCCCATCATCTAGATCAGAGCAGGGTCCTCATACTCATGGGCATACCCTCCATCAACAAGATATGATGGATCCCATTGATACCTCATCTACCATGTGGTATATGTTGTTGTGCATCCAACATCATCTACATTAGGAATATCTATAACTGCATCTCTTGCATATAAAGGTAATGGTGCTAACTCAGCCTTGATCGGTCTCCCACAAGCTCCTACCTTCACTAGTGCATGTGTACTCCTCACCCACACCCATACTATAAGGGGAATATCTTGTGATACCCCAAACTATCTAGTCACATGATCATAATAAAATAACTCATACACTCCAACCCAATGGTCATGTAACCAAAAACTAACCCTCATATACCACAACTACACTCCATCCTCAAACCACCTAGGGAATCCTCTATAGGGCCTCCATATGATATCTTGAGCCACCAATTTGTTTAAAACTCATCTATAGTGATCTATCTTAAGAGAATAGATAGCTAACATACTCTTCCACTACTCTCCAAATGGCTGTGGAGGTGCTCACCTCTCCCTTGATAATCCTATCAACCACACAACCACATGCAATAAAGTATCCATACTCACACCACCACTAAATGCCTCTTGAGTAAATTGATAAAGATTCCTATATAAGCGGGAAAGCATAGTCCTACCAATGAGAACATATTACCATACAACTCTATACTACACATGATCCTATGCATCTTGTACATAATTAACACCCCATTCCCATCCACAATAAAAAAATGAATCCAAAAAGACATCCAACCACTTCCATGGATGTGAAATAATTGATTGCACATCACTATCACTACATCTCCTATGTATTCCTAAGGGCACACTAGCAAAATATAGAGATGCACAGTCAATAGCATCTGTACCCATGTCATCCTATAATGTCACCTAGAATAATAATATTCTCCTTAATAGGAAGCTAAAAATTACATGTTTCTACATTCCACCTCTCACATAAGGTGGTAATTAGATACCTATCCCACTGCATAGGGCCTAGGTCACACACATGGCCTAACCTTACTCTATCCATCATAACCCTTCCATCAACTGATAAAGACAACAACCATAATGTCTCTATAACTTGACCTCTACAAAACTCTCTCATCTATACCTCACCCTAAAAAACACTAAAAAAATATCATATACATTAGTTAACCATGCTAAATTAACAACCAAGCAAAAACATAGCAACTAAACTAAGTAGCAACTCAAAAAATCTAGCCTCCAAGACAACAACACTGGATAAGATTGATATAACCTACACATTAGTGTTGGATCCTAAACAACAACACTAGAGGAGGGACAAGAGTGCTAGAACTAGTTAAAAATTTCCTAGGCTACTTCAAAATAGCTCAAAAACAAGCTTCCAAATAGAAAAAAATCTCATTTTTTAGCTACTTACCAATGTAACCTCCCCACTAGCCTCCACCTGGGTTGTCAATTGCTCAAAATGGGTCATGATAGGTGTTCATCTCTTCAGCATATTTCCTACTCCAGAGCTCCAAATCTCAACCTAGTCAATGCACAAATGAATCAAGAATCAATCCAATTTATCCTATATCAAACAACTTTCTCATTCAAAGTAAAATACCATTTTTATTATAACTTCAACCTCTTAGCTCTATTTTATTTTATTCCATAGAATCATAACAATGATACCTTAAATATCACATGGGCCTCACTCTCTTACTACTTCATCTACCTATTATGACACACATATCTCTATACCAATTTTTTACCTAGACATACAATTTGGTCCTAATCAATTAAAGATTCATTCAACTATCAAAAAATTTAGACTAACTAGTCAACAAATCATTCAAATTTAAAAACAACTTAGTCTAATAAATCAAAAAACTTCCCAATCAATTCAAACTATACCAAACTCACTTCTATCATTACACCACTAGTCATCACTTTTGGCTCAACTTCCTCTATCACAAATCTCATCCCTTTACCCAAAATGGGGCATCATTCCTACTATTCCTATTCTTACACTTATCCAACATGCCTATCCACTCTCATAGATGGATACAACATGATTCTTACACCTTTAGTACTCATATTATTAGATTTTTCTTTGATCAGTCAAGAATATAGTGATTCAGACTACATGGGTCATTCAATATTACTCAAGACATTCAAAGGGGCATACCTTTAGTTTATAGATACACAAATTAGTCAGATATACAATGGTTTAGATTATATGGATTCATAGTGACTTTAATACATATTCAAACTAGATACCAAATTTGGGGGCATGTACATACTACATGTCTCACACATACAACTTCATATAACATGACATAGTTATAGGACCAGATAGTAGATTAAAGGCATAATTTAGAGCACATTGTTTTGATTTCTAGTGTTTTCACATGGGACATGGAATGATATATCATATCACATGTGGTTATATAGATTACCAAACTATACATATGATTTATAGATACACATATTAGTTAGATATATAATGGTTTAGATTATATGGATTCATAGTGACTTTGATATAGATTCAAACTAGATACCAAATTTGGGGGCATGGCACAAATGTTCATGTTCTTCATCATCCATGATTATTTATATTAGAATGGAAAGGCATGCCATTCTCTTCTTTCACATTTACAAAAGTTTTAAATTGCATTCAGTTGTACCTAGGTTGTCACCAGGTTGGACTATATGATCATCTGAAGTGGTTGGTCCATAATATTACCCAGACCTAGACTACATGAGTTTATGTAGGATAGAGGATAGGCATGTATTAGACTTTCAAGTACTTATTAGTTCTATTTTAGATTATTTAGAGTGGGGGCATGACAAATTTTTCTCTTCACAACATACAAATTCTATACACACATTCTATATTACATGAGTTTATGTGGGATAGAGGGTAGACATTGGTTTTGGATCTTTGAGTATTTCTCATTCTAGTCAGATTCGACATAGGGGACAAACATTGTCATCTTTCTTAATGTTATATAGATTATACTTCCAAATTTAGTATAGGGGACATCCATTTTAGGGATTCCTTCTTTATCCATCCACTTTCCTAGCCAAAAAGTGAGTTGGACCCTCTTTCAACACACTTATCTCCACATAGGTAGGTTCAGGTATGCATTTTATTTTCTTTCTTTCTTTTACTCTAGTACTTCATTTCATTGCATTACTAGAATAAAAAGGGGGGAAATGTATACACCCTAATTTGATCAAGAAACCACACATATCATGTCTTTTCATAGTCTTTTCATAGGAGACTCTAATTGGAGAATATGAGAATTTTTTCACATTTAGACATGTTCTTTGTTTTATCCATTTGGGTCTTATTCTATGATTAAGTCACCTTTTTACCTATTATCAATATTCCTAAGCCTTTCAAATAGTCATTCCACTTTAGCCAAGTCAATTTTTCTATCTTATTTCCATCCCCTTAGGTCTCGAGGTTGTAGGATAGGAGCATTGGGGTTAGACTATAGTGTTAGTGCCACTAGTGTCCATTTCTAGTGCTCTTATCTAGGGCCATTTTGAGTTCCAATAGTCACTTTCCTTCACTTAATGAGTCTTATCCCCTTTCTTAGCTTCATCCTTAAGTTTCCCAATGTTGGCCAAATACAAATAAAGCTCTCAAATTTTAAATAAAGAGTCTCTTATATAAAGGACTTCACAAGGCATATTATATCTAGCACTTACTACTTTGGCACATTAGACATAATAAAACTCAATCAATTGTATAGCTCAACATTATGAATTACACATAGATTTTCATACTTGATCAAGGAAGGGCCTATTGAAAAGTCATTCTTTCATCTATCATGCATGTTTATTATGCACATTCCCTAAGGGAGAACTACATTTGATTTGAGATCCTAGCTTGAGGGTTAATGAGGGTAGTGATCAAGACAACAAGGGTTATAGATCATGTGATCATTCTTCCCCTATCCTATTTTTCTCCCTTTTTCTTTTGATGTATTTGTTATTTTCATGTGTGTAGATTAATATAAGGTTTTAGAGATTAAAACAAACCTACATCAAGCTTTATTAACTTTCAACTTCCAAAATTTAGTACACAAGCTCACACTGACCTAGAAAAAAAAACTTAGAAAGCTTATATCCTCAACACAATAGTGGAAAAGGAGTAATACAACACTAGTGCTACTCCTATCCACTTTTGGCACTCCTATCTAATCATAGAATGAAGTCCAAATCTAGATTATAGACAATGTCCTAGTCCTACATCTCAATTTCTAGCTCCTGAATAATCTATTTTAGCCTATTTTTAGATAAGTTTATTTCTCTTCCTCATTAAAATTAATTGATTAAAAAAATACTTTATCCTATTAAAATATATTTTTCCCCTTACTCTAGACCCCTTATTATTCAAGAACTAAACACTAGTTTTCCCAAAAATAATAAAACAAGCTCTATTCTTCAAGTCATAATTATTCTTTTAGTATTGTTGGAAAGCATGGATATCATCTATGTTGTTTTTAGGCTCATTTTATTCTTGGTTATTAAACTCATAATTTTTAACCATAAGGGCCATTTTAGTAGATTTGGACCCATTGTCCAATGTTCTTGTATTTCTAGAATTACCAATGTTGCCTTGGTTTTCTAGGATAATGTTATAAGTTTCTAGATCACCTTAGAACATTTCAAAGGCATTGAAATTTTTTATGCAATCCAACTCTCTAAGTTAGGCTATGTTATGGACCCTACACCAATTGGGCAAGGCCAAGTCATAAATATTTATTTCAATCATCTTATTGGCTAGGGGTTTATTATTGTTATTACTACTAGGTCAGTTGAAAGGGGTATTATACTTTTGAAACATGTAATTTCTATTAAAACTTTCCCCAATGTTTCCCATTTGCCTTTGAAAATTTAGAAATTCACTACCTATATTTTAGGTTGTTCTCTAAATTGATTCTAGGTCTCCCTTTGAGGATTCAAGCTTAGTGTTTTGGACTAGGTTCTAGACAATATTTTGGGTATTAGAGTTGTTAACAAGGACTAAAGATTGATTGTTTTTTTAGGGATGAACCCCAACATTAGATTGATTTAATAACCCTAATTGTTTACTATGATTTGTATGGATTAATGTCAATTGACTAAAGCTAGGTATTTGATTTATTATAGGCACATTATAATTTGCATTTGAAACTAGGTTCAGAATAGGCAAAGTTGGGTTGATGTTTGGTATAGTAAAGGTAGGATGCCCTTGTGGGTGCATTTGTTAATTTATATATATATATATATATATATATATATATATATATATATATATATATATATATATATATATGGAATCTACAAATGTGAGTGGTAGCATATTAATATTCATGGTCCTACATAGAAAAACAAAAGTCATTAGATCTATGGAATTTTTAAAAAATTGAAGTGCCATGTCATCTACAAGATGATAGGGAGCTGTGGTGAGGCTATACATCGTCTATAATTTAGCATTAAAATTTCTTATGGCATCACTCAAGTTTTGCTTTAGGATAGTGAATTATTGGTAGATAATATTAGGGCTAATGACCCTTCCAAATTATGCAATGAAGGTATCATTAAACTAGTTCCACCCTATGTTAGAATCCTATAGTAAATTAAGAAACTAGTTATAAGTTGCTTCCTTAAAGGTAAATGGGAAGAGTCTATAGGATACATCTTCATGTATGATGTTTAAAATCTTAAGAGATACCTTAAATGACTTGTTATGTTTTTAAACAATTATTCCTCTAGATGGGTTGAATAGGGGAAGGTATTTTTTAGGGTTCTTGGGTAAATCATGCATAGGACTGGGCACATTCATGGAAGATCCTCCTAACTACGACATGACTAGATAGATATAAAATAGTGGATATGGATGTTGGTCTACTAGAGAGTAGGGTGGGATTTGGATATCTTATGTCTCCTTTTATTAGATCTATCTTTATGATGGGTTTTTAAATATCCAAGGGGAACTCTACTTTTAGAGTGGGATCTGGTCCATATCCTAGGTAACTCTAGGATGTTATGCAAAAGATCTATGTCTAAAATCCAAAATATAACAAAGGTTCATCAAATATTACTAAATAAGTTGAATATTGGACAAATTAACCTAAAGGGACCCCACATAAGGGTCCACAATCAAGCAACATGGTCTTATTTTACCTTCATCAATCGAGATCCTTCAAAGATTTAGAGCCTACACAAACTTTTATCAGAAACTTGGTTCAACTTGTAAAGGTCAATGTTAGACAAGATATTTCAAGCAACCTTTAATGTAGTAGAACATTTTAGAGTGAAATCATGTAAATAATACCTTAATTCTATATGAATGAACCCAATTCAGATTTCTAAAGCCTTGGCTTAGCAATCTTTCATATATAATCAACTAAACCCTGATCTTTACACTCATTTTCTATAGATAAAAAGTCCTTAGTTTAAATCATGCAGAACTTTGCAAATATAGATGAAATAGAGCCTAATCTATTTAAATAATTGACTAACATGCCTATCCTTAATGATTTTAGATGAAATTTAAACAAATTAAAAGGGAAATGCCAATATATCTTTAGACTTTATGCAATGCTTCAAAGATCTATTGGAATTAACACATTTTCATAGAGATCTTTCAAAGGATACATATAGCTTACCAAAGATGAAAATAAGCTACAATGTTTATTCTAATATTTGTATATTTAAATAAATTATTCTATATTTAAACCAAAATACACTATAATTTTACTCAAAGCAAACAAAGAAGGCCCTCCTTCTAGTGTTAACTTTTCTCCTATTGATTTGCATTTGTGTTAAGGATACAATGCTTACAATAAAATAATATATCTTAGTTTATTATGTATATCCTGGAAGACTTTAGGGCTTAATTAAATTTTGTTAGAATGATTATGTGGCCACCACCTTTAATCTATAATTAGACCCTTCTATAGGGACAATAGGAGCTCAGTAGTGACACAATCTATCTAATTTTTCTTCTCATTTTTATGATACAAATTGATTTATGTTTTGTCAATTTATTTCCCAAAATTTAAACAAATAAGTGAATATTTATAGTGAGAATTAATATAAGGTGATTCATGTTAAAAAAAAATCAAAAAGGAAATAGGGTAGATAAGAAAAGAAGGTTTTATTTACTACAACAAAGACCAACAAAACTCCTTTAGTTCTTTCTGATAATAATGTAAATAAAACTAACATTCATGAGATTATAGTGATAGATTCAAAATACCATAAATGCAATGGTGATTCTTGGGTAATCAAAATGTATATATCTGAAAAGTATGCTTTAAAATAGCAACCTATAGTAAATTGCCTTGAGAACATTTTATTGTAGTGTAGAAGGGAAATAGAACCTACATCAACAAATTTTGTTAGAATAGAAGAAAGCACAAACTCACAAAATGCATTTGAAAAATTACTATTAGATTTAACCATTAGAAAAATGAGACCATCTACTATTTATAGAGATTGAGAAAAAATAAAATATGAAAGTAATGAAATAGTGAACAAATTCCAAGAATTACTTTATCTATTTGCATTAATTTCACAAAAGTTCAGTTCTAAAGTACAATTGAGGGGGAAAACCACTATTTATAAGCCTTTTTTATGCTTAAGATGGTTAAATTGGTTATAAAAGAACCATATAGATGACATCTATTAGTGGACAAAAGTTTTTTCATGTTCTAAACAGTAAATAATTTTCCCTATTCAAAAAAAGTGAATCTTTTTACAATATACACTGAGCGAAACTAGAACATGACACTCATTAAGGAAAAGAATCTTGAAAAATGGCTATCTTGCTCCTGAGGTGCCATGATGGGATCTTACTAATGTGGATGATGATGAAGATCCTTGTTTAGTAAAAGAAGAATAAATTCTAAGAGAGGCCAAAGAGGAAAAAGCTATTAAGGTGACCATCTATGGATTGTTGCTTACCTACCTTTTAGCTTCTATCTACCATTTACATGCCTCAGAGCATTTCTTGTAATCATTACCAATCATTTTTAAATCTCTAATGGGTTTATTTTGTAATTTTATGGTGAGACCCAACATTGCATCATGCTTCTTCAAGAGAGGTCCTACATCCTCATTGATCACCACTACCTTTTTTTATTCTTTGATTGGTAGATACTACCAAGTCTACTATATCCTTCCTGTTGATGTCTTTAAATGCGCCATAGATTTTTTTAGTGTTTAAAGAACACTTATAATTTTAGAATTCTAAGAATTTAGAGCATGAGTAGAAGGTTGTGGCAAATTGATGTTACCTATGTGTTCCAAAAAAATTATAATAAGTGATGGTTGGGATCCATCATGGTCCATTCTTTGTGAATTGTAGAGGATATATGTTAACTCAATGAATTATGATCCAAAATTTAAGCTACAAATTATTCTAGTTGTATATTTATAATAAAGCTTAAGTTAAAGTGATCTAGTGTAAAAAAATGAGCAAAGAGAAGAATAAGGTAGAAAAGAAAATGAGTGATTGCCTATCTTAGTCTCAAATATTATGAAAAAGTATCAGTTATAACTAAGCATGAATTCAAACCAATATATACTAAAAAATAGCCTAAGCTCATATCTCAAGATATACTAGACAAACTTCGAAGGATAATGTAAATAATCACAAGTAAGAA